>CM067365.1:54529805-55129805 GCA_034401795.1 Chaetoderma sp. LZ-2023a
GTTCTTTTGAGGACTAGCTCCCGTCACAGTTGCTGGATACAAGTCAGCTTTGGCATCATTTATCCCTTGTCTAGCCAACAGGGATAGTCCAGAGGTGGCCCAGTTAAATGTGATGTTGAGGGAATGAGCAATCTCCGACCGAGACAACCGGTAGTCATTCCAGCCTGGAGTCTATCTTTAGTGCTTAATGTACTGGCCAAGCACCCTTTCGAACCGTTGCGTTCGGCTAGTCTAAAGCATTTGACTCTAAAGGCGGTTTTTCTATTGGCAGCTTCCTCAGCTAAAAGGCGCAGTGAGATCCATGCGCTTTCGGCAGAGAGGAACCGATTTATTGTTTCTGGAGAAGGTCTGCGTCTTCTGCCAAGAGCAGAGGTTATGTCAAAGAACCAATCTTTGAGATATCCCGGCAAACCGATCATTATACCGAAGTTAACTAGGTTTGATCGTGATGCCAGTGTCTGGTGCCCGGTCCGTGCTTTGACTAAGTACAAGAAACGGACTGACTCGTTACGGTCGAACGATAGACATCTGTGGATCTGCCATAAAAAGTCTTATGGCGCCGCATCCATGGATACTATCTCTCGTTGGGTGGTCGAATGCATTCAGACTACTCACGAGATGGCGACTGGGCACCAGGTGCAAAGCGTAAGGGCAGACAATGTCAGAGGAATAGCCGCCTCGACCGCCCTTTACAATGGTGTTCCGTTATAGGACATCATGGCCGTTGCACAATGGCACTGTGAGTCCTCATTCACGGATTACTATATGAGGGATGTGTCAGACTCAGCCAATCCACTCGCTTTAGCTGTTTTGAAACGATAGTTAGTGACCACACTGCTTTTCCCCTTTTCTCACTTCGGTAAGAAAAGAACCTAAAGCAGGCATGGTCAGGCGAGAGGATGTCAACCAGATTGTGTCACTGATGGCCGAACCGGTGAATGGTTGTAGGCGGTACGTCTGAAGTCCTGTTATCATAAGGTAATTCAACAAGTGAGAGTTTTTTGTATTATGTATATGTATCATGTTCATTCATCGTATATATTCATGCTCATTCCCAGGCTAATACAAGCGATATGCAGGGAGTAGTTAACCCTCTTGGCATATTGGTGTTTTCAGGCGAGATACATGTTCGTTAGTTCTCTCCCTTTTCTTAGGAGGAAAAAGGGGGGGGAGCTGTGACGCGAATGTGATTCGGTTCCGTAAACTTGACGGTCCTTTTTTAGGTCTCCGTTAGTCAAGTTTGAAGTCTAAAATCTTTCTCCAAGGGGCAAAATTAGCATGTATGGCTTGCCCCTTCCCACCAGGTTACTGATCAAATCTGGTGTATATCAGAAGTAACAGAATGGTGAGTATTGATCGAAGGAGAATGCAGGAAATGTCAATTTCCCTTTCTCCGAGATCTAACAATACTCACCATTCTGTTACGGACCCAGCCTCCCAGCCCCACGGAGGCAAGCCATAGTTTTCTCTTGTTTGGTGGCTATGCAAACAATATGAGCTCTATGGTAAACGGGTACTCGGCAGTTGGGAGCCGAGTACCCGGTTCCCAGGAGTCGGTAAAGCTTTCTAAGTCTATAGTCCTAGAGCCGCTGTCAGAGCCAGCTGTATATCAGAAGTAACAGAATGGTGAGTATTGTTAGATCTCGGAGAAAGGGAAATTGACATTTCCTGCATTCTATAGGCTAATCGTGTCCCACCATAACGCGGCTAGATTTAAAATAAACACACTTGATATAAAAATAAATTTTCATTCAGAATTAAAATATGGTTGGCATGACTGACTAGTTAGTTGATCAATCCCAATGAGTCCCAAATACCCTGCCCCAACCATGACATGTAAGTGTAATGGCTAATTTTGAAAGTTTTGTGACCTTAGGAAATAACACGGTGGGTGGGTGGTGGGGGTGACTAGTTTATCCCTTTAATGCTAAAGCCGGCTAAAAACGGCTTCTGCAGTGGTCTTGGGAAATGTCCATTTGTAGACCAAGAAGACTATTTTTGGAAATTTACCACTGGAATGACTGACTCGATAGTCAAGTCAGTCATTCCAGTGATAAATTTTCAAAAATAATTTTCTCTCAGTTTGAAACTGGACATATTCTCTGAGAAAGTAGAAATTTCCTTAAACAATTTTTAGGATTAAAGAACGACACAGTGGTCACAAGAGAAAAACGACTGATTGCAGCTGTAGGATATTACTACTACAGCCGCAGAATACAGTAATCATTCATACATACTCTAGCATGATGATCTGATGGTACAATTACAATGCACTGATTGTTACACCTTCATATGGTAAGGATACCACACCATTTATTATGATACATATATATATATATATATATACTGAACCAAAAAAGTTTAGCAACACTGAGAATATTACTGTATAAATGTTATTTAACAAAAACAATAAATTGATTCAAATATATTATTTAATTGATAGGTCATCTTCCAATTTGAACAAGTCTCTTGTTACTGTAATGCTAGCATCGCGCCTTTAACACGGCATCATTCAACGGAAGGGTCCAGTTTAGCTGTCAATACCGGTTGTGACCTCCGCGCGCATTAACTACCGCCGTACATCGCTTTCTCATGCTTCGAATTAAGCACCTGATGTCACGAAGAGGAATTGCATCCCATTCCTGGAGCAGTGCAGCTTCCAGCTCCCGCCTGTTGTGAAGATGTGGATGGTTCTCACGCACCATACGACCAAGAATGTCCCACACGTGTTCGATGGGAGACAGGTCCGGTGATCGTGCTGGCCAGTCCAACACCGGAACGTTGGTAGCCTCAAGGGAATCACTGATGACCATAGCTGAATGAGGACGGGTGTTCTCAACGACACCGTGAATGACAAGGCGTTGTCTTGCTGGAACATAAAGTCTGCATGATGCTGCATAAAAGGGATGACAACAGGGGCGACAGCGTTTTCTGTTAACATTCGTTATCTGCTTTTACAGTATGGTGAATTTTTGCCTTCGCTACCCGCCAATGTGGGCCAGTGCATGAAAAATGCATTTTCACATGCAGTAAGCATGCGGCCGAGAAATGCAGAAATGATTTGCATTTCTTCATGATCAGCAAGACATTACATTGACGAAACATGCCTGCAAATTTGGTTATAAATGGACGCATAGTTTTAATACAACAAACCAAACTTCACTGTTGCTAAACTTTTTTGGCTCAGTATATATATATATATATATATATATATATATATATATATATATATATATATATATATATATATTGTTGGGGGAGGGGAGAAGGATAATTGTTCAGTATTCTGTAACAACAAGTCTTGTACTCCTGAATTTGCTGTACGTGTCAGTTGAAAGATTAAGGAGTACCGTACTCCCAACTGTAGAAAGTTATTTGGAGCACTGATGATGGCCTCCATGGAGCAGGTGATCCTATACGCTGCTCAGTGCTGTAACTTAACATTTAGAGATGATTGCCACCAGGGCATGCTAAAAATCAGAACAGAGTGCCCTTATTGAACTTCCCGCATTCCCGCAGACTGCCCGCATTCTATGTCATATAATAAATCAGTACACATACTTGCATTATTATACAATTTTGTATAAAGATGCTATTTATTAAGATTCAATGACCTGGCCATCATTGTGAAATTGCATGAGATAAAAATAAAAAAACTACGGATTTATAAATATTCGGCTTCAAGGCACTGATATGTTTCCTAAGTACGAAAAATTGGCATGTTCATGAGGGCATCTGACTTGCCATTCCATAGCCTCAGTGATTTTCAATTGCATTTGCATCAGGGCACTCACTAAGTTATAGTACTGCTGCTCTTATGCGAAGACCTATCCAGTTGTATCTGATGTCTCTGTGGAAACGGAGAACAGAATCCCTGTCAAAGCTGGTACCAGTTTTGGAGCCAATAATGTTGTGTCTTGTATGGTGGAAGGAGAGTCAGAATCTCCTAGTAGGAGTTTCGCTTCACCTTCCCCACCCCCAGCTGTCCATGTACACGGATGAATCACTGAAGGGGTGGGGGACCTACCTTGGCGAACACCAGGTTTCAGGCACATGGACTCTCCAAGAAAGTCAGCTGAATATCAATCTGTTAGAAATGATGACAGTAGAACCGGCACTGGAGAGTTTTCTTCCAGATGTCGAGGGGCACAGTGATATTGATACGGTCGGACAATTCGACAGTAATATCATACATACCGGTAAATCGCCAATGAGGGACCAACTCACTCAATCACACTGCATGAAAGTGTGGCACTTGATTCAATGGTGCAGGAATTACTCAGTTGTTTTAAAAGCAGCTCACATTCCTTGGTGATTGAATATTCTGGCGGATGCTTTGTGTAGCAGATAGAGAATTCTACCAACAGGATCTTCGAGCATTGGGCCAAACCCAATGAGGACTTGTTTGCCACAGGGAAAATGCTCAAATCACCACTTATGTCTCGCCAATTCCAGATCCAAATTCTAGCTGCCCGAGATTCCGAACATAATCTCCCAGGCCAAGGGCTGCTTCCAACACGAGCAGCCCGAAATGTTCAAATTGACTGCGTGGATGTTATCAAACAATGTTCCACGCAGCCGCGAGGAGGAGGTCAACCTTCAAGTTATATAACCACAATGTTAAAAAATTTGCAGAATGGTGTGAAGGAAAGGATACTGATCCCTTTCAATCCACTATTCAGCGAAGAGCAGAACAGTAAGTTATCCCTTGTCTAGCCAACAGGATAGTCCAGAGGTGGCCCAGTTGAATGTGATGGTGAAGGAGATGGGCAATCTCCAACCGAGACAACCGGTAGTCATTCCAGCCTGGAGTCTATCTTTAGTGCTTAATGTACTGGCCAAACACCCTTTCGAACTGTTGCGTTCGGCTAGTCTAAAGCATATGACTCTAAAGGCGGTTTTTCTATTGGCAGCTTCCTCGGCTAGAAGGCGCCATGAGATCCATGCACTTTCAGCAGAGAAGGACCGATTTATTGTCTCCGGAGAGGGTCTGCGTCTACTGCCAAGAGCAGAGTTTATGTCAAAGAATCAATGTTTGAGATATCCCGGCAAACCGATCATTATACCGAAGCTAACTAGGTTTGATCATGATGCCAGTGTCTGGTGGCCAGTCCGTGCTTTGACTAAGTATAAAAGATGGACAGACTCGTTACGGTCGAATGATAGACATCTGTGGATCTGCCATAAGAAGTCATATGGCGCCGCATCCATGGATTCTATCTCTTGTTGGGTGGTCGAATGCATTCAGACTACCCATGAGATTGCGACTGGTCACCAGGTGCAATGGGCAAGGGCACACGATGTTAGAGGAATAGCCGCCTCGACCGCCCTTTACAATGGTGTTCCGTTAGAGGACATCATGGCTGTTGCACAATGTCACTGTGAGTCTTCTTTCACGGATTACTATATGAGGGATGTGTCAGACTCCGCAATCCACTTGCTTTAGCTGTTTTGAAATGATAGTTGTACGACCACCCTGCTCTTCTCACCTTTTTGGCATTTGTAAGAAAGAATTAAGAAGCAAACATGGTCGAGCGAGAGGATGTCAACCAGATTGTGTCACTGATGGCCGGACAAGTGAATGGTTGGAGGCTCCACGTCTGAAATCCAAATATCATGAGGTAATTCAAGATTGAGTTTTTTGTATTTTGTCTATATATCATGTTCATTCATCTTATATATTCATGCTCATTCCCAGGCTAATATATGCAAAGAGCAGTTAACCCTCTTGGCATATTTGTGTTTCAAGCGAGATGCATGTTTGTGAGTTCCCTCCCTTTTCTTAGGAGAAAAAAGGGGGGGGTGGCGGGGGCAGTGATGCGATTCGGTTACGTTAACTTGATGGGCTAGCTCTTTCTCCAAGGGGCAAAAGTAGCATTTATGGCTTGCCCCTTCCCACCAGGTTACTGTCTAAATCTGGTGTATATCAGAAGTAATAGAATGGTGAGTATTGATCGAAGGAGAATGAAGGAAATTTCAATTTCCCTTTCTCCAAGGTCTAACAATACTCACCATTCTATTGGTCAAGCCATGGGTATCTCTGGTTTGGTGGCTATGCAAACAATAGGAGCTTCATGGCAAACGGGTACTCGGCAGTTGGGAGCCAAGTACCCGGTTCCAGGAGTCGGTAAAGCTTACTAAGTCTATAGTCCTAGGGCCAGCTATTCAAGATAGCTTGTATCAGAAGTAATGGAATGGTGAGTATTGTTAGATCTCGGAGAAAGGGAAATTGAAATTTCCTTCATTCTGGCGCTAAATCTAAGAAGTAGATTTATTTAGCAAGTAGTGATTGAATGATAACTATATTTATGTGGTTAACAAAACGACAGACCAACTATAGGGGGGGGGGGCTGTCTGTGGTCGTCATCCCCCCTGAAATACTTAAAATTCATCAAAAGTGTCTTATTCGTACCAGATCTTGAAGAATTTTTAACCTATGCTCTCAATTCCTTTATCACTGAATATATTACTTGAAGAAGCAATGCTATGATTCCATTTTGAAGAAATTCATCCATATTTTCCTGATTTATCTCCCTTTAAAAATAGTTGAGCGGAATTGAACCTGCACTTGCAAATCTATCTTTATTTAAGGCGAGATGCAGTGTCAGGATTTAATTTTTCATTGATTAGTTTTTCTAAAATATTGTCCTTTACAATTAACCTTACATGTATGCCCACTACTTGATGTATGTTTATCTGAAATGTTTGGATCCAGGGGGGATATGCAGTCTTCTGATGGCTCTTATTTTACTTGCTGAATTATAACATTAAAAAATTGAATTTAAAGAAGTTCAAAAGTTGAAGGGTTTTATTTGAACTTAAAACAGAAACTATAAAGCATACAGTTTCTAAGAGATATATGAGCCTATTTTGACGAAATGAGTGATAGGCGGGTCAATATACCATTTGACCCCCAACAAATTCTAACAAAAGGTCTGTCAACGGTTTTTGGCCCTACTGGATGTTGGGAATGACAAAAAAAAGGTCTACCAAAATCTGACCCCCGGAAGTGGGTTAAAACTAGGTCAGTTCCAAGATGGCCGCCGTCAGCCCTTAAAATCACTAAAATAGTTATAACTTCGTTAATTTTTGTGATAGAACAGTAATTCTTGTTTCTCCCCATGCTTTTCAGGGGTAAGCTATTCACTGGTGCCAATAAAATTCCAGCCCGACCAATAAAAACTAACAAAAAACAAATCCAAGATGGCGGCCAGCAGTAAAGGGTGAAATGGCAATACTAATAATAAATATATTATTGACGTAGACCATGGGCACAACGTTACAGATGTATCAGTAGAATGCACTTCAGATGTATCTAATTAATTGACCAGCTATAGTTTCTTTATGGACATTATAATTAGCTGATATTAAAAGCTGAACCCAGGTCTGAAAGGCTAAACTCACAATCTCAATTTTACTCCTCATAATCGTCCTCTAATTCCTCAGAAAACTGGTTGGCCTGATTGGCATAAGACGTAAGTTGGCATGATCCACATGCAGAAGTACAGGGAAGCCCGCTTCTTCTGCAACTGCAACAAGTTGTGCAATTGCAATGTGCGATTTCCAGTAGAGTGTCTGGTGTAGCATTCAAATCAGACATTATTGGTACAAGTTGATTGTCTGCACGTCTCCAACCCCAGTCCAAAGGATCAATGCCACTCTCCATCCCCTCCAAGTCATGGTCTGATAGTACACCCTGAGACAATGGTATTTGGTGGAAGATTCAGTTGGGGGGGGGGGAGACATTCGGGTGTAATGAATGATTTAGCGCAGGCGACTTTCTTAGTAAATATGTCATAGCGCAAGGCTGCCAGAGAGCAGGTACTCTTCCCACCAGAAATAACAGCCATATCTTGGCTGCCAAATTTTCTAAGTTAGTGCGCTTCGTTCCGCATAAAATGAACGCATTTGCACAGAACTGGAGGACTGGGTCGCCTTTCACAAGCTTTTGGAAGGCGGATTTCTTTCCAACACCATGAACACGAGACGTTGAATCACATCCAGTGAATGCATGCAAGAATAACATTTGTGTACACAACTCACTGCCAAGAAGACGCTTTAACCAATTGATGTTGTACACTTTTGGAATACCTCTTGCCTGATTGTCCAATCTAAAATAGAGTGGTTTCTGATCTGGAGTGAAATGGAGAAGAAGAATCAACAGGTCAGTGTCCTCTCCAATTGGAGTTGTGGAATGCATAGATGCTGTTAGCCGTAGCAATGTCCACATCAGTGAACCCATCTGCCTGAATGACAGTACAACCCACTCTTCAGTTCGTCACTTATTAAACTGATTAGTTGTTGCTTATTAGTTCCCCTTGATAGGAATTCTTCCTTCTTTCCTTCAAACTCGGGTTCACTGGTGAAGTTCACAATCGGATAATTATGGTTTGTCCCCGTCTCTGGTGTGTGTGTTATCCTTGATCGAAGGACCTGCCTCATAACCGTCAAACAACAGTTGCTACCCCATAGTGCTTACTTGACTATTTTACCATAGGTATCTCCTCTTAACCACTTTAGCTTGTGTAGTAAGGAGCCTCCATAAAGCACATATCTTTCAGTCTGTGGGATGGTGTCTGATGTTGCTTCACTTGGCATCTTGTTACAGTGGTCAGTGATGGCTTGGACAAGTTGAGGGTTGTCAGCCTTTCTCAAGATGTTGTTGTCCTCGGGGGATGGCAGATATGAACTCGGCTCGTACGTATCTCATCCCCTCCTTGAGAGACAGCTCCCTGTCAGGAGCAGCCTTCACAGCGGATGAAGTTCGCAGGGTCTTAGTTTTATCGAAACGATGGTTAAGTTCCTTTCCCAGAAGGACTTGGCTGGGTCTGACGCGGGGTCAGGCGGTCCGAGAGTAAATCGTGGAGCGCCCGGTTCGGCCGGTGCGGGTGCTCCACGTCCCCAGCTGGAGGTGGCGGAGATGGCACCGCCGGCGTGGTTTGGTCCGGCTCTGCAGGGTTTTTCTGCATAGCGTTCTGACCACGCTGGTGTCGTCCCTGCTACCAAAGGTTGGGGGGCAGTTTCTCCCCATGCCTGGTACGGATCCTGTCCTCGGACAGGATTCTGGACTGGTTACCGAGGGGGCCGTCTCGTACGGCCCCCTGGCAGTCCCGTCTGGCTTCGGCCAGACGGGTTTCTGTTTCTCTGCGGCCACCTCCGGGTGGTCCAGTAGCGGTGGCCGGTCCGTCAGGTGTGGGAGCCGTCCGCCAGGACGGTTCCACGGTTGACTCGTCTAGTGACGACTCTTCGGAGTCTGAAGACGAGGAGGCCGAGGAGGAGAGGTTGCTGCGGCCCGTGAAGCCGCAGGTGGAGAATATGGAGGTTGATTCCGTCCTAGACGGATCCGGCCTCCATTTGTCTGGTTTGGCGCAAGCCAGGTCAGCGGCTCCGCCTGTGGCTGAGGCAAATCCGTTACCGTGCACCGGTTCCGTGCGGCTTGGTTTGGCACCAGCCGTCACGGGAACGGGTGTGCCGGGCCGGGCGTGGTACTCACCTATCTCGCCTGGTCCGGCAGTCGGACGTGGGGTGCCGTGGGCGCCCGTGTCCGGCTATGGTTCCGCGACTGCTACGGGTCCGTACGGTTTTCCGTGTGGACCTACCCCATGGACCGGAGTGTTTCATGGGGTGGCGGCGGAACCGTGTGGTACCGGAGTGCCTGGCGTGTCAGCCGTGGCTCCTTGCTGGGAGGCCGTGGCTGGCAGACCCGTGAGCACGTCAACGGGTGACGTGTTTGTGGGGGTGTCTTCATCGGAGGTAGATTGGTCAGATGCTCTGGCGTGGCTAGCCAGGGTTGACCCGTCTGTGGTTTCGGCCACGGCCGATGAAGATGCGCCCCGTCCGTCGGTTGCGTCGATCAGGACGGGGATTTTGCCCGCGGCCCGGATCCAGTCAGTGGGACTGGATCCACGGTTCATAGAATGGTTGGATGCTATTTATAGCAAACAACTGATGACCAAGGGTCAGCTCCCTGCGGCCTCCAGGGAGGTGCGGGCAAGATGTCGTATTCCGCGGGGGGAATACGACAGGTATGGTGTAGTCCCGTCGGTCACGGAGTGACCGATGGGTACTGGGCGTCCAGAGTGCCGTGCCGGGTCACCCCGGTCCGGCACTTGTGGACAAGTCTCAGGTACACCAGGAAGAAGTCCTGTCCCTAGCGATGAGGGTGTGAGGGCAGCGATGAGCGCTGTCAACCACTCTTATCGTCTCCTTCAGTCGGTGTGGGCTGAAGCGGGGCAGGCCACCCTGTGCCACCTGTGGCGCTTTCATGGGTCAATGACGGCCTGGTGCTGTCGATGGACGCATTGGCAAGGGTGCAAGCGCGTGTGACGAAATCCAGGAGGCAAATGGTCATTGACCATATGCGTCCGGCTACGGCAGTCAGGGAGCGTCTCCTTGGGACACCCCTGACAGGGCCTAGCATCTTCGGTGGCCAAGCGTGGGCCATCTTAGAGGATACCGCCAGTATCGCGCAGAATCGGTTAGCGGTAAACCTACAGCTAGAGCTAGTGCGACAAGCGCATGCACTAGGGCCTGTGGGGAAACCGCTAACGGGACAACCTTCAAAGGAGCAGAAGAAGCATAAGGGCAAGGCGAAAGCTAGGCCTGTTGCGACTTCTGCTTCAGCTGGGATTTCAGAGCCGCCGCCGGCGAAGAAGCCCAGGAAGGTTGTAGAGGCGCCTACCCTCCCCAATGTTGCTCCTGACCGCCCTAGAGGTGGGAAGGGCAAGGGGAAGGGTAAGGGTAAGGCCTCAAAGGGCGGACAGAAGGGGCCGAAGCGTACCTGAGGGTACGAAAGCTCCCTTCATATCCGCCTGGACCGCGCCTGTGTGACAGGAACAGCGGTGCCAGTTATACCCGTCGTGCCTAGAACGAAATGGTTCTCTCTCTCTCTCGTTAAGAAAGAGTGGGGGGGCGGACTGCGAGCCGGACAACCCCGTTAGGCGTCTATGGTGGGTGGAAGGCTCATGCGTTTCGTCGAGGCCTGGCAAGGTGTGACGTCAGACAGTCTGGTCCTGGGATGGTTATCCCAGGGTTACATGCCGGAGTGGTGGGACTTTCCACCACAAAATCTGTCTTTGGCACCTGTCTGGACACCCGTACCAAGGGAGCCAGACAAGTTAGAAGCCGTTCAAAAGGAAGTGTCGGGTTTGCTTCTGAAGGGAGCAATAAATCCAGCAAATCGAAACACTCCAGGCTTCTATTCAAACATGTTCCTTGTCCCCAAGAGCACAGGGGGATGGAGACCCATACTCAATCTCAGGCCATTAAATTGGTTTAGCCATACGCCTCGGTTCCAGATGGAAATTCCGAGGTCGGTAATGCGGGATTGAGGAAAGGAATGTGGTGTGTATCGATCGATCTGAAAAATGCATATTTCCACATTCCTATGAATCGGAGTTGGCACAGGTTTCTGAGATTTGCGTTTCAGAGTCAACTATGGGAGTTTACACTCTCCCGTTTGGCCTGTCGACAGCTCCGAGGGTTTTCACAAGAGTGGTCCTTGCGGTGACAGCGTTTCTCAGAAAAGAGAACGTGGCGCTACACACCTACATAGACGACTGGCTGCTTAAGGCAGACTCGGCAGCCAGGTTGAACGTGGATACTGCTCTGACTCTGAAGTTACTTTCAGATCTAAGCTGCATAGTCAACGAGGAGAAATCCGAGTTGACGCCCACTCAACGTTTCGTTTATTTGGGGATGCGATTCGACCTTGAGGAGGGCAGGGTTTACCCATCAGAGCCCAGAGTGGTGTCTCTGTTAGCCATCCTCAAGAGTTTTCGAGTGGGAAACCACATTCAAGGCGAGGCGGTTCCTTCAGATGCTGGGCATAATGGTCTCCATGGAGCAGGTTATCCCGTACGATGCTCTAATGCGAAGACCTATCCAGTTGTATCTGATGTCTCTGTGGAAACAGAGAACAGAACCCCTGTCAAAACTGGTGCCAGTTTTGGAGCCGATAATATCGCATCTGCTATGGTGGAAACAGCGTCAGAATCTCCTAATAGGGGTTTCGCTGCACCTACCCCAACCCCAGCTGTCCGTTTACACGGATGCATCGCTGGAAGGGTGGGGTGCCTGCCTGGGAGAACCAGGTCTCGGGCACATGGACTCTCCCGGAGAGTCAGCTGCATATCAATCTGTTGGAAATGATGGCAGTGGAACTGGCGTTGGAAGAGTTCCTTCCGATGATCAGGGGCAAGGTGATATTGATACGGTCGGTCAATTCGACAGTAGTATCATATATAAATCGCCAAGGCGGGACCAGGTCGCCCACTCTGTGTATCAGGGTGTGGCACTTGATTCAATGGTGCAGGAATTACTCGGTTGTTTTGAAAGCAGCTCGTATTCCTGGCCGATTGAACATTCTGGCGGATGCTTTGTCTCGCAGACAGAGAATCCTGCCAACAGAATGGTCCCTCAACCCTCCAGTTCTGCGACGGATCTTCGAGCATTGGGGCAAACCCAACGTGGACTTGTTCGCCACAAAGGAAAATGCTCAAATCATGACATATGTCTCGCCGATTACAGATCCAAATGCCGTCGATACAGACGCTCTGGCGATAAGCTGGAGAGGGATGCACGCTTACGCGTACCCACCCACCATTCTTCTACCGAAGGTTTTGGTGAAGGTCAGGGAGGAACCGTGTCTGGTCCTGCTAATAGCGCCGTATTGGCCGAGCAGGGCGTGGTTCACGGATCTTCTAGATCTGCTGGTGGAAAATCCTGTGCAGTTGCCCGAGATTCCGAACATAATCTCCCAGGCCAAGGGACGCTTCCTACACGAGCGTCCCGAGATGTTCAATGACTGCGTGGATGTTATCAAACAACGTTCCACGTCGGAAGGCTTTTCTCGACAGGCTGCTGATTTCATCGCGGCTGCGAGAAGTAGGTCAACCTTCAAGTCATATAACAACAAGGTTAACAGATTTGCAGACTGGTGTGAAGAAAAGGGTATTGATACCTTTCAATCCACTATCAGCAAATAGCAGACTTTCTCTGTGAGCTGTTCTTTTGAGGACTAGCTCCCGTCACAGTTGCTGGATACAAGTCAGCTTTGGCATCATTTATCCCTTGTCTAGCCAACAGGGATAGTCCAGAGGTGGCCCAGTTAAATGTGATGTTGAGGGAATGAGCAATCTCCGACCGAGACAACCGGTAGTCATTCCAGCCTGGAGTCTATCTTTAGTGCTTAATGTACTGGCCAAGCACCCTTTCGAACCGTTGCGTTCGGCTAGTCTAAAGCATTTGACTCTAAAGGCGGTTTTTCTATTGGCAGCTTCCTCAGCTAAAAGGCGCAGTGAGATCCATGCGCTTTCGGCAGAGAGGAACCGATTTATTGTTTCTGGAGAAGGTCTGCGTCTTCTGCCAAGAGCAGAGGTTATGTCAAAGAACCAATCTTTGAGATATCCCGGCAAACCGATCATTATACCGAAGTTAACTAGGTTTGATCGTGATGCCAGTGTCTGGTGCCCGGTCCGTGCTTTGACTAAGTACAAGAAACGGACTGACTCGTTACGGTCGAACGATAGACATCTGTGGATCTGCCATAAAAAGTCTTATGGCGCCGCATCCATGGATACTATCTCTCGTTGGGTGGTCGAATGCATTCAGACTACTCACGAGATGGCGACTGGGCACCAGGTGCAAAGCGTAAGGGCAGACAATGTCAGAGGAATAGCCGCCTCGACCGCCCTTTACAATGGTGTTCCGTTATAGGACATCATGGCCGTTGCACAATGGCACTGTGAGTCCTCATTCACGGATTACTATATGAGGGATGTGTCAGACTCAGCCAATCCACTCGCTTTAGCTGTTTTGAAACGATAGTTAGTGACCACACTGCTTTTCCCCTTTTCTCACTTCGGTAAGAAAAGAACCTAAAGCAGGCATGGTCAGGCGAGAGGATGTCAACCAGATTGTGTCACTGATGGCCGAACCGGTGAATGGTTGTAGGCGGTACGTCTGAAGTCCTGTTATCATAAGGTAATTCAACAAGTGAGAGTTTTTTGTATTATGTATATGTATCATGTTCATTCATCGTATATATTCATGCTCATTCCCAGGCTAATACAAGCGATATGCAGGGAGTAGTTAACCCTCTTGGCATATTGGTGTTTTCAGGCGAGATACATGTTCGTTAGTTCTCTCCCTTTTCTTAGGAGGAAAAAGGGGGGGGAGCTGTGACGCGAATGTGATTCGGTTCCGTAAACTTGACGGTCCTTTTTTAGGTCTCCGTTAGTCAAGTTTGAAGTCTAAAATCTTTCTCCAAGGGGCAAAATTAGCATGTATGGCTTGCCCCTTCCCACCAGGTTACTGATCAAATCTGGTGTATATCAGAAGTAACAGAATGGTGAGTATTGATCGAAGGAGAATGCAGGAAATGTCAATTTCCCTTTCTCCGAGATCTAACAATACTCACCATTCTGT
The DNA here is from genome assembly GCA_034401795.1 of Chaetoderma sp. LZ-2023a. Classification (NCBI taxonomy): domain Eukaryota; kingdom Metazoa; phylum Mollusca; class Caudofoveata; order Chaetodermatida; family Chaetodermatidae; genus Chaetoderma; species Chaetoderma sp. LZ-2023a. Next base: position 54,544,233 of record CM067365.1, read on the forward strand.
TACGGACCCAGCCTCCCAGCCCCACGGAGGCAAGCCATAGTTTTCTCTTGTTTGGTGGCTATGCAAACAATATGAGCTCTATGGTAAACGGGTACTCGGCAGTTGGGAGCCGAGTACCCGGTTCCCAGGAGTCGGTAAAGCTTTCTAAGTCTATAGTCCTAGAGCCGCTGTCAGAGCCAGCTGTATATCAGAAGTAACAGAATGGTGAGTATTGTTAGATCTCGGAGAAAGGGAAATTGACATTTCCTGCATTCTATAGGCTAATCGTGTCCCACCATAACGCGGCTAGATTTAAAATAAACACACTTGATATAAAAATAAATTTTCATTCAGAATTAAAATATGGTTGGCATGACTGACTAGTTAGTTGATCAATCCCAATGAGTCCCAAATACCCTGCCCCAACCATGACATGTAAGTGTAATGGCTAATTTTGAAAGTTTTGTGACCTTAGGAAATAACACGGTGGGTGGGTGGTGGGGGTGACTAGTTTATCCCTTTAATGCTAAAGCCGGCTAAAAACGGCTTCTGCAGTGGTCTTGGGAAATGTCCATTTGTAGACCAAGAAGACTATTTTTGGAAATTTACCACTGGAATGACTGACTCGATAGTCAAGTCAGTCATTCCAGTGATAAATTTTCAAAAATAATTTTCTCTCAGTTTGAAACTGGACATATTCTCTGAGAAAGTAGAAATTTCCTTAAACAATTTTTAGGATTAAAGAACGACACAGTGGTCACAAGAGAAAAACGACTGATTGCAGCTGTAGGATATTACTACTACAGCCGCAGAATACAGTAATCATTCATACATACTCTAGCATGATGATCTGATGGTACAATTACAATGCACTGATTGTTACACCTTCATATGGTAAGGATACCACACCATTTATTATGATACATATATATATATATATATATACTGAACCAAAAAAGTTTAGCAACACTGAGAATATTACTGTATAAATGTTATTTAACAAAAACAATAAATTGATTCAAATATATTATTTAATTGATAGGTCATCTTCCAATTTGAACAAGTCTCTTGTTACTGTAATGCTAGCATCGCGCCTTTAACACGGCATCATTCAACGGAAGGGTCCAGTTTAGCTGTCAATACCGGTTGTGACCTCCGCGCGCATTAACTACCGCCGTACATCGCTTTCTCATGCTTCGAATTAAGCACCTGATGTCACGAAGAGGAATTGCATCCCATTCCTGGAGCAGTGCAGCTTCCAGCTCCCGCCTGTTGTGAAGATGTGGATGGTTCTCACGCACCATACGACCAAGAATGTCCCACACGTGTTCGATGGGAGACAGGTCCGGTGATCGTGCTGGCCAGTCCAACACCGGAACGTTGGTAGCCTCAAGGGAATCACTGATGACCATAGCTGAATGAGGACGGGTGTTCTCAACGACACCGTGAATGACAAGGCGTTGTCTTGCTGGAACATAAAGTCTGCATGATGCTGCATAAAAGGGATGACAACAGGGGCGACAGCGTTTTCTGTTAACATTCGTTATCTGCTTTTACAGTATGGTGAATTTTTGCCTTCGCTACCCGCCAATGTGGGCCAGTGCATGAAAAATGCATTTTCACATGCAGTAAGCATGCGGCCGAGAAATGCAGAAATGATTTGCATTTCTTCATGATCAGCAAGACATTACATTGACGAAACATGCCTGCAAATTTGGTTATAAATGGACGCATAGTTTTAATACAACAAACCAAACTTCACTGTTGCTAAACTTTTTTGGCTCAGTATATATATATATATATATATATATATATATATATATATATATATATATATATATATATATATATATTGTTGGGGGAGGGGAGAAGGATAATTGTTCAGTATTCTGTAACAACAAGTCTTGTACTCCTGAATTTGCTGTACGTGTCAGTTGAAAGATTAAGGAGTACCGTACTCCCAACTGTAGAAAGTTATTTGGAGCACTGATGATGGCCTCCATGGAGCAGGTGATCCTATACGCTGCTCAGTGCTGTAACTTAACATTTAGAGATGATTGCCACCAGGGCATGCTAAAAATCAGAACAGAGTGCCCTTATTGAACTTCCCGCATTCCCGCAGACTGCCCGCATTCTATGTCATATAATAAATCAGTACACATACTTGCATTATTATACAATTTTGTATAAAGATGCTATTTATTAAGATTCAATGACCTGGCCATCATTGTGAAATTGCATGAGATAAAAATAAAAAAACTACGGATTTATAAATATTCGGCTTCAAGGCACTGATATGTTTCCTAAGTACGAAAAATTGGCATGTTCATGAGGGCATCTGACTTGCCATTCCATAGCCTCAGTGATTTTCAATTGCATTTGCATCAGGGCACTCACTAAGTTATAGTACTGCTGCTCTTATGCGAAGACCTATCCAGTTGTATCTGATGTCTCTGTGGAAACGGAGAACAGAATCCCTGTCAAAGCTGGTACCAGTTTTGGAGCCAATAATGTTGTGTCTTGTATGGTGGAAGGAGAGTCAGAATCTCCTAGTAGGAGTTTCGCTTCACCTTCCCCACCCCCAGCTGTCCATGTACACGGATGAATCACTGAAGGGGTGGGGGACCTACCTTGGCGAACACCAGGTTTCAGGCACATGGACTCTCCAAGAAAGTCAGCTGAATATCAATCTGTTAGAAATGATGACAGTAGAACCGGCACTGGAGAGTTTTCTTCCAGATGTCGAGGGGCACAGTGATATTGATACGGTCGGACAATTCGACAGTAATATCATACATACCGGTAAATCGCCAATGAGGGACCAACTCACTCAATCACACTGCATGAAAGTGTGGCACTTGATTCAATGGTGCAGGAATTACTCAGTTGTTTTAAAAGCAGCTCACATTCCTTGGTGATTGAATATTCTGGCGGATGCTTTGTGTAGCAGATAGAGAATTCTACCAACAGGATCTTCGAGCATTGGGCCAAACCCAATGAGGACTTGTTTGCCACAGGGAAAATGCTCAAATCACCACTTATGTCTCGCCAATTCCAGATCCAAATTCTAGCTGCCCGAGATTCCGAACATAATCTCCCAGGCCAAGGGCTGCTTCCAACACGAGCAGCCCGAAATGTTCAAATTGACTGCGTGGATGTTATCAAACAATGTTCCACGCAGCCGCGAGGAGGAGGTCAACCTTCAAGTTATATAACCACAATGTTAAAAAATTTGCAGAATGGTGTGAAGGAAAGGATACTGATCCCTTTCAATCCACTATTCAGCGAAGAGCAGAACAGTAAGTTATCCCTTGTCTAGCCAACAGGATAGTCCAGAGGTGGCCCAGTTGAATGTGATGGTGAAGGAGATGGGCAATCTCCAACCGAGACAACCGGTAGTCATTCCAGCCTGGAGTCTATCTTTAGTGCTTAATGTACTGGCCAAACACCCTTTCGAACTGTTGCGTTCGGCTAGTCTAAAGCATATGACTCTAAAGGCGGTTTTTCTATTGGCAGCTTCCTCGGCTAGAAGGCGCCATGAGATCCATGCACTTTCAGCAGAGAAGGACCGATTTATTGTCTCCGGAGAGGGTCTGCGTCTACTGCCAAGAGCAGAGTTTATGTCAAAGAATCAATGTTTGAGATATCCCGGCAAACCGATCATTATACCGAAGCTAACTAGGTTTGATCATGATGCCAGTGTCTGGTGGCCAGTCCGTGCTTTGACTAAGTATAAAAGATGGACAGACTCGTTACGGTCGAATGATAGACATCTGTGGATCTGCCATAAGAAGTCATATGGCGCCGCATCCATGGATTCTATCTCTTGTTGGGTGGTCGAATGCATTCAGACTACCCATGAGATTGCGACTGGTCACCAGGTGCAATGGGCAAGGGCACACGATGTTAGAGGAATAGCCGCCTCGACCGCCCTTTACAATGGTGTTCCGTTAGAGGACATCATGGCTGTTGCACAATGTCACTGTGAGTCTTCTTTCACGGATTACTATATGAGGGATGTGTCAGACTCCGCAATCCACTTGCTTTAGCTGTTTTGAAATGATAGTTGTACGACCACCCTGCTCTTCTCACCTTTTTGGCATTTGTAAGAAAGAATTAAGAAGCAAACATGGTCGAGCGAGAGGATGTCAACCAGATTGTGTCACTGATGGCCGGACAAGTGAATGGTTGGAGGCTCCACGTCTGAAATCCAAATATCATGAGGTAATTCAAGATTGAGTTTTTTGTATTTTGTCTATATATCATGTTCATTCATCTTATATATTCATGCTCATTCCCAGGCTAATATATGCAAAGAGCAGTTAACCCTCTTGGCATATTTGTGTTTCAAGCGAGATGCATGTTTGTGAGTTCCCTCCCTTTTCTTAGGAGAAAAAAGGGGGGGGTGGCGGGGGCAGTGATGCGATTCGGTTACGTTAACTTGATGGGCTAGCTCTTTCTCCAAGGGGCAAAAGTAGCATTTATGGCTTGCCCCTTCCCACCAGGTTACTGTCTAAATCTGGTGTATATCAGAAGTAATAGAATGGTGAGTATTGATCGAAGGAGAATGAAGGAAATTTCAATTTCCCTTTCTCCAAGGTCTAACAATACTCACCATTCTATTGGTCAAGCCATGGGTATCTCTGGTTTGGTGGCTATGCAAACAATAGGAGCTTCATGGCAAACGGGTACTCGGCAGTTGGGAGCCAAGTACCCGGTTCCAGGAGTCGGTAAAGCTTACTAAGTCTATAGTCCTAGGGCCAGCTATTCAAGATAGCTTGTATCAGAAGTAATGGAATGGTGAGTATTGTTAGATCTCGGAGAAAGGGAAATTGAAATTTCCTTCATTCTGGCGCTAAATCTAAGAAGTAGATTTATTTAGCAAGTAGTGATTGAATGATAACTATATTTATGTGGTTAACAAAACGACAGACCAACTATAGGGGGGGGGGGCTGTCTGTGGTCGTCATCCCCCCTGAAATACTTAAAATTCATCAAAAGTGTCTTATTCGTACCAGATCTTGAAGAATTTTTAACCTATGCTCTCAATTCCTTTATCACTGAATATATTACTTGAAGAAGCAATGCTATGATTCCATTTTGAAGAAATTCATCCATATTTTCCTGATTTATCTCCCTTTAAAAATAGTTGAGCGGAATTGAACCTGCACTTGCAAATCTATCTTTATTTAAGGCGAGATGCAGTGTCAGGATTTAATTTTTCATTGATTAGTTTTTCTAAAATATTGTCCTTTACAATTAACCTTACATGTATGCCCACTACTTGATGTATGTTTATCTGAAATGTTTGGATCCAGGGGGGATATGCAGTCTTCTGATGGCTCTTATTTTACTTGCTGAATTATAACATTAAAAAATTGAATTTAAAGAAGTTCAAAAGTTGAAGGGTTTTATTTGAACTTAAAACAGAAACTATAAAGCATACAGTTTCTAAGAGATATATGAGCCTATTTTGACGAAATGAGTGATAGGCGGGTCAATATACCATTTGACCCCCAACAAATTCTAACAAAAGGTCTGTCAACGGTTTTTGGCCCTACTGGATGTTGGGAATGACAAAAAAAAGGTCTACCAAAATCTGACCCCCGGAAGTGGGTTAAAACTAGGTCAGTTCCAAGATGGCCGCCGTCAGCCCTTAAAATCACTAAAATAGTTATAACTTCGTTAATTTTTGTGATAGAACAGTAATTCTTGTTTCTCCCCATGCTTTTCAGGGGTAAGCTATTCACTGGTGCCAATAAAATTCCAGCCCGACCAATAAAAACTAACAAAAAACAAATCCAAGATGGCGGCCAGCAGTAAAGGGTGAAATGGCAATACTAATAATAAATATATTATTGACGTAGACCATGGGCACAACGTTACAGATGTATCAGTAGAATGCACTTCAGATGTATCTAATTAATTGACCAGCTATAGTTTCTTTATGGACATTATAATTAGCTGATATTAAAAGCTGAACCCAGGTCTGAAAGGCTAAACTCACAATCTCAATTTTACTCCTCATAATCGTCCTCTAATTCCTCAGAAAACTGGTTGGCCTGATTGGCATAAGACGTAAGTTGGCATGATCCACATGCAGAAGTACAGGGAAGCCCGCTTCTTCTGCAACTGCAACAAGTTGTGCAATTGCAATGTGCGATTTCCAGTAGAGTGTCTGGTGTAGCATTCAAATCAGACATTATTGGTACAAGTTGATTGTCTGCACGTCTCCAACCCCAGTCCAAAGGATCAATGCCACTCTCCATCCCCTCCAAGTCATGGTCTGATAGTACACCCTGAGACAATGGTATTTGGTGGAAGATTCAGTTGGGGGGGGGGGAGACATTCGGGTGTAATGAATGATTTAGCGCAGGCGACTTTCTTAGTAAATATGTCATAGCGCAAGGCTGCCAGAGAGCAGGTACTCTTCCCACCAGAAATAACAGCCATATCTTGGCTGCCAAATTTTCTAAGTTAGTGCGCTTCGTTCCGCATAAAATGAACGCATTTGCACAGAACTGGAGGACTGGGTCGCCTTTCACAAGCTTTTGGAAGGCGGATTTCTTTCCAACACCATGAACACGAGACGTTGAATCACATCCAGTGAATGCATGCAAGAATAACATTTGTGTACACAACTCACTGCCAAGAAGACGCTTTAACCAATTGATGTTGTACACTTTTGGAATACCTCTTGCCTGATTGTCCAATCTAAAATAGAGTGGTTTCTGATCTGGAGTGAAATGGAGAAGAAGAATCAACAGGTCAGTGTCCTCTCCAATTGGAGTTGTGGAATGCATAGATGCTGTTAGCCGTAGCAATGTCCACATCAGTGAACCCATCTGCCTGAATGACAGTACAACCCACTCTTCAGTTCGTCACTTATTAAACTGATTAGTTGTTGCTTATTAGTTCCCCTTGATAGGAATTCTTCCTTCTTTCCTTCAAACTCGGGTTCACTGGTGAAGTTCACAATCGGATAATTATGGTTTGTCCCCGTCTCTGGTGTGTGTTATCCTTGATCGAAGGACCTGCCTCATAACCGTCAAACAACAGTTGCTACCCCATAGTGCTTACTTGACTATTTTACCATAGGTATCTCCTCTTAACCACTTTAGCTTGTGTAGTAAGGAGCCTCCATAAAGCACATATCTTTCAGTCTGTGGGATGGTGTCTGATGTTGCTTCACTTGGCATCTTGTTACAGTGGTCAGTGATGGCTTGGACAAGTTGAGGGTTGTCAGCCTTTCTCAAGATGTTGTTGTCCTCGGGGGATGGCAGATATGAACTCGGCTCGTACGTATCTCATCCCCTCCTTGAGAGACAGCTCCCTGTCAGGAGCAGCCTTCACAGCGGATGAAGTTCGCAGGGTCTTAGTTTTATCTTTCCTCCTAAAAGAGAATGAAAATACGGGCTGTCCAATCATTCTGTCAATGATGTTTCATCCAATGGACTCATATTCATGTACATTCGTCCCTATTTTGCCACTATACCATTGATGATGTTTCTCAATGCAAGGTCAGAGGAGAAAGGTGAACATGAAGTTAGCTTTGTGCTTATCTTCGAAAGGTCTGATGGATCAGTCAAATCTTTGTGTTGTTCGCTTGTGGTGTATGCAAGATGATTGAATGGCAATGTTGAACTTAGACATTATAGGGGCTGACATTGTCCACAATGCTTGCTGTTCTTCCGTCATCTTACTGTCATGAGTCAAGCCGTCTGTACCTTATAGACCTCACAAGTGTTTGCACAATGACTAGATCGCAACTGAAGCCTGCACAAAACTGATTTGTTCAATGAATGATATGGAAGCCATCTTGAAACTTCCTGTGGACATCTGGGAATTTGCTCTCCATTTGACTCATTTCTTGGATGTAGAGATATGCAGACTTCAAGTAGTTATAATATCTTGTTGCAGCAAATATCGTCAAGGCATCAGCAACAGAACGCAAGTGATTCACCCAAGACCCAGTGCGATCTACCTTGATCAGTGATCATGCAGTACCAAGCATCCGCTGATAACCTATTCACAACTGACTCATTTTGGATTGCGCACTAAGATAAGCTTTCTTTTATTAAGTTCCTCTCTGATCCTCCTTGACGACTTTCAAGAGTGATGTCACCCTTCAATAAGGATGAATACATTCTATCTGTCTCCTCTACTAGAGAAGCGGATTCAGGATTTTCATCAGCTACAGATTTTAGTCATTTCATGAAAACCCTTGTCCACCAGCAGATGTCCACGGAATGCCCTTTGAATCGATTTACCAGTCATCATATGCACTACAGCATTTTCACCGTATACTACTTCCAGAATGTTTTTTTCATGTGCCCTCCATTAGTGTACCTAATGCTCCAAGCAGATTCATGAGCAAGTGGAAATTACCAAGCCTTAGTGCTATTTCTTTCAAGTGACTATTCTGTGGCGCTGCACCGATAATCTCGGCAGCTTTTAAGTACAGGGACTGGTCAAACGTTATCACTGGGGTGGGGGGGGGGGGGGGCCATGGTGTCTGAAGGCCATGTTGCTAAGGATCTCTAATGTGAACAAAATGCAAGTTTTGTCACCAGGATACATGTCGGTCATGGGAAAATACAGAATGGAAGATTGGCCGGGATGCGTATGTCCCTGATGAAGGATATGCATCATCCCCTGCCAATTCGGAACTGGTTGTTTGAAATGGAATGATAGCTCCCATAAGATATCAGCTCTCATGTCACAATCTTGGTGACATGGTGTTTCGAAGAGCATGGGTGACGAAGCGGTACTCTATAATATCAACTATGAACATGTTTACAATGTTCAGTTCTAAAATTGTTTGTATACTGACAAGAAGGCTTCTTTTCCTAACAGGAGTCAATGCGGCAATCATGCACATCCCCGTGAAATGTACTTTTACCGTCAATGGTAAGAACATTGTGATCAAAACATTGTCACCAGAAAATAACAACAACAAGTCCAATAAATCTGTGTCTTCAACTAGCAAATCTGGTGTGACACAGCTTGCAGCGTTCTTTTCAAACCGGCGCACTTCGCCATATGACGAGTTATACCACATCTCAAAAAGAGTGTCCACAAGGAATCTGGACCGATACAGATGATGTACTTGCACTGCTAGTCCAATCTGTAATGGTGCAATAACAGCCCACGGTCTGGCTTGTTCAATACTGGCTACTTTGTGTTGGGTTTTTTTTCCAACAAATAGGTAGTTTAACATGTTTCGCAGTGTCTCCGGAAGGGAGCCCAATGCAGCGACAAGTTTAAGTTCCTCAATGTTTAGGTAGTGGTCAGTAGCGGATGGTACCTTTGTTTTAATGTCACTCCTGGCCAGCCTTGCTTCTGTCTCAACTATGGCTTTCTTTTGTGCCTCTTCATCACCATCTCTGCGTGTCTTTATAGTAAGACTGGAGTATGTGTGATGTTTTTTTCGAAAAGTGAAACTACACAGCATGGCAGCATCTCGGCGTATGCGTGCCCAAGAAAAGTACTGTCCTCGCCATTTCTACACAGAATTACGGGCACTGACAACCGATCCATGAGAAAACCAACCCCTTGTTTGCACAGTGTTTATTTTCTCACCTTTGGCTTCCTATAGGATTTGTACGAAATATATGGTATACGATCCTGATTGTTGGCTGCCATATTGACCGCCACCTTAGATTTATGGATTCGACAGGGCTAAATCAATATTCCATGTGTGCCAATGAATTCCCTGACCCTTAGAACTCTAGAGTAGACATATAAATTATTGTTTTACACCTAATAATAAGGAAGTTATAGCCATTTTCCTTATTTTCAAGATCAGTGGGGGGGCCATCTTGGATGTGACCCAGTTTTTTACCCCCTTTCCGGGGGTCAGATTTTGGTCGACTTTTTCCTGCCATTCACTACATCGATTACGTTAAAAACCCACTGACAAACGTTTTGTTAGAATTGTTTGGGGTTTAGGGTATTTTTTTCATAAATTGACATGCCTATGAATTCAGTCTCCCAACAGACTTATATAAGAAAATAAAAAAAGATTTCACAGGAAACTACACAAAAAGATTTTGAGTCGGCTGGGTTTTTAGCTCACCTACCTGGCCTGAAAGGCCAAGTGAGCTTATGTCGTGGCGACCATCCGTCGTGTGTCCGTCGTCCATCCATCCGTCAACTTTTCCTTTAAATGACTTCTCAAGAACCGCTGTGCCGATTTCAGTTATATTTGGCAGGAAGCGTCCTTAGGGCATAGGGATCCAAATTTGTTCAAATGAAGCCGATCGGCCAATTAGGCCAGCAGCCATCTTGAATTTTCGCCGATTTTTAGAAACGTCTTTAAAAATCTCCGAAACTGCTTATGGGATTGAAGGAAACCTCATGGAATATAATCTAGGGGAAGAGCTCAACCAAGTTTGTTCAAGGGAACTTAATTGGTCAAATGATTCACTGGCCATCTTAGTTGACCTAGTTTTAGCAAAAATAACTTCCAGAACGGATCAGGCCGAAATTTGCCAGATATAATTAGGGACTAAGGGCCAGTAAAGTTTGTTCAAGAGAAGTTGATCCAACAAAAAACATTGCCGCCGTGAGCCAACCAAAATATAGCGTGTTTGGTGGCCATATTGGATTTTAAGGCCAAAATTGGTTTTCTATAGTTTTTTGGGTATTCTGATCTCAATTTTCGAAACTGTCGGATAAACGGTTTGGTGGCCATCTTGGATCATTTTCCCGCCGAAAGCTCCCATACTAAAGCAATGGGAAATTTAAAATATGTTCTCGAGAACTACTGGGCCAATTTCAATTATATTTGTCATGAAGCATCCTTAAGGCATAGAGGTTCAAGTTTGATCAAACGAACCCGATCAGCCAATTTGGCCGGCGACCAGCTTGGGATTTCGGCCTATTTTTATAAATGTCTTTAAAAATCTTCTCCAAAAACGTTTAAGGGATCGAGTCAGAACTCACGAAATATGATCTAGGGCAAGAGCTGAACCAAGTTTGTTCAAGGGAACTTGATTGACCAAATGGTTCAGCGGCCATCTTGGATGACCTAGTTTTCGCAGAACCGCTGAAGCGATCAGGCGGAAATTTGTGATATATAATTAGCGACTAAGGGCCATTAATGTTTGTTCAAGAGAAGTTGATTCGTAAAAAAACATGGCCGCGGTGGACCAATCAAAATATAGTGTTTGGCAGCCATATTGGATTTTTTTATTTGGTGGATTTTGAGGCCGAAATTCGTTTTATATAGATTTTTGGGTATTCTGATATCAAATTTGCAATTTTTGAAAGTGTTGGATAAGCGGTTTGGCAGCCATCTTGGATCATTTTCCCGCCATTTTCTATTCCATTTTCTAGAGGCACGGGCCTCTATTTCAATTTCGCAACTTAAAAAATTATATTAATTTATATGGAATGAAATCCTCATATGTTAAGATTTATTTAGTTTCATTACACATATGCACATAATTTAAGCTTATAAAAGTATGCAATTTTAACAATTTTATTTTTAATCATTCTGTTGTGAATATGCGCCTTTAAATCTTCATGACTAAGCTAGATATATGTATACATCATTCGTTATGTATTTTGATTGTGACATCAGCCTATACCCGAGTGACAGATCAGATCCATCTATTGAATCTTGTTATATTTGATTATTTTTCAGCTATTGAAGCAGAAGTTCGTAACATCCAGGCACGTAGACAGGGTTTAACTGCCCGCGATGATGTGGTGGGAGAACGTGTTGGTCTTGGCGGTGAGGGCCATTATGATACAGAAATCTACAGTTCAAGTGGAAAGTTTTCAGGTTATGTCACATCTATTGCGGCCAATGAGGAGCAAGATGTAAGTTTTAGTGTGAGGCGATGGAATGCATGGGTAAATCTGATGATTAAATTTGGTCATGACTATAAATATATTTGCTTATTGAATGTCCATTTACTTGCTAAGAGAAGACTATCTCCTTTTATACTCCCGCGTATGCGGGGTCGTATTAGTATTATGTGATGGTGCTCGCCATCCATCCGTCCATCTGATTTCTTGTCCAGACCAGATCTCGGAGTTTTGAACCTACACTCACAATTTTTTTCGGCAGATGTGTTAGGGATAGATGAAATGCAGTGATTTCGTTTTGGCAAAATCCCCTCATATTTCCCCGAGTTATCTCCCCTGAAAAGCTAAAATTTGTCAATTTTCTTGTCCGAGCTATATCGCGAAGAGTTTTTAATCTATACTCACAATTTATTTTCAGCTGATGCGTTAGGGATAGGCGAAGGGTCATGATTTTGTTTCGGCAGAATCCGCCCATATTTTCCATTTGGCTTGTCTCCCTTGAAAAGCTATAATTTGTCAGCATTTTCTTTTCCGAGCCATATCTTGAAGAGTTTTGAACTTACACTCACAATTTTTAGCAGCAGGTGTATTAGGGATATATGAAGTGTCATGATTTTGTTTGTCAAAATCCGTCAATATTTTCCAGAGTTATCTCTCTTGAAAGGCTAAAATTTGTCAAAATTTTTTTGTCTGGTCCAGATCTCGAAGAGTGAACATAGTCACAATTTTTGGTTCAGCAGATGTTTTAGGGATAGACGAAGTGTCATTTATCAAAGACAAATTGTTCATATTTAGCATTCCTCAAACAGGTATGCGTGCGGGCGTATGTTGAGTTTCACTAAAATTGTTTTAATTCAACACTAGAATAACTGGCTCGGTTAACGAGCCAGTGATTTCAGCGGTAAATTTCCACAAATAGTTTTCTGAGCTGTTCTGGCCTGCAAATGGACATTTCTCAAGACTACTTTACATTGAAAGCGCTGTTACCCTGTAACAAAAAAATAAGTACGCCTAAAGCTTGATCCAGTGGTAATTTATCAAAAATATCCTCTTGGTTTGCAAATAGACATTTCTCAAGACCAGCAACGTACAGTAACTATGCAGGGAGGCTGTTCACTTTTGAAAGTAAATTGACAGGAATCTGTTATTGCTGCAACAATTCCCAGTCGAATTAGTTTCAAAATATTCAACAGACTATTTACTAAGCTACAGAGTAGCTACTAAATTGAAATTTTGAATTTTACCTTCCGAGGTCAAAAGGGTTAAGACTGCGAACGCAGAATTTCAATTTCAAAACTGCAATTTAGAAAACTGAGAAATATTCTAACACTCTACCTAGAATAAGTGAATGCGTTGTTAAAATAGGTAATTGGTAATAGAGTTTGTATTTGATCATGTTAATCATGGTTTTATTTTTGTAGGATGATGATGACTTGACAGCCCAGTTTCAGAAGAAATCATCTTATACGGCTCCGCTAAATGTTCTCAACGACACCGTGAATGACAAGGTAAAATATAACACTGTCACACATGTACACTGTATCATCATGCTGTATGTGTCGTATATACACAGCAGAATCCATTTCAACCCGCCTGTCACACGTTCTCAAGATAACTAGACCTAAACAATATATGTTTTGACATTTTTGAATAAATTTTTGATGTGTTTTTTTGGTAATGTCTGTATTCAGTATTACATTTTAGTTGTAAAACTCTAATGGCTTTGTGCATGGCCAATAAGATGCACTTCCACAACTGCTAGCTGTCTTGGCTTTGAGAAGCCAACACAGCCAGCGTTAGTTCAAGTGCATCATATTGGGCATGCACAGGGCCCTCATAGCGCTTCCGCGCAGTCCCCTGACAGAACCAACAATTAGGCTCCTCATGGTAATGTGAATCTGATTGTACACTGACTAGTAATCCCCTTTTGCAGTATTGCACGTCGCAAAACTTCACAAGAACAACCTGTACAATTTCAATTAAATTTGGGAGGAAGCATCCTTATGGCTTAAAAATTCAAGATTGTTTAAACAAATGTGATTGGGTGGCGATCGTCATCCATTTTGGAAAGTAACCAGTAAAAAGAGTAATTACTGAATGACCATTCTAAAAGTTAGAATGGTTATTCAGTAATGACTCCTTTTACATGTGAATGGTAAGTCACTGAATGACCCACCTCTTCCAGGTGAGTAATACAGGTCATTTGAGGTGAGCTTAGTTGTCAATGTCATGAATTTTTTAAATTTTAGTCATTGAATTTCAAAATGAGTACAAACCTTAACCTATGGTAAAATTTTTGCTTAACTCTTTAGTTGTCAAGAAAATTAAAATATTTACTTATTGAATGTCCATTTGCAGGTCAAGGGTTAGAAACCCATTTTTGAAAATTCACCACTGAAATGGCTGGCTTGGTTATTGAGCCAGCGAGCCAATCATTCCAGTGGGAAAATTTCTAAAATAGTCTTCTGACTTTTGACCTGCAAATGGGCATTCCTTATGACCATTGCAAAGGTCAGTTTTCTCCGATTTCACCAGTAAATGGTTAAAGATTTTGTGCTATACCTATAAGTCTACCTCCAATGTAATTAAGCTACCTTCCATTTCTCTAAATAAATTTCCATTTACAAGCCACTAACATATTTTTTCAGGACTATGACCCCCTAGGCGAGAGACGTGTGCAAAGAATTGCACAACGTGAAGATGAATATCGTGCGCGGAGGCGACAAATGATCATCTCCCCTGAGCGAGTCGATCCATTTGCAGAAGGTTGGTGATATGTTTAAAACTATAATCTAACAAATATTTCATGAATTTCATGGTCTAGTTGAATAGTTCAACTGTGTATATTATATTCTAAAGTGTGTATATCATACATGTATGAATTGCATCGTTTAACTGTCTCGTTGCTGCAAGTTACGGGACTATAATTTCAGTGAGCAAAACCTGATTTGCTGAATAATTTGAAAATTTTTTGACTGAAAGTTGTTGGTAGCTTATTCACCAACAACTTTCAGTCAAATTGTTTTCAAAATATTTAGCATGTCTAGAGATATAACCCCTGGAATATGTTGTCTACAAAAAGTCAGCTGTCGGACTGTTAATCATTTAATGGTCGAGATTGGTCAAGAAGATTTTGCTTAGTTCATGTTCATTTGCATTCCAAGGGAAGACGATTTTTGAAAATTTACAACTGTAATGACTGACTTGGTTATCAAGCCAATCAGCCCAATTGTAAACGTTCGGAAATAGTCGTTTTGGCTTGCAAATGAAGATTTGTAGTTGTGACTGGTAACTAGTATAAGTCTGTCGGCCTGTCAAATTTTTGACATTTCTGAGAAAAGCGCCTAAGTTGCAACTATAACGCGTTCGCACATGTTCAAGACAGTGCTGCGGTGCGCAGGTTTGTGCCACTTGCCCATTGAATGGTTAATATGTATATAACTGGCATTACATATCAGTGGCTCTCAACCTTTAGATTGTAACAGAACACCGAGTGAATCTGTAGAATTCCTTTATGGTGACCTTTTCTCCATGATACAGCGAATTATATAACCCTTTAATGCTCAGATTTCGTAAAGAATTAATCAAAATATTTGGTTATTGAATGTTCATTTGCAGGCCAAGAGAGTATTTTTGAAAATTTACCTCTGGAATGACTGGCTCAGTTATCGAGCCAGGAATTCCAGTGTTAAATTCTCCAAAAAGAGTTCTCTTGTCAGGCAAATGGACATTCCTCAAGACCACTGCAGAGGCCAGTTTTGGCCGGTTTGACCATTAAAGGGTTAACACGTTAATATATCAATTCATAGCCTACAGTCCTACAGTACAAGCTCAGAAATAACTGAAAATGTTTCTAAAACAAAATCAAATGTATTGTTGGATATTTTCAACTGAATTTGACAGGCATAAATGGCTTTCATTCATATTAAGTTCAAAATATTTTTCAGTAGAACCTTTCTTAGATCATGTTCAAAATTGTACTAGGTAAGGTAACTAACTTTTTTGTGTTTTTGATTTGGAAACATTTTGACTTATTTCTAAGGTGTACTGTAATAATAGAGCTACCTGAAAGTAAATTGTATAGTTTATTCTTTTACAGGTAGTGGTTTTTACTGAGCACTATTTGGTTATCCCTATTTAACCCTTTAAGGCTTAAATTTGTTCAAGTAAATGTCCATTTGCAGTCCAAAAGAAGAATCTTGAAAATTTTCCACTGGAATGACTGGCTCGGTTATCGAGCCAGTCATTCCTGTGGTAAATTCTCAAAAATAATCTTCTTTTGGTCTGCAAATGGACATTTCTCAAGACTATTAAAGAAGCTGTTTTTGACTGGTTTAAGTGTTAAAGGGTTATGATGTTGTCTGGTAGAAATGCCACTTTTAACCCTTACCACCCTGATGTCAATATTTTACATTTTTAATGTGTCAATGGTAAAAAACTGGTGTACATTTTTCTACAATTTTGCTGGACGATGTCTACCACCAAATTTGTTGACAAATGAACACTTAATTTAATTTTTAAATTAAAAATTTTAACATCAGAGTGGTAAGGGTTAAATTAAATCTTTATTGCCTGATACTGTCTCAAGTGAATGTTCTGTTAATTTCTAAAAGCGTTGCGAGCCACTAATTTATTTCTGGATATTTTAAATTTAATATGGTGTGCCCTTGGAATGAGAAATGGTGTCCATTTTTAAATCAGTCTCTTAGGTAGTAAAGACTTACAGCAATAATCTTTTCAAGATGGGCTCAAATTAATATGTACATGCAATCTGGCCCTTGAAGTTTAAACAATGAGTATTTACACAACTTTATGGGTTACACACTGTGCAGAAAGCTTCAACACAATAACATAGTACACATTTTTATTTATGCTTCCACTCTTTAATCTGCCATGAATATATAATATGTACATGTATGGGTCATGCATACTAAAATTACTTTACAAATAATTCTCAAATTTATTTGGCTCTGTATAGCATTCCAACTAGTCCAATTCACCAGGATTACAACATTCAATGTGTACAACTCCCCTGACCCCCTACCCCCAACCATGCCAACCAGTGTGTGCCGGTATAGTTCCAGGATTCACACACAAGTATGGTAAGTTTGGAAAAGTGTGGAATCATAAGAAACCTTTTTCCAGGTTTCGAAACACATTTTCTGTTAACCCTTACCACTCTGATGTCAATATTCTGTCTTTTACTGTGTCAATACGCAAATAAACTAGTGTACATTTTTCAACAATTTTGGTGGACGATGTTGCTGTCTATGATTTTATGTTTGGAAGAGGTATGGAAAGTTGAAAGATCAGGCGTGATTATCATTTGCAAAATAATACAGATAATTAAAATATTGATGCTCTTGTCTATTAATTCCAACAGTTCTGTAATACTTGACAATTTTGAAATGTACGGTGATTGGAGACATCATGAAATTAGTCTGGAAATCGATAAATTATGTTTGGAAAAGGTATAGAAGAGGTATGGTATTTCATTCCTCAGAAGGTGTATGAACCCTGTAGATCCAATGGAGCTCTAATATTTCCTCTCAGCCTTGGTATTCTAGGGTATTATCATGTAGGCCAAAATAAAAAATAGTTTTGTTTCCTGTAAACCTTCTGGTGAAATTTTTCTTTTTTTTCACCCGGCTGGGAATAAAAACATTTTTTTTCTACCCATCATAAATGTTAAAATATCCATACATTGGTCAAACTATACAAATTACAATGTTTTAATGTCATTTGTATGCAATGTGAAGCCCTTTTGCTAATTGTGTCATGAAAAACATGACAAATTTGGCAATTACAACAATATTTAATGGACCTCTAGTCAAATATCTGAAAAACAAATATTTATGACCTTTCTAAAATAAATTAATAATTGAAAAAAATATTTCCTCCCTCCCTACTTGAAGTCTTTTCCCACCAGGTTTTCAGGAAACAGAATATTTTTTTATCCAGGATGGCCTGATTAATATAAAAGTAATCTCATCTCGTCTATAATCTTTTGTACTGATAAATTATCACCTGTAACGATTCAACATACATTTGCAAATCACTTGATTGTCTCACTGCTGAGTTTTTGCGGACGATATATTCCAAGGGTTGTATCTCTGGACCTGCTAAATATTTTTGAAAAGAATTTGAAAGTTGTTGGTGACTTTGCTACCAACAACTTTCAGTCAAATTATTTTCAAAGTGTACTTTTCAAAAGTCAGGAGTCTGCTTATTGAAATTATTGTGTGGTGGTGGTTTGTAGCAGTGAGACAGTTAAATTACAATATTCTTCCATTGAGCACTACAATGACTAAAAATTGCCCCATGAAGGTGCCCTTAAACAGGTAACATGTGATGATATGTTGGCTCAGCTTTAGACTAAATACTATTCGACTCTATAATAAAGCTACTCACCAGATGTTTATGTAGCATAAACAGAAGGAATGTTTACAAATAGTTTACTGAGGGCAGTGAAATCCTTGTATATGAGTATGTACATGAGGTTCACACAAATTATTGGTTGAAGTAGACCGTGTCCCCTTCATACATGAACAAGTTTGTATCAAATCAGGATTCGCCAAAAGTGAAGATAACGGCTCACTAGGGCTGGGCGGTTTGGCCTAAAAGAAAACCGGTGACGGTATCACTAATTAAACTGGTATTAATGAAATACCGGTTTAAGGGGTTAGAATGATCGAAAATAATTTGAAATATGAAAATATGCCGTTTTCATTAGCTACAGTACATGTATTTTGCGATTTGACAAGTGACGTAAATTGCCACAGTAACTACGTACGACTGCTCACTTCGACGCTATCTATCTCAAAATAGTAGTTAAAATTAATAAAATAAATAAAGTTTGGTTCATGTGATGTCGTGAAAATAACACTCTACCTACTAAAATGTTGATTTTCAACACTGTTATTAGGTAACTATTTTCGAAAGCGTAGTAAAATCTAACGCGTGTAAGTATGAACCCGGATATGAGAGCGAGATTAGGCTCCTAGTAGAGTACCGCACATACAGTTAGAGTTCGTATAACCACCTACAGTATGATCTAGTCTAGTAAGTCATGTGTTTGTATTTCGAGTACTCAGTATTTAGTAATACTCCTCAATAAACTGTCGTTCAAGCGGGTGAATGTCATTCAGCACGTAACTAAATAGTAGTCATTTCCCGGAAATCGCGCCTCAAGAATTCTTCGAGGTTCATATGTCATATAATAAAGAGATTATGATAATTTGACAACATAAACGCAATGATTCGTGAATCTAACTTAAATCAACACTCCGTACTTGAAGATATACGAAAACGAAAAAGACGGGCCGTAAAACAAAACGATGTGATTCTAACACCTATCGAGCAGAAAAGTCACGTGATAAAAAATACTACGAATTTCATTCATAAAATCGATAGTAGTGAATATCCTGGTGGAAGAATTTGTTAACAACCAATCACATTGCGCCTGCTCGTATTTGAGAGGCTAAGAGGTGTATTTTACTGGTAACTACTCTGCCAACGTAAGAAGCGACTTAATCGTTTTCATTTCGTAGTCCGTTATGGATCATTTTATGTTTGTCGAAATCTAAGGGAAATAATGATTTGGATTTCGAGTTCATTGTATAGCGACGTTGTTTTCGCAGCGCGTTTCTTGATTTTTTTTTTGTATCATGTCGCATTTGGAATCCTAATTAAACATTGTACAAACTCGAATTGAAAAAAGGATTATTTGTTGCAAAGAAGAACTTTTGATTTTCAAATTATTCAATCTTACATTGAACCCGCAGAGCTTACGTCATGTAAAATTCATTGCTGGTAAATAAAATCATATTTGCTGAGGATCGTCCTCGGCCGATTTGTTGGGATTTCACCAACACCCTTGCTTTCCCACGGCTAATAGTTATAGATGACAGTATTTTATGTCTCTAGTAGCAAATGGTTACACTAGATGGTAATATTAAACGGCAAGTCAAGAACAAACTAGTTTCGGACAGTCACCAGATTTTGCGCAATGGCGATCTTATGGACGGTTTTTCGTTTTTTTATTTTCGTAATGGTTTTTAAACCGTCGCCATAAAAAACCGCGAGACGGTGTGAAACCGGTATACCGCCCAGCCCTACGGCTCACTGGAAAACCAGAGCACAGGTCACATAAACTCTTTAGTAATGGAAATTAATTATTTCATGATAGTTTTAGTTCCCAGCCATAACTTCTTTTAGCATAACGGGTCCGACAAATTCTTTCTGTGTGCAGATGTCCAAGGTCTATTATGTCCCCATGCAAAGGCCATGTTTCTCTTAACCACTCTACTTGTTTTTGTGGGCAGCTACCTATTTTTGTGGGAAAGCCAGGACAATATTGATAAGCATTGTTGGCATGCAGTTATTGCCAAGACAGTGTACAACAGAGTTATGTTATTGCGAGAAAAAAGCATTATTATTAAGATGCAGTGTTATAGTGCCAGTTAAACAACTTGATACATGTATATGTTATAGTTGTACATGACCATAACAAAAATAATGACAATTTAACTTATATTGTCCACCCTAAGATTCAGGATGATATCATATTTAAAGGTACTAAGACCCAGTATGCGCTCTAGGCAGAACACTTGCAATACAATCCTACTCTATTAAACGAGATATTAACTATCCTTTCAACAAAGAAAAGATACATTGTACATGATGAGCACATGTAGGTAAATAGTTTAATAATTAATACTAAGTAATCCGTGTTATTTCAAGCTTTGTTATTAGCATCTATGTATTCGTTACTGTGTGTGTTGACTATTACGTTCTTGGTTTTAAGGCATCGAGTTGCGAACAGCTACTAATTGGATCTAACTTTCCTTTTTCTAGCGTCGTCAATACTCTCTCGATACGAGACACCTGCAGAGATGGAATATGTATGGCCTTTGTGTGGGTCAATACTCAGCTGAAGCCGTACAGATTGACAACTTAAAACTATAGTCGTTAGATAAGAAATTTTACTCACTGACATTTTAGGGCAAGTGACTGGTTGGTTTGATGGGAAATTGCAGTTGTTAGTACAGTAATAGAATATCTTTATGAAAGAAACCACTGCAGTGATTGAGTCCATGTAGAAAGAAAGCTCACTTGCCCTTTAAGTGAAATAGCTATTTAAGAAAGACATCACCTACTGATGACCCATGTACAGACCATGGTTAGTTCTATATCGGTTTAAGAGAAGTACACACAGTGTCTGTTTCTACCGCCATAGTTTGACCTACAGATATGTGTAGCCCTCCAACATGGAGCCTTATGTCACATGCTAAACTGTGTTCATTGAATGTAAAATATACTGGTAAGATGGTTATATTTTTATGCAAAACTTGGGGACTTCGATGGTAGGACCATTTAGCGATCTTCACATTTGTGAAATAAACTCCACTCAATATATTCTTCACACTTGCCAATCTGCTTACTGTTTTATTTATAAAATCTGATGGATTATGGGTTTGCTCTGTGAGTGTATGCATCAGTCTGTCTTTATTTTATTTTCCAGCAAATTACTCTGGCTTTTACTTTGGATACAATTTTAATTCTATTTGCACAGATTTGCCTCCTTGGTGAGAAGGTAACTCCTATTATTTTTGTCACGCTTTATGTGAATCGGAAGATAATTTAGTTCTATCTAAATGGTTTCTGGTATCCACTAATTAGGAAGAATGTTAAAGTTTTTCAGAATATCCGAAGAGGTCGACATGCGCAGGCACAGGCCTCTGGTTTATGTCAAAACAGCAAGGTCCCTGTTACTAAATG
The DNA here is from genome assembly GCA_034401795.1 of Chaetoderma sp. LZ-2023a. Lineage (NCBI taxonomy): Eukaryota > Metazoa > Mollusca > Caudofoveata > Chaetodermatida > Chaetodermatidae > Chaetoderma > Chaetoderma sp. LZ-2023a. Next base: position 54,565,809 of record CM067365.1, read on the forward strand.
AGACTCATCCCATAATGATTCTGGATGTACTAGGCCAGGGCAGTTGCAATTGTGAAGATGAGCTAAGACTAGTGAGACTACCTTGCAGACATTAAACTGAGAGTATGAGTCAAGTCAGTGTAGTCTGCAGAGTTTGAGACATCAATCGGCTCCCCACAGGGAGATGGTCTATCCCATGTGCTTTTCACGTGTTATCTTGCTGCTGCATTGAAATCTGTGCGGGAAAATTCCACAAGACCAACCCTGCTCCCCCACCCCACTCCCCCCCCCCCCCAAGTGTCCATACTGAATATGTCGCTAGAGATTTATGGAATCTGCGGACGACAGCATAATTTCCAATGAAGCACTATTCAAGATGTGTAATACATCGTCGCTGTTGGTAAAAGTAGCCCAGCAAAGATGGTCCATGTTTGGCCATGTGCTAAGGATGCTGGAAGACCCATCCACGCAGAGAGCCTTGGAATTCGCCCTACTGGGAGCCAGCAAATACAAAGCCAGGAAATGACATCATTGCATTAATATGTTAAGTGTGCTGTGAGGTGACCTCAAGAAAGCAGGCCTCGGTACAGTTAGATCGAGAATGGACCTGAAGAACCTAAAGCGGACAAGACACAGTGGGCAAAAGTGACGAAGGACTGATTGCAGCTGTAGGATGTTTCTACTATTACAGCCACAGACTAATTAATTAATGGTTCTTGCATAAATATTCATTCTGGAAAGCAAATTTTTATCAGGCGTATTTTAACAATGTATGATAAAAGATTTGCTTCATTTTGTGAGAAAACACATATATATATTTTTTTTTAGGTGGGGTGGGGGTGTGTGTGTTGTTAATGACCATGTTTGAAGTTCATTGGAAAAAAAGAATACCAGTAGTTAAAGCTATGCAAATGTGATTTTGGTTATATTTTAATATGGATTTGGCATCACTTTTTGTTCGTTGAAAGAGTCAATAAAAATTCCGCCTGATCATTAGCATTCTAGCAAAATGATTTTGTTACGGTATGGCGTGGCAAGTTGACTTTGAGATTATAATATCTACTTTGACTGAATCAAATTGTTAAGTTGTATTTCATAAAGAAATTTATTGTTCAATACCTTAATCAATAGTCAGTTCTCAGAAACCTTTGACGAGAAGCAAATTGTAAATTAATAACATTAGGTTATTGTCTCGCATGACATAAGAGGATACCTTGTTCTATTAACAACAAGGTTTCATTTACAATCTTTACTAGTCTTGGGTAGTATTCAGCACTGACTGGATTTCAGTGCAACTTTGCAATTTGCGTTGATCAATACTAGTATAAATTTCAAGGACATTTTTATGGTTTTGGAATATTTCATGTTCTATATCTAAGGTTTTTAATTTGGCTCATTATTCAGCAATGATGATGGTGATGTGCTGTGTTCTACATGTATGTCTGCAGTACATGTAGCTTGAAAACATTCTGCAGCTGCGAGCAGTCCTTCTTTGGCCACTGTTTCTTGTCCTCAGCAAGAGCCCTTAGCTCCCTCAGGTTCTTCTTGATGTCACTGTACCCAGTCTAGGGTTTTTTAGATTGGTACATAGCACACATAGCAGGTGGTATTCTCTACAATCTTTGTAGACGTTGGCACCGGGTGCAGCTTGTCAAATTGCGATGACGCTGCCTTTCTATGTATTCTTTCTATATAATACAGAGATGGTGTGCAAATCATTTAGTAATGTGAATTTTGGAGAATCTTAATTTTACGATTTTGAAAGGTTATGTGGACCATTTGCATATTTTTAATTCTTTACCTACACTCATGACGATTGTACTTCTTACACTACATGTGTATGTACAGTGTATATTTAGGTTTTACGGGTTAATTTCGACATGCTTGAGTCTATATCGTTATGGCTTCTCAATTAGACAATACCATGGGTACCTTGTTGTGGCATGTAGTTTGCATTCATGAGCAGACTCTATCAGCTGATCAATAATAAGCAATCTGATTCTCCCTCTATTCATAGCCATCTTTGCTGTTTGGGAATTCAACTGAATTTTTTTGCCTACAATTGTTTGTTGATGCCTGCACTAACTTTGGGTGCTTGTGAAGCATGTCAAGTTTATTTTAGCAATGCTTATTATTCATGCCTGTGCGGAAAAGACATTGCACACTTTCTAAGCTGTCTTGTTATAATCATCAGGGATGCAGGAAGTCAGAGATAGTTTAGGTAGATAATTAACCCTGAACACTTATGCCAGCCAAAACTGGTTGCTGTGGTCTTGAAAAATGTCCATTTGCAGACCAAAATAAAGCTACTTTTGAAGGTTTACCATTGGCATGATTGGAATGACCGGCTTGATAACAGAGCCAGTCATTTCTAAATTAAAAAAAAATAGTCTAACAGAGCCAGTCATTTCTAAATTTAAAAAAAATAGTCTGCAAATGGACATTTTCTATAAGAAAAGAATTTGAGACCTAAAGGCTTAATAAGTATCTTAGACCTGCTCACATATATATTTAAGTCCGCCGAGAAATGCCAACTATTTCCTAAGACGGTGGGAGATACCAGAAAAAATATTGCATGTAGCATCTGATGGCAAAGAGTAAATGATTGCATACATGTATTTAAATCTTTGTGAAAATTACTGCCTCCAGAACCACTAAACGGATCGGGCAGAATTTTGGGAGATATGATTAGAGGGCCATTAAAGTTGGTTCAGGCAAAGTTGATATGTCAAAAAACATGGCCACTGGTGACCAATCAAAATGTAGCATGTTTTGGATTTTTTTATTGGATGAATTTTGAAAATGTGGTTTTTAGATAGGTTTTTTAGGTACATGCTGATTTTAAATTTCCATTTTCTAAACTGTCGGATAAAGGGTTTGGCAATCTTTTTCCATCCAAAAACCCATACTAAAGCAATGGGAAATTTAAAATGTCTTATCGGGAACCACTGGCCCGATTTCAAATTTATTTGGCACAAAGCATCCGTAGGGCATAGAGATCCAAGTTTGTTCAAAGCAAGGCGATCCACCAATTTGGATGGCATCCATCTTAGACTTTGGCTGATTTTTAGAACAGTCTTTAAAATCTCTGCGGTGTTGTCGGATTGATTTAACTCATGAAATATCATCTAGGGCAAGAGCTGAACGAGGTTTGTTTAAGGGAACTTGATTGGCCAAAAGGTTCAGGTTTAGTTGACCTCGGTTTTTGTGAAAACTAATTCTCCAGAACAGATGAACGGATTGTGCCAGAATTTGGGAGATATGGTTAGGGACTACGGGCCAGTTTGGTCAAGAGAAGTTGATAGGTAAAAAAAACATAGCCGCCGTGGACGAATAAAAATGTAGCGTTTTTGGTTTTTTATTTGATCGATTTTGAAGCCAAAATTGTTAATCTATTTTTTTGGGTATGCGGATTTCCAAATTTGTGCTTCAAAACTGTCAGCTATCTTGGTTCATTTTCCCACCAAAAACTCCCATACTAATGCAGTAGCAAATTAAAAATATCTCGAGAACCACTTGTCCGATTTCAATTGTATTCAGCAGGAAGCATCCTTACAGCGTAGAGATCCAAGTTTGTTTAAAGGAAGACGATTCGCCATTTTAGCCTGTGGATATTTTGGATTTTGTCTGATTTTTAGAGATGTCTTAAAAAATTTCTGAACCCTCTTAGTTTTAATTCTGTGTTCTCTGGCCCATTTCTGCATCCCTGCTGATGTATAATGTCAGTTTGTTCTAAATTTTAAATTATTACAATTTACATGTACATTATGTGGAGTTTATTTCTCAAATCCCAAATACTCATGTTTAATCAAACAATACTCCTTAAAATTCATCATCCATATAGGACATAGCATGTATGACATTCTAGGTGAATTAGATTTAACATAGGTTAGGCAATATACATTAAGCTTCCTACACACACAAAAGGGCTACACTACTATTAATAATCTGAGCATTCTTTTACAAGGTATTTCACGCGCTTCCATCATTTTATGACAGTTGATGTGTTTGACGACTTCCTGATGTCATCCATGCCAGCAGGTAGTAGTGTACGTATACAAACTCTGAGCCCGGACTATATACCTCAATCCGGAATGGTATGGTTGGTTTGTAGAGAGGCGTTTTGAAAGAGGTCATATACTGGTTGACAAAGATACATTTGTTTTATTACATGTATTTTGATTTCTTAAGATTGAAAACTCATAATTTCCTTTATTTGCATCATGTTTTAAGGGATATTGAAATTTGTTTTCAAATGTCTTAAAAAATCGAAATTACTATCGTGCCATATGCTTATATCTAGAGACTATTTATTTATATGGGAAGTTATTGCCAAAATTAAGACAAACAAAATCACATGGCAGAAATATTAATTTAACCAATCCAGTATATTTGTTACTGTGTCATTGTACAGTTGACAATGTGCAGCCAGTATATGGTTCCTCTGATATAGAGTAAACAGAGGTTTATTTGTTGGATGCAAGTGGCTCAGTAGACCTGATTAACACAGTGATGACGTAGACGGATTTGCAGTCACGCTGACATGGTTTGCATACAATATCCACTTACAGACTGACTTGATGGATTGACTCGCCCTTTAACTCTCATAAACCAAAAACAACAAATTATTTTTAATGTAAGAAATATTCTCTTTGGTATTTTATGTAACCCTTGTTGCTGTTTAAGGTAATAACCGATTCCATTAGAATTAATTTGAAAATATTCAACAGCTTTACTGTATAGCTGTCTTGGAATTGAGACATTTCATGCGTTTCCTTGAGGAATATCCATTAGCTCACCAATATAGAAGTATATTTGATATTTTCAGAAACTTGCCAGATAAATGAATGGATCGAGCAGTTCTTCAGTTTTCGAGATATTCAATTGGTTTTATCAGGAGCACCCTTTAAGTATTTTTGTCTGACCTGACGCTGCTGCTTTAAATACAGTACAGCTCATAGATAAGTTAAATTGTTTCCAAAATAAAAACAAACATGTTAGTTAACTAGTAAGAAACGTACTGTTGAATATTTTAAACATAATTGGATTCGCAGACATTGCTGCCTTAGACAGTAATGTCATCCAATCCAATGGACCTTTCCGGTTTTAGCTATGCCCCGCCCATCTCTATCTAAGCGCCACCCACACCTCGCTAGTGTTGGGATCGATCAATCGCTGAACACCCTGACTATTAATTTCTAAAAATCTACACAGTTAAGCTGTTGAATATTTTGAAATTAATTTGACTAGGCGCTGCAGCAACAGCGTCCACTCAAATTGGTTTCAAAATATTCAACAGCATGTTTATTAAATAGCAAAGAATTACAAAGACATACAATTCATACAATGCGTCGGACCATTTGAGATTTGATGACCCTTTGTGACGTAATGATTATGATGTCATCATACACGCTGAGCTGATTATGACGTCATACAAGGTCAGGTGATGGATGGATACTCTGGAACGGTCAATTATGTACAAAATAGTCAACAGTTAGTTTTATTTTATTTTGGAACTTTTAAGTTATTTCTCATCTGTACTGTACAGTCCTGACATTTTTATACAACTTCTTATAAGACGCCATACTTTCTGAATTACTGACATACTGCGCCCACCAAGTACTGATCTGAATCACTTGCTATCCGGCTAATAAAGAATTTCTGTTCGCTTGAAAAATATTACCGAACATGATACTACACTTCCTAGTAAATAATTTAAACAAAATACTAAATCAATTTTATAATTGATTTTATTTATAGCGTCTTGAAGTTTTGATATATGTATATTTAGAAAGAAACTTGTTTCCCATTTATTAATATATTTTATTGTCACGACTCGTGTCGTGACTCTGTTCTTTTTTGTGTTGCCAGGGGGGAGAACTCCGGATCCTAAATCTCGTGGATATGCAGACATTCGCAAGGATCAGCTTCTTAGTCAGGAGCAGGTGAGAAAGATAGATTTGCCTTTAATCATTTAATGACCAAGCCAGTCAAAACTGCCCTCTGCAGTGTCCTTGTAGACCCGAAAAAAATTTCGCGGGAGCATATAGTCGCCGCTTTGTCCATTCGTCCGTCCATTCACCATATATATGGTTGTCCGGGGCATAGTTTCAAGACTTTTGCACATATGGTCACCAAACTTGGTATGTGGATGCATCTTAGCGAGAAGGTGTGCGGAGTATGAAAAGCAGGTCAAAAGTAGGTCATGCTGACCTACCTTTCACGGTCGACTGAATATCACAGAAAATGTTTGTCCGTGTCATAGTTTCAAGAATTTTGCACATGTGCTCACCAAACTTGGTATGTGGATGCATCTTAGGGAAATGGTGTGCAGAGTATCAAAAGTAGGTCAAACATAGGTCATGCTGACCTACTTTTCATGGTCGATTGAATATCACAGAAAATGTTTGTCCAGGTTATAGTTTCAAGACTTTCACATATGGTCACCAAACTTGGTATGTGGATGCATGTTAGGGAGAAGGTGTGTACAGTATGAAAAAAGAAGTAGGTCATACTGACCTACTTTTCATGGTTGACTGAATATCACCGAAAATTTTTGTGCAGGCCATAGTTTCAAGACCTTTTCACATATGGTCACTAAACTTGGTATGTGGATGCATCTTAGGGAGAAGACCTGTGCACAGTATGAAAAGTAGGTCATGCTGACCTACTTTTCATGGTCGACTGAATATCACAGAAAATGTTTCTCCGGGCCAGTTTCAAGACTTCACATATGGTTACCAAACTTGGTATTGATTATTACAGAAAATATCTCTGTTCATTTTGAACATAGTTTTTATATGTATTTTTCATATGGTGCCAAGCAAAGTATGTTTATTTAGAGAAACTTAGATTTTGCTTTTATTAACCTATCCGTAACAAATTGTTCGTTAGTGCAAATCCCGCCAGACCAAAAGAATGATGGCTAACCAAATCATTCCTACGCCCCAAATTGTAGATTTAACATCATTACCCCAAACCAACAATATTTTAAGGATGGCCTAATATGGTGATATCTCATTGACAATTTCAAGTTCGTTTCTCCGTGTCTGAGCCACGGTTCCAAACCTTTCCCTGAAGCATATGCCTTTGGGGTTATCCATTCAGTGTCTCTGCAGGGTATGCCTTCGGGGAGCATACATCAATTTATTGATTTGCCATGTTTATTATTTACCACCGGAATGTAGCGATAAATGAGCCAGTCATTCCAGTCATAAAATGTCAAAAATTGTTTTTTCTCTGCCAGCAAATAGACATTCACTTAGCAAATTTTTTATTTTAACGCCCTAATGGTCATGATTTGTAAAAGAAAAATTGAAATTATTGGCCAAGAGATGGCTATTTTGAAAATTACCAATGGAATGCCTTGCATGGTAATCATACCAGTAATTTCAGTGGTAAAAATTTAATAAACGTCATCTCTTAGCCTGTAAATAGACAGTTTTCGTTACTACTCCAACGTCCAATTTATGGCCGGCTTGACCATTAACCCATTAACTCTCCAAGCTGGCCAAAATGGCTTCTTGCAGTGGGTGTTGAAAATTTCCATTTGCAGAACAAGATTGCTTTTGAAAATTTACCATTGGAATGACTGGCTATAACATTGAGTTGAATCACAAAATTAAATCTTTAGTTGTTACAAAAATGTCTGTATTTGCAGCAATAATAATTTTAACTGGTTTATATGATCCGCCAATGGATGGCGCAATTCTCACCAAATCTGAAAATAGTTAAATTAAGGATGAAACGTCTTTTTGCACTGCGAGTTGCTTAAATAATTAAAATTGATGTAAGCATCTCTTCTCGAGATATTCACAACTTAGTTCCGGTAAATTTGTTCTGAAATCCCAAATGGTGCATTTTGGGCCTAACTGACGCAGTTTTACCGACACGGATGATATAGTAAACAAGACTATTCACAGTTTTGTCATAAATTGCCTGGCTTCATACGGAGCATTCAGACGTATTGTTAATTCCATGCATGTGTTCTAGAAAGTTGTTATTGCAAATTGAACTAAATATTTATACTTATTTCCAAAGTTGACAAGTTATAAACTTTGTTTCTATAGCGAATGCTTCAGTCACAGATGCGCGAGAAAGCCAAATCTGGAGAACTACACGCTGTTAATGGGTCAGCTCCCGCCGCGAAGAAAGACCAGGCACCAGCCAAGAAGCGGAGATGGGATCAAACCGCAGATGACACGCCTACACCAAAGAAAAAAGCATCATCGTCATGGGATGCAGCCGAGTCAACTACTCCGTCAAACACACGATGGGATGAAACGCCCGGTCGATCTAAAGGTAGCGATACACCTGGTGCGACTCCTGGTCAGAGCACGCGTATGTGGGATGCGACGCCGGGCCACGCTACTCCAGGTGCTGTCACACCGGGTAGAGAGACACAGACTACACCGAGTCATGCCAGTTCAAGGCGTAACAGATGGGATGAAACACCGAAAACTGAACGAGGTATGTTACCCCTTTAACACTTGAGAATCTGGTATCTCAATTACATGACCGCTATACAGGAAAGCTCTTGAATATTTTTATGGCAGGAACAGCTCGCATTCAAATTAGTTTTAAAATATTCAACAGAATACTTTATATATCGTAGAGAATTTTCCATTTGTAGTCTGAGGTTTAAAGGATTAATCTGGAATTTTCAGGGATATATATGCCACTGTTGACACAATCACGACAGCAAAGCTAATCAGGCTATGTTCTGATAGATTTCACTCTGTTTAATGCTGGCAACACTGAAATTCAATTATCGCCATGCAGGAAGACTATTGGATACTTTCTGAAAATAATTTACCTTTAAGCTATTGTTGTCTTACAAAAATCTTTTCCAGTCAAAATCATTTCAAGATTTTCAACAGGCTCAGAAGTTGTACAGATTTTGTCAGAGAGTAAATTTAGTGGCTCTATCCTGTCACCTATCGAGTAAAGTAAGCTGAAATATAATTGACAGATCACAAATGCTCTTGTTTGTAATGTACATGTATATCATAAGGCTGGAGATCAAACGTTGAACAACTAGTACATGACACAAGATAGGGAGGGGTGGGTTTTGGGGGGGGGGGGGGGACATGGTGGATAAGATTTGTGCTAACTTACTAATATTATACTGACTTACCTATTCAGACCCCCATTGATCTTCATTTACAGACCACTTCCTAAGCTGTCTCATATAAGACATGGTTGATTCTAACATACTGGTCAGTTAAATTAGTTTTAATGTGTTTATTTTACAGAAACTCCTGGTCATAATTCTGGTTGGGCAGAAACACCTAAGACTGACCGTGGCGTGGATTCTATTCAGGACACACCCACACCTGGATTAATGAAGCGACGATCACGTTGGGACGAAACACCAGCTGCTGAAAGCACACCTGGAATGACACCGAGTAATATGACACCTAGTATGACACCAGGTATATCTTCTGATTAATAATTATGGAATATATAGGACATAAAACGTATTAACATAAATGCCGGTATCAATCAAATTTGTTTTCTGAATATCAATATTGTAATTCATCATAGAAATCTTTCTCAATTTCACAACAGCCATACAGTTATCGTCGGATATTTTCAAACTCATTTAACCTGGAAGCGCTTTATGTGGAATGATGCCTAAGGCAGAAACCACTGCCTGTAATTAAATTTGTTTCAAGATTGTTCACCGCCAAAGTTTTTATACCCCGGCAAAAAATTTGCCGGGGTATTATTGTATGTAACGGCACCGTCCGGGCGTGCGGGCGGCAGAGTGGTTTCCGGCTTGACTCATGTTTGTTAGATTGGTTTGAAACTTCATAGGATGGTTGGACTAGGGCTGGGGAAGAAACCTATCGAAATTGACGATGATCCGAAATCCAAAATGGCCGCCAGCCACCGTTGACCATCTTGAAGATTGGTTTCTGGATGAAAACTCCGTTACCGTTTATGGGATCACTTTGAAACTTCATAGGATGGGTGGACTAGGGCTGGGGAAGAAACTTATCGAAATTGGCGATGATTCGAAATCCAAGATGGCCACCAGCCACTGTCGGCCATCTTGAAAATTGGTTTCCAGATGATAACTCTGTTACCGCTTATCGGATTGCTTTGAAACTTCATACGGTTGTTTGATAAGGTCTGGCGAAGAAACCTATTGAAATGGATGATGATCCAAAATCCAAGATGGCTGCCAGCCAAGTGCGGCCATCTTGAAAAGTGGTTTGTAGGACGGTAACTCCGTTACCATTTATCGGATCACTTTGAAACCTCATAGGATGACTGGACTAGGTCTGAGGAATAAACATATTGAAATCGATGATGATCCTAAATCTAATATGGCCACCAATGGCCATCTTGAAAATAGGTTTCCGAATGACAACTCCTTTCCTCCATTTCATCTGAGGAGGAAACCTATTGAAATAGAAGAGGATCCGAAATCCAATATGGCCAACAGCCGTTGGCGGGCATCTGAAAAATTGGTTTCCCGACAATAGCTCCATGACCGTTTAGTAGATCACTTTGAAACGTCATAGGATGACAGGTATACGTCTGAGAAAGAAAATGCTATTTCCTGATAGCTCTCATTCATTGGTTTGTCCTCAGGGCGGGGTATTATGCGCAGTTTGCGGAGCTTTTGTTTCATCATATAGGATTTGTTGTATCTAGTCTATACAGTCACGAGGGAAAATGTCTAAGAATAACTAAATCTTTACCATGACTGTTTGACTAATATTAGCTTAACTGTCTGATTGCTGCAAGCCGCCAGATAACAATTTCAATAAGCAATAACTCTGGCTTGGCCACCAAAAGACATCATTGCTTCATTAATGGGTATGTTTTAATACATCCTTTTCAATGGGACATCAGCCTACATATGATGTTGATCATGATGTCGTATAGTTGAGCATATAGTTAAGTGACAGATCAGATTCCTCAATATACTTTTCCATTCTATCCATCCATCATAGAACGTCATAATTAACTACGTGCGATGTAGAATGACATTATAATCACTGACATCATTATAACGTCATGAATGTATGCCACCAACGCATAATTGAAGACGGACTATGCATTGTGCGAATTATGTCTACTATTTAATAAACATTCTGTTGAATATTTTGAAACTAATTTGACTGGGATAGATCGATCCTAATACGATCGAGGTATGGGTGGAGCTTTGCTAGAGATGAGGGGGGGTGGGGGTCATAGCAGAAACTGGAAAGGTCCATTGTATGCTACATATATTGAATTGGATACGGTTAAAATAGCTGATCTATGCTGATCCTTGTTGACACATCATACATTCTATCCTTGACCTCCATATATAGCATACCCACCGTTTTATCCATAGGCAATCTACCAGGCGACAATATTCAAGAGTGGATGTGAATACTAATAAATGTACAACCACTGGTATAACATGAAGAGATATTTTCAAGCTTGAAAACATTGTGTTTAACATATTCTACATTAGTAAATCCAAAATTATTATGTCATGTTTCTAAATGAGGGACCCTATATACCGACGCATGATAAATTGGACCCTTGAAAAATTGGCTGGGCTGCTTAAGATTTGATTTCATGGGCCCAAGTAGCTATATGATTATAAAGCTGTTTTATCACTGTTATGAGATTTCATTTTATTGAGAAATCTGCATTCCTATAATATATATAAATATAATTTTCCACAGGAAATCTTACACCAGGGGGGTTAACACCAAGCCAGTCGACGCCGGGAGGTTTGACGCCGAGTCTAACACCTGGTGGTTTAACACCAGGAGGAATGACACCACAAACTCCAACACAGATGACCCCGAGTGGTATCACGCCTACAGGTCAAAAAGCTATGGCCATGGCCACGCCCACACCTGGTCATCTAATGTCGATGACACCGATGCAACTTCAGGCTTACACATGGCAGAGAGAGATCGATGAAAGAAACCGGCCATTAGGTGATGACGAACTCGACGGCATGTTTCCTCCAGGATATAAGGTAATTTATTATTTAACCCTTTCATCGACATATCCCTGAAAAAGTAAATTCTTTACAATATAAAATTTATTCTGTTGAATATTTTGAAATTAATTTGATTGGAAACCGTTGCTTCCGAAGGCAGGATCGGCTTCCAGTCAAATTAATTTCAAAATATTCAACAGTTTTCTTGTGTGGTTGCTTTGAAAATAAGGAGAATTCATCTGTGAAAAGGTTAAGACATTAATGGGCCAGATTTGTCAAGAAATAGCTTAGTGAATGTTCATTTGCAGGGTAAGAATTTTTTTAAATTTACCACTGGCATTTGTTATACTTCATATAGAATCACATATTGTAATACATATCAGATGCGTTGTATTAAGCAGGTGCACATTGTCTTTTCTTCAACCCTCAGCGCAGTAACATGACTGATGACACAAGCGTATTTGTTATAGGATGATAATTATTAGAGGAACCATTGGTATACATTTTGCCATCATTGTTGCTGTCTTACAGAACAACAACTTAGAACAACATACTTTCTGGAATGATTATCTGAACTTTAATATATGAAAGGGGACAGAATTTATGAGGCCGAGATTTCGGTGGTCTAGGTATTAAATTGTTTTAATTTTCATCTACATTTATGTGCATGAAGTTAATCCTTTAATTGTCAATGGAATAATAATTTCTACTTAGTGGACGGCCATTTGCAGACCAAGAAAATACTATTTTTGAAAACTTAGCCCTGGCTAGATAAATGAGCCGGCTATTTGAGTGTTAATTTCTAAAAAAAATAGTATCTTTGCCTGTAAATGGACACAGCAGAGGCCGGTTTTGTCTCTTAATTAACAGCCTATTTCTATTCAATATCATCTTTATGTAATCTTGTATTCTAGGTACTACCTCCGCCTCAAGGGTATATTCCGATTCGAACACCAGCTCGGAAGCTTCTTGCCACACCCACACCGATGATGGGCACACCGACAGGTTTCCGTATGCAGACACCTGATCACAAGACCAATACAGTTGATATGCAGCCAAAGGGAAACCTGCCATTGATGAAACCGGATGATATGCAGTACTTTGATAAATTGCTGGTATGTTATTATTGTCAATAATGCTTTATACTCCGTTTGCCTACAAAGTAGAAAATGACTACTATTTAGCAAAGGATCTTTATAGATTTCATATTAGTAATGATGCAGACAGCACATCTGGAAAGATGTGCTGTCTGCATCATTACTAATATGAAATATGGAAATGTCTGGCTATTTGGGACATCTCATTAAATGTGGGGCCAATTTCTATTAAACTGGAAGGTAAACTTTTAAGTTTTCTTCAGAATTGTTTCAGTGGATATCATAGAATTTTGGACGTTTTCCAGGAAATCATTGTTGTGTTTGTCAAAACACCTTTTCCGCATTGACGTCCTTGTGACGGAATTTCCCAAATCAACACACTGAGCGTGTTCGCTGGCTGTTAAAGTCAAAGGCCAGCATTGAGCATTGCATTCCTATTGCACTTAGAGACACTGTACGTTAAAATGCTTATATGATAAACTAAAACCAATATTGAAGTGTACATTGGAAAATGTATCCAATTTTCCAAACATGCATGTATTAGTTTGTTTATTTTAGCAAAATTTTGAAAGTTAATAATACTTATAATGTACTCCTTTATACCTTCACGGTATTGGAAGCGTGAATACTGGTTACGGTATCAATTTCCATACCGGTATACCTTTAATACCGGTATTATTACTATGGACAAAATAGAGTGAGGCTCCAGTAGTACGATTCCATAGTCAACGTATTTCCCATACATACAAAGTAGGCATATCAGTGCTCCTGTAACAGTCGACACAAATGTCATCATATCTCAACACGGCTGAAATTCAACCAAATCGTCCGTACAAATGATTTGAATTTGCCACGAAATTATAACTACTCCGTGTCGAGATCACGAGATACCGGTAACCAGTGGCAATCTCGTCCCAAATGAACTCGGCCATTGAAACTGCGAACAACCAAGACTGTTGATATTTGACTGACAGATGTCATTGCTACGAGTCAAAGACGTTGGATATGCTGAATGTAAATCTGTTTTACTCATTTTCCTGGCTACTTTTGTATTTGTATTGATGTGCCAGAATAATAAATAAACTGTCCACCAAAACATGTGCCGCATACGACAAAATTGCAATGGGACGAAACCGCCAGGAATCGTGCAAATCTCCGCGCAGTGGAACAACCAAGCCATTATAACACATACTAAACAGACTATAATATGCTGAGAATACATATGCCTACGCTCGCTGAGCCTCATTCTCGTTACAGTAGCTTGTATCAATCGATATCTAACACTACCCGCCAACATAAGAAGTGAATATAGATCGCGGGGACAGAAGTTTTTCTCAATATTGTTGGTTCCTCTTTACTTGGGCTATTGGCCGGTCACTACAAAGTTGTAAAATTCCGGGAAATTGCTAACTAACCAGGCTGTAGTAATTGATATAAAATATCACGCAAAATATTCATTTGATGATATGATTTTCTAGAAAACAACGGCCCGAAATTATAAAATATTAGCGCAAGAAAAGATATGTTTTAGATATTTTTAACCACCCCCTGTCCTATGAGGTTAATTAAAATAAGTTTTATTCTATTTTTTTGCATGAAGTACGTTGTTATCAGTAGTAATTTATCAATTACTTCAACCGTAGCCTCTATCAACAATTTGACAGATATGGATAACTAAGAAAATTTTCAAATGTGATCGTTAAACATCATTTTCCCATACAAAGAGCAGTAACTTATCGTGTTAGACAGATATATTATTGGAATGTAACTAATGGAAAGCGGATTATCTGCCTAACAAAAGGTTATACCGGTTTTATGTTATATTTCGGTATCAGCAAAATCATACCGGTATGGCTATGATACCGGTATTCGGTATAATATCGGTATATCGTGAAGCCCTAGCGGACACTATACTGTATTTTAAATATATAAGTAACTCAATAAAATTTTACAAAAATATAAAAGCTAATGCATAAATATGTAGAAAATTTGTGTAGCTTTCATTTGATGTCTGACTTCACTAATATTATGATCTTAGTTCTTCATATAAACTTGGCTTAAAGTGTGTTGTATCTGAGTCTAATATTAAAGTATTTAATGTTAGCACTTGGCCTGGTGTGTTTACCAGCCAGCTTACGTTTTGAACAATGAAATATGGGAAGGTATTTTCATGAATGCGTCAATGTGGGAGGGGTGTATTTCCAGGAAACCATTACATTTTCTTTAAAATTTCCAGGATTTTGTTTTGAATAATTTTCAGGAAATCAGTTTTAAAGATTGCATCTTATTTTGTTCAAATACTGTGTTTCATAACTTTAGGGTACTTAAGTACATTTGGGTACTTGATATAAGAATGGTATAAATGGAGAATACAGCATTCTTAATGGTCTGTTTTCTACTGTGCAACAGGGCACACTTTACAACCCTTTGTGAAACTGGCACCAGGAAAATAACACACGTTGTTGGGCCTGTTTTAAAATCGAGTTGATCGAAAAATGAAACGTTCTAATTACCTCTTGTATATTTCTTTGATTTCCTGATGAGAATGGCTAACTGTCTCTGCATGTTTTCTTACTATTTTAGGTTGAAGTAGATGAGGATACTTTGTCACCGGAAGAGCAGAAGGAGAGGAAGATCATGAAACAGCTGCTGAAAATCAAGAATGGAACACCACCAATTAGAAAGGTTACACTCTTGTTTTTACCTTTGCTCTGTGAGGGGAAGAGGGTATAGCGATCAGGTGTGTGTGTGTGTCAGTTTGTCCTCACCTGTAT
Source organism: Chaetoderma sp. LZ-2023a (assembly GCA_034401795.1). Taxonomy (NCBI): domain Eukaryota; kingdom Metazoa; phylum Mollusca; class Caudofoveata; order Chaetodermatida; family Chaetodermatidae; genus Chaetoderma; species Chaetoderma sp. LZ-2023a. The sequence continues at coordinate 54,581,618 of CM067365.1, forward strand.
CTCAGAAACTACTGATCCAATTTGTCTCAAATTTAAACACAAGGAATGAACTTACCACACATGAGGATTTCCAGATTCTGTCCGTGATCCGGATAAAGGAACCCGTATCTGGATCAGATCATATTCTTGATCTATGAAAATCTCAGAAACTACTGGTTCGAGTTAGCTCAAATCTTAACACAAGGAAGGGCTGACGATACACTAGTATTCCACAACTTCGTGTGCGAGCCAAAGAAATAAGGAAAAATCTGGAAAATAAAAAAATCTGAAAGGGTTTACAATGTGATAAAAATGGGAGGTCAAGGTCTGTAATCTCTGATTGCTCTTGTTCTTACGATTATAAAACTGACTCGTCTAATCACCTAAGGAATTTTTGAGACCACAATTTTTGTCATCATACATGCATGCTTGCTGTTGAAATGTCATCAAGCTTACATCTAGATCGCAGTAATAGCGCAAGTAACTCTCGGTATTAATCCTTTAACCCTCAAATTCAAAGTTTCTCAGAAATTATCCATTTAGTCATAAAGAGGTGACTTTTGAAAATTTATCACTGAAAAATCTGGCTCGGTTATTGAGCCAGTCATTCCAGTGATAAATCGTCGAAAACGGTCTTCTCTCGGTCCGGAAATGGACATTTCTAAAGAAATTTGTGACCTATTTGTGTTAAAATGTTATCCCTTTATCACTCATAGACCAAAAACAAATTCTTTATGATGTAATAAATATTCTGTCAAATATTTTGAAACTAATCCTACTGGGAGTGAAATTAGATTTAACATATTCAACAGCTTTCCTGTAGAGTTGTCATGAAATTGAGACTGGAGTTTCAAGGGTCACATGTTTAAGGACACTCGAGTCGGCATGTCTGATAATACGTTTGTGATATATTAGTTGATATTAGAAAAGTTAAGACATTTGACATGTGATATTCACGTAATAGGACCATTTGAGCATTATTTGCAGAAAATTATCTTTATTAGTCTATTTTCATGAGAAATATTTCCACTAATTTACGTGTGTTTAAAATGTTAACGCTTGCAAGTAAGGTAATGTGTCCAATCTATCATTCAAGCTTGATTTCATTATCCAACTGATCTGACTTGTCACAATTTTTTCAGAATAAAGTGATGAAGGACATTGTGCAGTTATCTAATTTAAATATAATTCTAATGTTCAAGCTAGCAAAAATCGGCCGCTGCAGTCCTTGAAGAATAAATTTGAAAATTTACCATTAGTATACCTGAGCCAGTCATTCCAGCGGTAAATATTTAAAAATGCGCTCTCTTAGCCTACAAATGATCGAGCACATGTTTCAATTTACATAACCATTAAATAGTTAGGTAGGGAATATGTTCATATTCCTGTTGCCTTCCCCTAAGTTAATAACTATGTGCGGTTGGTGGTTGGAAGTTAAATTTTGACAGTCACGGCCCGTTCAGCGGATGCTGGAAAGCACCATCCAATGGAGTTGCCGGTCTGTCTAATGTACTTGGTATGAGTATGAGAGCTCTTGTATCCTGATCTTGAGCATGTGCGTTGCTTCTCACATGTATTTTGTCATGATTTATAATTAATACTGTAAATTCACTTCATTTCAGGCTGCGCTGCGTCAGATCACAGACAAAGCTCGTGACTTTGGTGCGGGTCCCCTGTTTAACCAAATCTTACCTCTGCTCATGTCGCCGACACTTGAAGATCAAGAACGTCATCTCCTGGTCAAAGTCATTGATCGTATTCTCTACAAACTGGATGATCTCGTGCGTCCATACGTTCACAAGATTCTGGTGGTCATTGAGCCGCTACTCATTGATGAAGACTATTATGCAAGAGTGGAGGGCAGAGAAATTATCTCAAATTTAGCCAAGGTTTGTAACATTAAAGTGTATTAACCCTTTCACTGATTAATTCCCTATATCCCATTTTCAAGGCAACCTTACATGAAAACTGTTGAATATTTAGGAAATATTTTAACTGGAAGCCAGTCAAATTAATTTCAAAATAATCAACAGAATAAGTTTTATATTGTAAAGAATTTACTTTTTGCAGTGATTTGTCAATGAACGGGTTAGTAATAATTACGATGCATTATAGTTACGACATAGGCGACTGCTAGATATATTAAAAATTGATTATACCGACAGACAAACAAGTTATACTAGTACGTTGCAATACGCAAAAAACAAAACAAAATGTTTTTTATTGAATTTATATGTATACATATTACAGTTCACAAACAACAAGAATAATAATGTTAAGAAATATGTTTACTTTCCATACATATTTAGAAATGTAATTATGTTTCATAACTCATAACGGTATTTAAAAAATACTGATTGTGGATGATCACCCTACTCACCTGTTGTCACGCATGACGAGTGTATGGACACTACAAACATTACAGACAGAGGTGATCAACCCTGGTACAGTACAGTACAGATCTTAGTTAGGTTTACTTAAACGCATCCTAAAGCTCGTTTAAAACGCATCTGTATGGCATCATTTTCCAGACATTTTCTCGTAGTGATTTGCGTAGACATGGTGCATTTGGTAAAATCTCAATACGCATCTTGAATTTTATCTTGACGGGTTGAAATTTTGACACTACAGTTTTGACATTTTGAATGACGGGTTTAACTGTTTGCCCTACGCGTTTGGTAGCGTTTGAAAATTTTACGATAAATTAAACGCGCCATCAATTCCCACCGCGTTCTGGCGTGAGTCTAGACCCTGGCATTGGGAACTAGCATATAAATGCCGTAAATATTACAACACACACACACACACACACACACACACACACACACACACACACACACACACAATTCCAACCGCGGTTCTCCAGTTCTTTCGACGAGTCCTATGGCTAGAAGCAAACGGGTACCCGGTTCCTAGTCTATGCCGAACCGCTTATCAGTACATGTTTCCTCCATACATGTATCTCGCGTGCTTTGCAAACTTTGAGCGATTCGTACAGCAGATTTTAACTTATTTACGTCAATTTGTGGCTGGATTTATCAGAAGATGTATTTAATTTAGTGTTTCTTCGCGGGATTCGTCTAATTTCTGCGCTTTTATAGTGAACATCTCGATATATCTAATGCCGAATGGACAATCGTCTTGAACTGGAACACCATTCCATTCTGATCAACCCTGGTATATTGTCTGCCTCACCCCATCTGTGAAGGCTTAATTACAGCAACATCAAAGAGCTCTACAACAGCAATAATATTTCAGCGACTGGTATATAATATTAACCATTTAACTATTAAAATTCCAGTATCTCATTTTCAAGATAACAATACAGCTGGTGAATATTTTGAAACTATTTTGACTGAAACCGAAAATGCTCCCAAACAAATTAATGTCAAAATATTCCTGAGAATCTTGCTTATATCATAGAGAATTTCTCCTATCTGATTTGTACGGTTTAAGATTAGGCTGTAAATCATTACATAAATTTGAACAATGAATTTTATTTTTTATTTCTTATTTTTGCCAGGCTGCCGGATTAGCTACTATGATATCCACAATGAGACCGGATATTGACAACATGGACGAGTACGTACGTAACACGACGGCGAGAGCATTCGCAGTCGTAGCATCAGCGCTCGGAATTCCATCACTCTTGCCATTCTTAAAAGCTGTATGTCGGAGTAAGAAATCGTGGCAAGCGCGACATACGGGCATCAAGATTGTGCAACAGATCTCTATCCTCATGGGCTGTGCCATACTGCCCCATCTCAGGAACCTCGTCGAGATTATTGAACACGGTAGGTTGTAACACTAATTGTTCACTTCCCTATCTAGTGTGGTAATAATAATAATAATAATAATAATAATAATAAAATCTTTATTTATTTATATGGTACTCTACGGATCCATCTCTTGCTATGCCATGCCCAGTTTTAACCTGTGTTAGAATTGATTTATATACTTTGTACACCGAATTCCCAGAATCCCATTTTCAAGGTAATTATACAAGTAAGCTGTTGAATATTTTGAAACTGGGGCTGTTGCTGACCACTCGCAGTGAAATGAGTTTCAAAATAATCAACAGAATGTTTATTAAAATGTAAATCCATCAAAGACATACAATTTTTACACTAGTTTTCCATTTTCCTGACGGCTATACGTCCTTATGATTCAGATTATGATGTCGGCTAGCTAGTGAAGTAATTGATTATGACATCAGATACTCGAGTGACGGGTCAGATTCACGCATTGACATTCATTTTGAGAATGTCTGATTCTTAACCCTTTAATGGTCAAATTTGGTCAAGAAATTTCTATATTGTCTGAGAAAATATCCATTTGCAGACCAAGAGATTGAAAATTTACCACTGGAATGACTGGCTCGGTTATCGAGCCAGTCATTCCAGTGATAAATTTTCAAAAATAGTCTTCTCTTGGTCTGCAAATGGACATGTCCCAGGACCACTGCAGAGGCTGGTTTTGGCTGGCTTGTCCATTCAAGGGTTAAAGCAACTTCAAGCAAGTTTTTCAAAATCTACACAATTCTCCCTTCTACCAACTCTTGTGAAATTTAACCTTTAACTACATCGATGTTAATTGTTCTTAATTTACCCTTTAAGCACCTGTTGGATGTTGGATTAGTATCGATTTTTAGCTCACCTGTTCAGAATTGCGGTCAGCTTATGTCCATCCATATGTGAACTTTTTCTTTATAAAGCAACTTTTTAAGAACCATTAACTGATTTCAGCCAAATTTGTCAGAAAGCATCCTTGCGTCATAGATATTCCAGATTGTTCAAAGGAAGTTGATTGGTCGAATTGGTTGATGGTCATCTTGTTAAAGTAATATTTCCGATCATAAACACCAGTTAGGATGCTAGTTATCCTTTAATTGCTAGATGTGACTGTTGGTGCGCGCAGAATCTATCGTGTTTTGACAATCATAAGGGCAATAAGTTGCACAAACATTGGTGTCATACTGGATGGGTGGTTTTTTATCAAGTCCTACATCAAGTGGAAGATTACTCTATATAGTATTGGAACAGCGCCATCTGTCCCGGCGGCCAATCTGAGAATTAGATAAAATGTGAAAGTTTTTCAAAATGTCCAGGTGGTCCAGGCCTCTAGTTAGTGTAAAGAGAATGGTAGATTTTTGCAAACATTTATAATACAGATCGAGGGACATATCATGTTATGGATTAATCCTATTGACTATTTTATTGGGGAATAGCTGCCTTAAATCATATATAAGAGGTGCAGTGGCCGAGTGGTTAGTGAGTCCATCTCGTGACTCGAATGTTGCCGAATCGATTCCAGTACACCTGTATGTAAAAAAAGTACCTGTAAGAGCAGTACAGAATGTCACCAAAAAAGTCATCGAGTGCCTATAAATGGCAGCCGTTGTATGGCTGTATGCTCCAAAAGGGGAGTTGAAATTGTGCAGGAATGAAGACTTAATGACCAGTGGGTAATGTTTGAAAGTCGGCTGAGCATGCAAGTGTATGCAGACTATAATCTACCTATATAAATATTATTTTTTTGTCTGACTTAACAGTGTGTGCATTATATTTGTTACCCAGGTTTGGTGGATGAACAACAGAAAGTTCGTACAATCACAGCTCTGGCATTAGCTGCTCTCGCTGAGGCTGCCACACCTTATGGTATTGAATCATTTGACAGTGTTCTCAAGCCTCTGTGGAAGGGTATCAGGCAGCACAGAGGAAAGGTTCGTTGACACTAATAACACATTGAATCTTGAATTCTCAGAATCTCAATTTCAGTGTTATGCACATAATGTGTTGAATATTTTGAAACTAATTTGACAGGAACCTGTTGCTGTCATAGACAGAAACAGCTTCCAATCAAATTAGATTCAAAATATTCAACAGAATAATTATAAAAAATCTTAAGTGTGACAAAAAATGTTGTCAGATCATGTTCTCTTACTCAGTCGATTACCTGATTTGTTAATATGTTTTCCTGTCATCACTGATATGCTGAATGCAAATGGAGTAACTGATTAGAGTAATGAAAGCTAATGCATATTTATTCACAAGCCGTGCGAACATGGCAGCCTTAGATCTTTGCTGCTTTAGGATGCAAGAAGAACGTTTTACTGGAATCCAGTGTTAGTTCATTTAACAAAAATATGTTAGTTTTTTAACAAATTTGGACAGATATAGCCCCTTTTGGAAATTTTTTAGGCAGTGTCTGCTCTCTATTGCTTATGGACCTTCCAAATTAAACATTGAGCGATTTCCAAAGATATTCAAGATTTGTCGTTTATGGTTACATTGAAAGGGAGATGTTTTAATTTCAGAGGAAAAGATATTTAAGTCCAGTTTGGAACACTAAAATAGGCATTCGTTTGTCCGCTATTTCAAATGTATCGTTAATGGTCAGCAGGTTTTGATGTAAAACTGTGACTAATCTAACCAGTTGTATTTATATATTATGCAATGTCGCTTTTATTTAAGTTTAGTTCATTTTGTCAGGAAAACTCGGCATCTCTCCTTTGAAGCCAAACTAGTGGTTCATTAACTGTATGGCTGCTGCAAGCCACCAGACAGTAATTTGAATGGGAGATAACCCTGTACCTGCTGATTATTTTGTAACAATTTGACTGAAAGTTGTTGGTGGTTTAGTCATCTCTCTAGTTTAGTTTAGTTTAGTCATCTCTGTGTTTTAACCATTTAAGACTTAAATTTGTTGAAGAAAATTCCACTTTTCTCATAGAAGATGTCCATTTGCAGACCAAGAGAGGACTATTTTTGAAAATTTATCATTGGAATGACTGGCCCGGTTATGGAGCCAGTAATTCTAGTGGTCATTTTTCAAAACTCTCTTTGTTTTGTAAATGAACATCTCTCTCAAGATCATTGCAGAAGGCATGTTTAGCCTACTTGAGGGTTAAATATAAATACTTGTTATTCTCCACTCAGGGATTGGCCGCCTTTTTGAAGGCTATTGGTTACCTGATCCCGCTGATGGACGCCGAGTACGCTAACTACTACACACGTGAAGTGATGTTGATTCTGATTCGAGAGTTTCAGTCTCCTGACGAGGAAATGAAGAAGATTGTGCTGAAGGTGGTCAAGCAGTGTTGTGCTACAGATGGTGTAGAGTCACAGTACATCAAGGACGAGATCCTACCTCCCTTCTTCAGGCATTTCTGGAATCAACGCATGGCCGTGGACAGACGTAACTATCGACAGGTAAGCGAGCTGTTGAAATTTTTTTTTAAACTAATTTCTCTGAAACCTGTTGTAGCAACAGCTTCCAGTAAAATTACTTCCAAATATCCACATGTGTTTAAACATTGGTCATTGTTAATCCTTGAAATTTCAGCATTAAGGTTTCACAAGAACTATGTAGGAAAACTATTGAATATTTTGAAACTAATTTGAATGGAACGGGGCAAGCAGCAGCTCCTATTCAAATTAGTTTCAAAACATTCACATGTGTTTAATCATTGATGGTTACCCCATGAAATTTCAAGAGAATTTCAGGAAAAGCTGTTGAATATTTTTGAAATTAATTTGCCTGCAACCAGTTGTTGCCTAGAATTTGTTTGTTGCCACAGTTTCCAGTCAAAGTAGTTTCAAGATCAAGATATCCAACAGAATATTCCTTAAATTCTTAAAGATTTTATCCTTACTGGTCTGTAAGTGTTAAAGTGTTAATGACTGTTGTGGTGCTCTCTTAAGGGTGGTTGGTTAAGACAGCTTTAACTATTATCCTAGGCAAACCTGCTTGAATGACAACCTACCTCTTAGGAGCCAAAATATGTTAATTCCTTTAACAGTTGTCTTAAACCATTAATTATTGAGCCGGCCAAAACTGGCCTTTGCAGTTGTGTTGAGAATTTTCTCTTGACCTGCAAATTATGGACATTTACTGAGCAAAAATTTTCTTGATCATTGAAAGCTTAACTGCAACTTCACAGTGACATGCATGCAAAGCCTTTTGCGTAACACTGCCATAGTTAAAACTGAAGTTGTCTGATTTTTAGCTTGTTGATACGACTGTTGAGATAGCTAATAAGGTAGGTGCTGCAGAAATTATCGGCCGCGTGGTGGATGACTTGAAGGATGAGGCTGAACAGTATCGTAAAATGGTGATGGAGACGATCGAGAAGATTATGGGTAATCTTGGTGCGACGGATATCGATTCACGTCTGGAGGAACAGCTGATTGATGGCATCTTGTACGCCTTCCAGGAACAGACAACAGAGGTAATAGAGGGATCCATTTCTAGCTATGCCCCACCCATTTCTAGTTATACCGCGCCCATTTCTAGCTATGCCCCACCCATTTCTAGCTATGCCCCACAACAGCTAGTCCAATTAGTTTTCAAAATATTCAGCAGAATGCTTAATAAATTGTAAATTCATCAAAGACAGATACAATTCAGAGATTTGTGTAATAGACTTTTTCCACTTTCGGGGTGGATGTGTGTCATTTGATTGTGACGTCAGCTAACAAGTGACATATTTTGATTATGACATCAGATAGTTGTGTGACAGATCCTTCCATTGTGCAATGTGATTACGTCATCTCACGTAATCCTAATCTTACATTATTCATGTTTGTTTGGCAGGATACCTGGTGTTGATTGTCGCCATTATTATCTTCACTGGCAAATCTTAGAATTTGTAAAAAAAACCAAACAAATAACATAAAAGCATATTGTGAGATCTTTTGTCTTATCTTAAAGATAATAATAGGTTCTGAAAATGTTGTGTATATATGTATTTTGATTTGTTCATTAATCTAGCTTTCTATTTCTCTCTGCCTGATGACATGTAACACTAGCCTGTTTCAGCGCTCTGAGAGGAACTGACCAGTTACATGGTTCTCAATTCATGTGTGTTTAGGAAATCTGCTCATTGCTTTGAAAGCTATTTGCCTAACTGTTGTTGTTCTAGCTTTCAGATCAGTTATTTCATTTTCAAAATAATGAAGATGTCAAATATGTCATCCTCATAAATGATCAAATCGTGTTTCTAACCTTTAGGATGTTGTGATGTTGAACGGTTTCGGCACAGTTGTAAACGCCCTCGGGAAGCGTGTGAAAGCTTACCTGCCACAGATTTGTGGTACAATTCTCTGGCGTTTAAACAATAAGTCTGCCAAAGTTCGACAGCAGGCGGCTGATCTTATCTCTAGAATTGCTATCGTGATGAAGACGTGTCAGGAGGTGAGACTACATGTGTTGTAATATTAACTATGTCTGCTGCTAGCCACCAGACAATAATTCCAATGGGCAATAACTGAATCTGTTGAATATTTTGAAAACAATTTGACTGAGCGTTGTTGGTGGCTTAGCCACCAACAACTTTCAGACAAATTGTTTTCAAAATATTCACCATATCCACAGATAAATCGCATGGAAAATGTAGTCTGCAGAAATTCAGCAGAGAGACAGTTAGCAAAGTTGTTAGCAGGTGAAAGAAAATAAAAACATTCCAGTGATAAGAAATATTCTGGTGAATATTTTAAAATTAATTAGACCGTAAGCCCTTGCTGAAGGCTGCAAAGACTTACAGCCCAATTAGTTTCAAAATATTCAATGACATACTTATATTGATGACTTAAGATAGAGTTTGGGATTTCAAGTTTGATAAGACCTAGCCACCATTATGAATTATGTAGACATTAGTGATTCAAGTCATCTTGTTTAAGATATTACCAGGAACTCTGGAGACATGACATTTATTTCAATAAATTTCTTTACTATGTTTTGTTAAAGGATACATAAATTTAAATATGGATTATGTGAGGGCATTTTTTGTTTTTTGCCATACCACAAGATTTGGTTAATACTAATAGCATTCATAGTGTGGATTTGATGTATTTGTTATTAGCTCAACTGGCCTGAAAGACCATCCGTCGACTGTCTGTCCGTCATCCATCCATCAACTTTTCCTTTAAATGACTTCTCAAGAATCACTGGGCCGATTTCAATTATATATGGCAGGGAGCATCCTTAGCCCTCAGGGATCCAAGTTTGTTCAAACGGAGCCGATCGGCCTGTTTAGTCGACAACGGCCATCTTTGATTTCGGCAGATTTAGGAAATGTCTAAAAAATCTCCAAAACCGCTTGGAGGATTGATGCAAACCTCATGAAATATGATCTAGGGCAAGAGCTGAACCAAGTTTGTTCACGGGAACTTAATTGGACAAATGGTTCGGCGGCCATCTTGTTTGACCTAGTTATAGCGAAAATGACTTCTCCAGAACTGCTGAAGGGATCGGGCCGAAATTTGGCGGATATAATTAGGGACTAAGGGCCATTAAAGTTTGTTCACGGGAAGCTGAACCATAAAAAAGATGGCCGCCATGGGCCAATCAAAATATAGCGTATTTGGCAGCCATATTGGATTTTTTTATTTGATAGATTTTGAGGCCGAAATTGGTTTTATGTGTTTTTAGTTCAGGCCAGGTGAGCTTATGTCGTGGCGACCATCCGTCCGTCGTCCAACCGTCAACTTTTGCTTTAGACAACTTCTTCTCACGAACCACTGGGCCTATTTCAATTATTTGCTCACCTGGCCTTAAGTGAGCATATGCCACCGTGGCCATCCGTCCATCCATCTAATTGCGTCTTAACGGTTTGACCAATTTCAACTAAATTTGGTTTGAATGATCCTAAGCTGGTACCCTCCCGACAATTTTGATTGATCAATTTTTTGGGTGAAAATCTGAGGTTTTTGTAAAAAATCTACTGGAAATGGTCAAAATGCTACTCCTCAGCTGCTTGACATATTTCAAACAAATTTGGCTAGATGCATTCTATGGTGTTAGGGTCTAGAACACCTTTCCAGAATTTTGATTGATCAATTTTTTGGGTGAAAATCTTAGATTTTATGGGAAAATCTACCGGAAATGGTCAAAATGCTACTCCTCCTTAGCTGCTTGACATATTTCAACCAAACTTGGCTAGATGCATTCTATGGTGGTACGCTCTAGAACTACTTTTCAGAATTTTGATTGATAAGTTTTTTGGGTGAAAATCTGAGATTTTATGAAAGATTTACCAGAAATTGTCAATACGTTGCTTCTCATTAGTCGCTTGAAATATTTCAACCAAATTTGGGTAGAGTGACCCTATCATGGTAGACTCTAGAACATCTATGCAGAATTTTAATTGGTCATTTTTTGGGGTGGCCATTTTGGATTTTCCGGAAATGATTCATCATATCTATTTAAATGTAAATGGTTCAAATGCTAATGGTCTAGGTGAGCGCCACTTTTTGAGAATTACAACTAGAATCGATCCAGTCATTCCAGTAGTAAAATGTAAGAATTAACTTTAAATTTGTGTACAAATGGACATCTCTCAAGTTCACTGCAGAGGCCATTTTGGTAAGCTTTATCAGTACAGGGTTAAACCTTACAGAATATATATATGAGAAATGTGTTATGATGTATGGAATATTTTGTTGAACATTTTGAAATAACTTCATTGGGAGCTGTTGATCTATGTCAGCAACATATTTCAGGCAAGTTAATTTCAACATACACAGCTTCTCAATGGATTTGTATATTTGATTTGAAAATGAGAAACAGAAATCTCAGTGGTTAAATGGATAAGACTTGGAACTCGTGAATGTACACCTAGCTTAAGTAGCTTCGTCCCTTTTCCTGTTACATGCTAGTTGCTAAGTGCTGTTTATTCTAATAATACTACAAGATGTTACAGAGACGTTTTAACAGCACTATTCTCAAAATTAATAAACTGATGTGATACAGTGATAGTCATTTTGCTTATTCTCTACATGTATGTATAAAGTTTTGACCAACCCTTAAGTCAAACAGAATTATAAATTGGCTATCAAATTTCGTAAAGTTCTTGTGCTTAAGCCCTTTGGAAATATGGAGGGCTTGTGCTTAAGCCATTTTTTAAGTACAAGGGCTTGTACTTAAGCCCTTTCAAAAGGGCTTCACCCATGCCTGGGCCGCGTTTAAGTTTTTTATTTGCTAACAATTTTGAAGGTTTATTTTATATGTCTGTGGTCTTCCATTTTCTGAGGCCGTGTCTGTTCTAGGGAAAGAATAATATTGGCGAACTCCTGGTGGACAGCACATCACATTATGCAAGTAATAAGACTGTAGTTACATAGAATAGGTAAGCTTGTATGATTCCTTATGTGAAAAGTTACTCTTTGTATTATGAATGATTATTTAGCTTCAATCTCTCATTAACTGTAATTGTCATTTCAGGAGAAACTGATGGGTCATCTGGGTGTTGTGTTGTATGAGTATTTGGGTGAAGAATATCCCGAGGTACTGGGCAGCATCCTTGGTGCTTTGAAAGGAATCGTTAACGTCATCGGGATGACGAAGATGACGCCGCCCATTAAGGATCTTCTCCCAAGATTAACACCGATTCTGAAGAACAGGTAAGCCTAAATGTCGGCACTAAAGACCAGTTACAACATGCTTTTTTTTTGGTGTAAGATATAGTTTAAAAAGAGATTTTTTGTTAATCAATTTTATTTCAGCATGTTTCTGGATTTGGCACCACATGCTTACATTCAACCCTCAAAATATTCAACAGATGCTTTGAAATTGAGATACAAAGTTATCCATTTGATAAATACTATCAGTTAGATTAAACTAATATTTGGTGTGGCGTTCAGAACCATCCTTTGCAGTGATCTAGAAGAATGTTTATTTGCAGGCCAAGAGAAACTGTTTCTGAAGTTTTACCACCAGAACGGCGGGCTCGATAACCGAGCCATCTGTGTTCAACTTTCAAAACAAATCCTCTCGGCCAAAAATGGATATTAAATAAGCAAGTTTTATTTTCTTGAAAGATTTTGATCATTAACTGGTTAAATCTCTTGTTTCCTGTCAAACCGTTCATCTATTGCAAGCATCTGCCTTTTGTGAACCAAAACGCTTATCATGTTGATATTAATGCCCAGGTGATTGTCACAAAGTTAGTAAAAGAAATGCTGAGATCTATATTTTGGAAACAATGTTACTGACAGCTGTTACTGTCTTAACCAGCAACCCCTTGCTTCGTCAGTGTTTCCAAGATGAATGCCGGTTATCATTTGAAGGAGAGTTGTGTATGGCATTTCACTGGTCTATGTGTTTATGGCAATGTTTACCATCCCTGTTGTATAGAACCTTTGACCTATATAAGATTCCATGTCTTTACAAGTTGTTTTAGAGGAATCCCCTAGTTGATCATTTAACCGTTTAATAGTCAAGATTGCATAAAAAATTTCTCATTTGCAAAAGGTTCATTTGCAAGCTATTTTTCAAAATTTATCACTGGAATGTCTGGCCAGGCACCTGAGTGGTAAATTTTCAAGAATAGTCTATTGGCACATCAAATGAGCTTTTCTGAAGCCCACTGCAGAGACAGGTTTTGGCTCGATTGACAAATAAAGATGGCCAAAAACAGCTTTTGTGGTGGTGTTGGAGAAGACTATTTTTGAAAATTTACCACTAGAATGACTGGCTCATTAAGTGAGCCAGTCATTCCAGTGGTAAATTATGATTTTCTTGAACAAATTTTCCTGAGGATAAAATTCGAGGATAAAACTGTCTTGACTTGTGGTGTGCAAGTCCAAATAATTAATCTAATAAATGTAATATATATTCTGTTTGCAGGCATGAGAAAGTACAGGAGAATTGTATTGATTTGGTGGGAAGAATTGCTGATCGAGGAGCAGAGTTTGTGTCGGCACGAGAGTGGATGAGAATATGTTTTGAGTTACTAGAACTATTAAAGGCACACAAGAAAGCTATTAGACGTGCCGCTGTGAACACGTTTGGTTACATTGCCAAAGCTATTGGGTAAGTGAAGTTATTCTTTTATCACAGAGACTGAAAAATATAGCATAAAGTACTGAGTGCTGTTTCTTAGCGATTTATGAAGCTCTCTAAATTCAGTTTATTTATCTACTAGATAGCTATTGTGTGTATATATCATTCTACTGAAATAATAACCTCGCTTGAGGCAGAGTTGAAGACAAATCAATCGCTCACGCTGCCAGATAAAAGCCCTTCCGATCTATAGTATTGTTGATAAAAGCCAACATACACTATTTTTGACAATTTACCACTGAAATACCTTGCTTGTATTTTGGAATACCTTGCTTGTATTGAACCTGGCCAGTCGTTCGGATGGTAAATTTCAAAAATAGTTTCTTGGTCTGCAAATGGACATTGTCTCAGCAAGAATTTAGATTTTATCTTGACTGTTTTGGTAGAACTCAATGGCTTGTTTATACCTGACACTGATCTTAGTGCAGATCGAGTCCAAAATTCTGGACACGAGTTACACTTAGATCAGTGGCAGGTCTAAAACAGCCAATGAATTCTACCAGAAGAGTGAAGATAAAATTTTACAGATGCAAACATGCCAGCCTTGCCTTTTAGACACGGATTAGCGACGATTGGATACTATATTCCAGCTGCTACATTTTTTGTTGCACCAAAGCACCATGGGCTATGCTGATTGTTGAGCAATACGTTTGGTGGGCCATTGTTTAGCGCCACTCCATCACACCATTTCCATAAGATGCCTACCACGAAGCCAACACAGCCTGTGGTAACAGACATCATCCTGGATTACGACAGGGCTATCATAATGCTTCCACATGATCTCACAACATTGCCAACGTATTGGCCACTCGTGGGAATGTAAATCTCATTGGATCTATTCCAATGCACCCAATTGTCATCATGCATGTACATACTGACTGGTAACCCCCTCTGCCTCATTGCAAGTCACACAATTTTTAATCTAAGGTACCAGACGCTCCCACAGCTGGAGGACCCAATCGACATCGTACATGCCGACTGGTAACCCCCTGTGCATCATTTCAAGTTGCACTAAGAATTTAGATATCCTTGACCATTCAGAGCATGATCTTTTCTCATGAAGTATATACTGCTCAATATTTATATGATAATTTTACTGAAATTGAAGTTTGTTTAAAATATCTGTAGCTGTACTAGATATTTGTAGTTGTAACTCATATGCCAGGTTTGTCTGTAATTTCTGTTTCATTGGAGGTAGAATTTTTGGACTTCAAGAATTAACATCTTTTATGTCATTTTCTCCAAAGATGGTCTCGACAGTGGCCTTGAGGAGTGTATTGGCATAGAGAGAATACCATTCTTGAACATTTATCACTGGAATAACGGGATCAATGATCGAGTCATTCCAGTAATAAATTTTCAAACAGTTTTTCTACCTACATATGGGCAGTCAGTCACCAAGCAAAGATGTAAATTTTCTTGACCATTAATTTAGAGAGTTAACTTCAGTGATTTATAAATAAATAGTTAAAATGGACTGGCAGATTATTTTTGAAAACATTTAACTAAAATGACTGGCTGTCAAATATCTAGTCAATCAAAAATATTTTCCTTCCCTGTGGATGATTTTCTGTGACCAAGAGTTCTCTCCCTTGATAGTTCCGCCAAGTAAACAGTTAACTTATACTACAGTACATTCCAGAAATAATTAACCCTTTCACCGACAAATCCCAGGAAAAGTAAATAATTTATTATATGAAACTTCATCTGTTGACTATTTTAAAATTAATTTTATTGGAAGTTATTGCTGCCTTAGGCAGCAACGGCTTCCACTCAAATTAATTTCAAAATATTATTAAACAGTTTTCTTGTATGTTTGCCTTGAAAATGAGATCCAGGGAATTCATTTGCGGAAAGGGTTAACATATTTCCAAAACAAAATAAAACGTACCTGAAGCAGCAATGTTTCCCAATCCACTTATGGTCAAAATATTCAACAGAACATTTCTAACTAACATGGTTTTTGGAAATGTTTTAGCTTATTTACGAGGCACTATCTAATATATGCTCTGTTTTTTTCAGCCCGCACGATGTACTCGCGACCCTGCTAAACAACCTGAAGGTCCAGGAACGACAGAATCGTGTTTGTACCACCGTCGCCATAGCTATCGTCGCGGAAACATGCTCTCCATTTACCGTTCTGCCAGGGTTAATGAATGAATATCGTGTGCCAGAACTGAATGTGCAAAATGGTGTTCTTAAATCGTTAGCATTTATGTTTGAATACATCGGTGAGATGGGGAAGGATTATATCTATTCTGTATCACCGCTGCTTGAGGATGCCCTCATGGACAGGTATGTATTAGACATCTGTGAGCATCTAGCGATCCTTGAAAGTGTTCAGTGCTTGATTTCAAAATGGGGTCCTCAATGCCCTTACAAGCGTTTGGTTTTAGAAATTTGACTTGAAAATGCTTGAATCTAACCCTTGTCACTCTGATGTCGAAATTTTAACTTTTCAAATTAAATTACAAGATAACGTGTAGTCATTTTTCAACAAATTTGATGGATGAGTTTGCTGTCACATACAACATCATCCACCAAAATTGTTGAAAACTGTCTACCAGTTTCTTAGCTATCAACGCAGCAAAAGAATATTGGCATCAGTGTCATAAGCGTTGATGAAGGAAAACCTCTAAAAAACATATGTATAAACCTTTATTCCTGGTACATTCAAAGTACGCAATGCATAATGAATGAACTGAATCAATGTATAAATAATACGGCACCGACCTATCTGTCTGACCTTATGCAGCCATATTCTCCCGGCCGTTCGCTACGATCTGAAAATAAGCATCTGCTCAAAATTCCTAGTGCAAAAATGTCAACATATGGGCAAAGATCTTTTTCTTTTACCGCTGCTACTGAATGGAACAATCTCCCTACACGCCTTAGATTGTCTCCTACCTTGCCCACTTTCAAATCTAGTCTAAAAACATTCCTATTCACTCAATCTTATTCACTAAATTAAATTTAATGTTTTCTCATATTGTATCCGCCTAGAGCATGCTACTGCATGGAGTTTCGCGCGGTATAAATGTAATTATTATTGTTATTATTATTATTATTATTATTATTATTATTAACTTTCATCACTTTATTGGTCAAGATTTGTCAAGAAAAAAAATTAATTTCAATTAATGTCCATTTGCAGGCTAAGATTCGTTTTGAAAATTTATCACTGGAAAGACTGGCGTGGTTTTCGAGCCACTTACCATCATTTCTTGACTAAAGGCCGCCCTCGAATATATATATATATATATATATATATATATATATATATATATATATATATATATATACATACATATATATATATAGGGGTCGCAGGCCCACATTTGACCAAAATGCAACCAAAAAAGTATGAGACGCCGTGAAATTTAGAAAACCATACCTTTAAAAAATCGAAAATTGGTATAAAAAATTACCATCATTCAGCACTATGTTTAATGTATGCCTAAAAAATATCATGGTGGAAGAGAAATTATTAAATAGGACCACCTAAATATTGAGTATCTTCAATAAAGATCGTTTATTACGTTAAAATCAATCGAATTGTGACATAAAATGTTGCCTAAAAATATAGAAATCATTAGGAATGAGGTAAGATGGTCACCAGTTGTAATGCCGACCAACATCAAATGATCCAAAATGGAATCACGTATGACAAAAAAGATAGACCGCTTCTTATGTTGGCGAGCCACTGGCTCTTTTGCGATTGGAGGCACTGTGTGATTTTATGCGCTAACAGGAGTTGGTTAACATTCAGTTCCTATAGCGCTATGATAATATATAGCAATTTCCGGGTTCCGAGTCCAGAATATTTATATCCGAGTACTCGCTCTAAATAAAGATCTTGCGATTGTAACCGAATCACGTGATTCACATCTTTTCTCGACGCTGTTTTATGTCAAATTCTAGATAAATCTTGATGTAATATTTATTCAAGAATAAGTAATATTTAGGCGCCCCAATTTAATAATTTCACTTCCACGTGATATTTTTTTTGTTAGTATACATTAAACATAATCGTCAGGCGGCGAGAATT
Source organism: Chaetoderma sp. LZ-2023a (assembly GCA_034401795.1). Lineage (NCBI taxonomy): Eukaryota > Metazoa > Mollusca > Caudofoveata > Chaetodermatida > Chaetodermatidae > Chaetoderma > Chaetoderma sp. LZ-2023a. The sequence goes on from CM067365.1 coordinate 54,599,487, forward strand.
TTCTAGTGCAAAATTTAGTTCAATTTCCGTGGTATAATTTTTAACCTTTTTAGAAAGATTTAGACCAAAAAATGTGCTCAACGAATGTGCTCGATTTTAAGACCCTTCCTAGAACATGTAATTTGACAACAAAAAAACTGCGTCACATTTTTACAGTATTTCAATTGTAAAATTTCAAAAATTGTTTTGAAAATTCAGTACTGAAAAAATGGACTATTTTTCAAAATTGTGCACTGTTATGACTGGATCCATAACTGAAGCAGTCATTCCAGTGGTTAATTTAAAGAAATAATCCCTTGGACTGCAATTGGATCCTTTCTATGAAACAATTGAAATTTTCTTGAACGGTATTGAGGGTATAGGGTTACTGCCTAATTTTCTTTATGCAGTTCTTAGTAATGTAAAATTGCTTTTTCCTTGCAGAGATCTGGTTCATAGGCAGACATCGATGACGGTCATTGCACACTTGTGTCTTGGTGTGTATGGATTTGGGTGTGAAGATGCACTCGTTGATCTATTAAATCATGTCTGGCCGAACATCTTCGAGACATCTCCGCACGTTGTCCAGGCATTCATGAATTCTATAGAAGGCATGAGGGTCGCTATGGGTCCAAACAAGATACTCCAGTACACACAACAGGTGACCAATTGGCATTAATATCTAGAAATGTATGTCTCAATGACCCATACCCTTCTAAAATGTTGGCGTATTAACGAAGTATGAATGACAGAGAATGGACTAATCCTTCTTTGAGCTGTGCATCCCTCATCTTTAGCTAAGCTCCACACACACTTCATCCGTGAATCCTAATTTTAAGAAAACCATACATGTGTATGGCAGCAACAGCGGCCAGTCAAATTAGTTTCAAAATATTCAACAGAATGTTTATTAAATAGTAGCCATATTATTCATACAATGCTTAGTCCATCATCAATTAAGCGGTCGCGATGTAATTGATTATGACGCCGTCCTACATGTTAACACAGCTGATTGTAACATCATATGACTGAATGAGAAACTGGAATCCGTGATTGAAGAATGATGATATAACATGCAGCAATATTAGTGAAGTATATTGGCCACGTAGAGCATATAAATATTCAGATCCAGCACCATACTGCTCATAGCACCAATCTGGCTAACCATTTCTAACGATATATTTCAAAAGATAGGTGCTGTGCGGGTAGTTGGGTGCTGTGCATGTAGATAGGTGCAGTGTATGTAGTTGGGTGATGTGCAGGTATTTGGGTTCTCTGCGGGGAGATAGGTGCTGTGTGGGTATTTGGGTACTGTGTGGGTAGATAGGTGCTGTGTATGTAGTTGGGTGCCATGCGGGTATTTGGGTTCTATGCGGGTAGATAGGTGCTGTGTGTAGTTGGGTGCTGTTTATGTAGTTGGGTGCTGTGCAGGTAGGCGGGTGCTCTGCAGCTAGATAGGTGCTGTGTGGGTAGTTTCTGAAGTGTGTTGTGCGGATAACAGGCAGCTGTACGAGTAGATATGTGCTCCTCAGGTAGGTGTGTGCTGTACTGGGTGGTGGTTTCTGTGCAGGTATGCGGGTGCTGTGTGGACAGGCGGGTATGTGCACACATGCTGGAGTGGTGTGTTCTTGCTAATCTTACCAATGATGTTTGTTATTGTTTCAGGGTTTGTTCCACCCGGCTCGTAAAGTACGAGATGTCTACTGGAAAGTATACAACACAATTTATATCGGTGCACAAGATTCCATGATACCAGCCTATCCACGTATACCAAATGATGTGAAGAATCACTACATTAGATCTGAGTTGGACTATGTTTTGTAATATTGTCTACATGTTGTATCACCTGTGTGTACAAAACAGTCATAATGTATTCCTTATGACACCTCTGTGATTCTAGATGATGTGCCAGCAAGCTCGACAGTATTGTTCAAGAAAATTCCAATTTTCTCATTAAAAATATCCATCTGCAGATCAGGCTATTTTTTAGAATTTATCACTAAAATGACTGGTTCGGTTATAAAAATAGTCTTCTCTTGGTCTGCAAATGGACATTGCTAAAGACCACCGCAGAAGCATTGATGTGTTAAAGGGTTAAGTTAAGTAGCCAATTAGAAGCCAGTCGTTTTAGTGAAAAGTTGTCAAAACTATATTGTCGTTTTCAAAACAGCCATACAAGAATTTGATTATGACATCATATTATTGATCGATAGATTGGATTCCTCGATTTTCTTGAGAACCAATAAAATACTCAGGCAGCACATTTTCTATTCTGTTGAACTATTTAGGGGAAATATGTTGAAATTAACCTTAATTAAGCATGTAGACTCAAACCTAAGTGTTAAGCACCCGAGCATCAGTGTCCTTGTTATATTACCCATTTAACACGCAACCTGGCCAAAAACAGTTTCTGTGAGGTTCTTGCGAAATATTCATTTGCAGACCAAGAGAAGAGTATTTTTGAAAATCTACCACCAGAATGACTGGCTCGATAACCGAGCCAGTAATTCCCGTGTTAAATTTTCAAAAATAATCATCTCTTGGTCTGCAAATGAATACTTTTTAGAGTAAAATGTTAGTTTCCTTGAATAAATTTTAGTGTCAAAGAGTTAGGTCTAGATGATGGCTTGTGCTTCAGCAGAAAATGAATGTTAATCCTATGCCCAGCCAGACATGGTGTTTGTCCTATTGATGTATCTTCACATATGTACTTATCACTGTATAAAACTTACACTGTAATATAATTTCACAATCCATATTACACATTTTATTAGCCATTTTAAATCTCCTGAGCAGATATCACGAATTATTTACTTTATGTATTATATTGAATGTTTCGAAATTGGTATATTTGGAAGCGATTATTTCCTCTATCATGTATAGTAACGCTTCAGGTGAAATATTTAGCACCTTACCCATTTGGTTGCTTTGAAATTAAGATAAGATTGGGTTTTAGAGAGGAAAAGGATATCTATGCAATTATATTTGCACTCTGGGATGACTGCATGTATGTCAATATGGCCTACTTAATGGTTCATGTTTGTGTATTAACCATTTAAGCCTCAAATTTGTTCATAAAAACTTCAATTTTCTCTTAGAAATTGTTCATTTTCAGACCAAGAGAAGACTATTTTTGAAAAATTTTGACTGGCTTGGTTGTCGAGCAAGTCATTACAGTGGTACATTTTCAAAGATATTCTTGGTCAGCAAATGGACATTTATTAAGACCAGTGCAGAAGTAGATTTTGGCTGAGTGTTATTCAAGGTTTAAAATCTAATTTCTGTTAGTATTTAGCAAACACTATAATCCTAAATTAGTGTTTTCAAATTTGAACTGGACAACTGAAATTTTCCATTACGTTTTCTCTGAATACTAGCCAAATATCTTTCATCTTATTTACTGGATATTTTATTTAAATGCAGTTTTATATATTTTAATTTGTCTAGTATTTCTTTAAGTGTATATGTCCAATATTTTACTGGTAGAGAAAAATGTGACTAGTCAATATCAACTTTAACCATTTGATCCCGAATGACCAAATACGGAAAAAAGAAATTCTATTAAATATTATGAATTTAATTTTGGTAGGAGGTGTTGCTGTCGGTAGCATCAAGATCTCTCATCCAAATTATATTCAAAATATTCAGAGTTTAACTTTCTGGAACTTGATGGTTTACAGGATTAATTGAATATTTAACTGCTGCAAGCCACCAGACAATAATTTCAATGAGCAAAAGCTCGACATACTAAATATTTTGAAAATCATTTGACTGAAAGTTGTTGGTGGCTGCCACCAACAACTTTCAGTCAACTTGTTTTCAAAATATTTAGCAGGTCCAGAGATAAAACGTCTGTAAAGACTCAGCAATCAGACGGCTGATGATTTTAACCAGATAAAGTTATAACATGTAGCATGAGCGAATAATCAGTGGCACTAAGTATTACTCTATTAATTAAGTGCTTTCCATCCCCTATTTATGGATGAAACATGAAGAAGTGTGCATGTATTGTACATGCGTGCGTTCGTACGTGCTTGGATGAATGTAGGTGGTACATATATTTTTTAACTTTTATTTGTATCTATAATGTAAATAAATAGATTGAGAGAACTACGATGTATTAAATGTAAATTGCCATCTTACTAATCCCTTAAATCCGAGTGTCTCAATTTATTGACAATTGTACAAGAAAGCTGTTAAATATTTTGAAACTTAATCGACTGGAACCTGTTTCTGCCTATATCTCCCAGTGAGATTAGTTTCAAAATATTCACCAGAGTATTGTTGACATAAAGTATTGTCATTTCTACGGATTAAAGGTTTATCTTGCTTATATATAAATGTTCATCTGGAATTTAGCTTTTCATTCCACACATATGCTTTAAACATTAATAATCATACAAATTTTAATCCTTACTTAGCTTATGTCCATTGCAGGCCAAGTAAAGACTATTTTTGATTGAGCTTGTTATTTCAATGCTAAATTTTGAATTGTTTTTCTCTTCACCTGCAAATAGATATTTCCCAAGATCACTGCAGAGGCCGGTTTTGATCAGTCGTGTACGACTAACCACAAACCCAAAACAGGATTTATGCGAATTTGCGACGTGTGATGATCGCAATTCATGCCAATGTTCTGAGCCCATAAGTATTCTAAAAGGGTTTAACGTTGGCAAATATTTTGATCACATTTCGATTTTATGCTTCGAATTTATTCCAAATACATCACTGACGATCAGGTCCACTAAATAAGTTTATGGGGGAGGGCTGGGTGGATGCCACCATTTTGGAATTTATTAACCAGTAACTATGAACCAAGCTCAAAACGCGCTAGTGAAACCTGGAGGGCCAAAACTCTGTGGTTTTTGTGACCGTATTAGTAAATGTTCCATTTATGGAACGTAAAAATGAAAGATTCAAGTCAAGATTTACTGACCATGCACGCCAGTCGTAAAAAACCACACTAACTGTGTGACTGTTGCAAGCCACCAGACAATAATTCAACAGGCAATAACTCGAGCAACCAACAAATTTCAGTCACATCGTTTTCAAAATATTCAACATATCCAGAGTTAAAACACCATGGAAAATGTACTTTGCAGAGAGTCAACAGGCAGACAGATAAGCAATGACGACGTCATTCTGTGTGACAATACCTTCTCTGGTGCACCAGTGTTTGTTTACCGTATATCATTGTTTATATGTAACATATTTTAATTTTATTGAAGAGTTTCTAGGACTCATGTGTTTCTACGAACATGTCATAATGGACCTTTCCAGTTTATCCATCCATCATACGATGTCATAATCAACTACGTGGCGCGTAGGATGATGTCATAATGAATTACAGCATGAGTGACTCGATTTAGTCTGTCTTAAACGTTTAATAGTCTGACATGTACGAATTGTATGTCTGCTATTTAATAAACATGCTGTTGAATATTTTGAAACTAATTTGACTGGGTGCTGTTGCTGCCTAGCAACAGTATCCATTCAAATAGTTTCAAAATATTGAACAGCTTACCCGTATAGTTTTCTGGAAATTGATAGTCAGGGAGCTCGGGGATCGATCGATCCCAACACTGGTGAAGCGTGGGTGGGGCATAGCTAGAACTGGAAAGATCCATTGTGTTGTATAGTCACGCCTATCTTGTGATCAACCACATGTACAAGCCAGGCAGAGAATGTATACTTGAAAATAAATGCTATTAAATTACCACATGTTGGTGTAACTTGTCTGAGATATTGAGTCATGTAAATAACTTCTCAAGAATCACGACTAATTTCAACCAACCTTTAAGTTGGCTGGTGAGGTCATAGAAAGCGTTTTTGGATTTTGTGCTGTTATACTCACCTGACCGTTGGTTGATTTTGACAAAACTTTGCTTTACAAACACTAAAAACGTGGAGCCTTCATCATGCTTTCTTTGGGTAAAAAAGGTATACATATGTGAACAATGCATTTTTGGCTTCATCCGAGATTGGAGTGGATTCCAGCGCCTGAGGCCGGGGTCCTGGAAGCTCTGGGTTTCTTGATCGCTGGAGATGCAATCTAGGCCATTTCTGGCACTTAACCCCCTCAATAGCCCACACTTTTCGGATACTATTTTATAATAATTCTTTTCATGTAACTCATGATCTTGAATATAAAATTCAATTTATTGTTGCACAGCACAAAAATGAATTGAATTTTGCGTTCGATATACACTGTAACTAGCTATAGCCTACAGGAAAGAATTGTTCATAAAAAAATTCAAGCTACTAAGTTATTAGAATTATTGCCTTTGACATGTAATATGTGTACATGTATGTATGATGACTATTACAGTTAATGGGCGAGATCAATCTAGAAGTCTTAAAAGTCTGCTGAATAGATGACAATTTTCAGACCAGGGGCAAAAATCGAGCTAGTCAGTCCAGTGGTAAATTTACAAAAATTGCCTCCTTGGCCTGCAAATGGACATTCCTAAAGACCACTGGCAGAGGTCGATTTGGGCTGGCTTGATAATTAAATGGCTAATAAAAACACGCCTTAATCATGATGCCAATAGCCCAGCTAGGATTGAGCTATAGGCTGATGAAAAGAATTCTGAATTTCATTGATTCATTTAACATGCTTTGATGCACTTTGGGAGGCCAAATAGGGCGTGGTCATGATCCGCAATTTCTACTCTAACTCCACTTATGCATGCTCAGAATATAGAATTATATACTACCTGATCAGGTCCATGTGAAAGGCGCCTCTAGTCAATAGCAAGTAAATCTCAAATATTATCAAATAAAATAAATCTTCCTGAATTCATACATGGTTACAGGTCCATCTAAGACTTCTAAGTCACTTATTGCACCAGTTTGTTACATTATGTGTGTTATAGTAAAGGGAGACTGGTGTAAAACACTTGAGAAACAATATTACTCAAAGCTGTTGCTGTCTTAGACAGTAAATGTGTGTTCAAATAAATCTACTGTAGTTGTTTATCTATGAAAACATTTTCAGTTTCGGGCTGATTTCTGGTTTTGATCAATCTTCTTTTTGATATTTTTGGCTAGTTGGTGAATTCTGGCTTTCTAAGTACTTGGTTCAACCGTGCCCTTATGGGGGTCATGCAGGAAAGACAGGTGCACTCAATTTTAGTTTCTTCATATTTCCCCCTCTCCCCCCCCCCCCCATTCCTCAGAAAGAGCTACCAGTTTGCGTTTGTATCTACCATAGGTTGTCTGCATATTGTAGACAATGCTCTTGTCTACAGGGTCTGTTCGAATGTCTGCTCTGTGAAACATCTTCAGTGATGAAGTCTTTCTGGATGCTATTTCGCATTTGACTGAATGAATGGCAGAATATGTTTAAATTTTCAACCGGTTTGACTGCGCTGATTAGATCATTCGTTATACTGAAGGATTGTTCTACATGTGGGCCAGTCTTAGCAAGGTACCATCTGAAGCAGTTGCATATGGCAGAGTAGGATCAAGTTGAAATCGGGGTACTTCTTGGCGGTATGTATCAGATTCCTCTGCGCTAACAGCTGTAGGAAAATAATTTTTCAGCTTCTTCAATCGGCTAAAGGTGAGAGAATGTCCAGCGGCTCTGGGGTCAATTGCAGAAAGGCACATCAAAAGCTGATTGGTTAGAGGGAACTTGTTTTGCATGTATATAGCTGCATTAACATAGGCTTCAAGGACCAGCTTGAAAACACTGGTTCGGAGAGGATGTCCCTTGGAAAGTCCATCCAAGCATCTAGTTTCTGCAGTTGGATAGCACTCAAATTCTGCAGTGACTCGTGCTTTATGAAGCATGCCAGAAAACTTGAGAACAGTTCAGTCAGCTCATCGTGGAGTCTGTGGCACATTGGTTGTTTTTGTTCAAAGATCCAGACAAAGGATTTGAATAGTGGCAACACTGAACAATACAAATTCATGAAGATCAAAGTTTTTTTCTCATGGTAGAAGATTTTGTCAACAATTCTGGCTTTACGCTTTTTTCTGTCTTCTGTTAGCTTCTTCTGTTTTAGAATCTTGATCTCATATATTCTCTGTCTAGCCTTCTGCGAAGTGGATTTCAAAAGGCCAGTGACAATCTCCATGTAAGATTCTTTCATGTTTTGTGGTACCCATGCATAGTAGAATACAGTGAAGGCATTCATCATTTTTAGGTTTCTCTCTGTAATGTCATATGCAGAGAGCCATCTGTGAGCCACCCTCTGGCCTGGAGTAAGGTAAGCTATACCGAGGAGGCGGCAAACCTTCTAGATAGTCATGCAAGTCAGTACTCCACTTGAAATCAGTGTATAGGTCGTCATCAAATTTTTCTACATGAGATTCAGTGCTGGCAGAGGCGTTTGACCGAGTTGTGCACGTGATGGCAAATATCACCGTCAATATCTAGAAGTTGGGGTGCAGCTTCCCTTAAATGTGTCTCAAAACCAGTTTTCTTACCGCGCATGTAATTTGTGGAATCAGATAGGTTCGAAATCAATTAATCCATGCTGATGCCATCCCTCTCAAACAATGATGCAAGTGTCAAAAATGGTTTTTGCGTTAACAACTATCATGGGCACTGATTGATAGTGCTTCACAACTGCCTCAATTTCCATTTCAGAAAAAAACCATATCATGAATGATGCTGAAAACTTTCTGATTGTTTGAGCTAGTGCATTCATCCATGTTTAGTGAAAAATAGCTGTTCTGAAGGTCAATTATGAGTCTTTTGTGATTCACCAGTGCAAGGCCCTCTAATTTTATATGAAGCGGTTGATTCATCCATGGATAGGGCTCCTAGAACTTTGTGATCCCTTGACAACTCCTGTGCAAAGCTAATCAGCTGTGGGGTCAAAGATATTGGCAATGAGTGTTCAGCAACAAAGGACAGAACAGTGGCTTCCATGTGAGATTTTCTGTCAGGAAAACTGACATTTGGTTTTGCAACTGGTTGCAGATTTGCACACACAGCTCCCTTCTCAGGGGTACCATATGGTAAAGTACATGTGCCGGCACTGGTTGTGGTTGATGTGACGCTAGAAGGTGAATTTGGCTCTGTGCAACTAGCAGCAGTGACAGGCGGCAAACAGACAGGGTAAAGTTTCATTCGATTTGATTATTTTTCGAGATTTGGTGTGCTTTTCACTCTTAGAATGATTTTTTAAGTCTCTCTTACCAGTTGTTCCATATTTCAGCCTATACACAAAGCATAACCGGGAACATCAATTTTACGAATATAGTCCGACATAAAATCTCCATTGTTATCCGTTTCCTCCAGCCATGACCATTTAAATTTGTTTTTTACACCAGCCTCTATATCTTTGATTTTAGCCGATCTATCAACTATATTGAACATCGCGGGTTTGAAACTGAACACACATTACATATAAGTTAAGCCACAGTAATAATCTGCCTAGTTAGTCACAAAATCATCCACACATGATAAATATTTGTTACTGAAATTGTTTCGATCTCCCGCTGTTTTCCTTAGGGAGAAATTGTTGCAAGGGTAAAATATTTTCTGCCGCTTTTATTCGAAATATATTGTTTATTACGCTACTTTAACACATACGTTAAAGTTATCACTAAAACATCTAAATCTAATTCAAAACCGATCATATTATATATTTTAGTGCATAATATCGCTGGCCGAATGAGCATAATTTCGTGTCTAAATTACAAGGATGTGTATCCCTACGTAAGAGCCGTTTCCCTAAACCAAGACCGGGAACTAGTTTACATTCCTCGATTTCGCAAATGTTAGGCTAAACAATTGTTAGACTGTTACACAGATTCCACTTCGGAGTTTAGTCGGCTGAACGATCATGATCTCGACAAAATGGTCACCTGCCATTTGGAAATTGATATTATAATATACAAAGAAAGCGATCAAATGCTTCTTTCCCGCAACATTTCTGGTTATTTATTGAGACGGGTTACGGGAAGAATGCTTACACCATTTATTTAATTCTCCAGTTATGTTATTGTAGACCACTTCGGAGTTTAGTCGGCTGAACGATCATATGATCTCGACAAAATGGTCACCTGCCATTTGGAAATTGATATTATAATATACAAAGAAAGCGATCAAATGCTTCTTTCCCGCTACATTTCTGGTTATTTATTGAGACGGGTTACGGGAAGAATGCTTACACCATTTATTTAATTCTCCAGTTATGTTATTGTAGACGCGAGGCTGGAGAAGCCAAATGTCGACATTTTACTTTCTTTGGTAAAAACGCCGTAGCGTAGACATTGGACCAGGTTCCCGGTCCAGCAGTCGTTTCGCAACGTAATAACATCGTAATAGTAGCACTTTAGCCGTCATGCGTTCTAGCCAATATAATCCATTAATTCTCTCATCTGTAGACACGCTGCATTCACAGGGACTACACTAATAGTTGGGGATGCCTTTATTATGAATGGCACTATTAGCCCACTCACCAAATTAATGCACATCATTTTATTCTTTATTTTTACAAACATGTCAAACCGGAAATGTTTTTAGGATTGTGATAAAACCGGAATTCTCCAATCTCTGCTTCAAGCAGTTTTGCTGCTATAGGGAGCAAGCAGTTCATCGAGTGAACCCTTTTCTTCCTAGTAAGTGGCATGTCTAATTTTGAGGTGGCGCAAGGTAACAAATGTGGACTTGTGATATACCATCTTGTGGTGATCTTACTGATCACATTTTGCAGAAAGTAGCATGAATGCTGTTAATCTTGTATTTACCAGTATGAGTCTCAGGCCTCTTGATGATATCAGTGTGACGTGTCGATTCTCATATTGTAGATATTTCATTTCCAATGTGGGGATTTCACTCAAAGGATTTCCTGGTAGAAAGGCCTTAGAGCCATATAGATAGATCTCCTTTGTCAGAAATTCAACAGTTCTGGACAGTAGTAGTAATTAAGTTTTGAAAGTACAAATTGTTTAATCAATTTCTTGGACATATTTGGAAATCCATTATGGCCACTCAAAAGGTTACTAATCTAAATTCTCATTGGCAGTGTTGAAGTCTACCACACAAGGATTGAGGATCATTCAATCCAAGTTTTGTTGAATTTGTGCCTTAATTAAGGTTTGTATTACAGGATGTCCAGAAAATTTCCATAAAAACCCAAATGACTGCAGGAAAGAATCGACCAATCAAATTTCTGAAAATAAGTTTTAGCTACCACCATAAGATCGTTATAAGCCAAATTTGATTAGAATCCACTAAGTGGTTTAGGAGACATGTACTCACGCATGTCTGAGTCAGTAAATGGGTTCTTTGGGCCAATCAAACTTAATACTATCTAGAAGAGATTACTTGTAACAAAATTGTTGATTATTATCTCCGAGAACATGACGCCAAATTCGCCGAGAACTTAAGGCCTAATAGCCTGTCTCACACATCGGGAACGTCAGTAGCCATGTTAATCTTGCTACAACAAGTAGAATAGCCTGAAACACCAGTATCTTACCATAAACTGGGTTCTTTAACCCTTCAACACTTATATCAGCCAAGAACAGCTTCTGCAATGGTCTTGAGAATTGTCCATTTACAGACCAAGAGGACTATTTTTGAAAATTTATCACTGGAATGACTGGCTCAATAACCGAGCCAGTCATTCCATTGGTAAATTTTCAAAAATAGTCTTCTCTTGGTCTGCAAATGGACATTTTCTAGGAGAAAATTGAAATTTTCTTGAACAAATTCAAGGGCTAAAGGGTTAAACGTTGCCTTCAAATATTAAATTTGACATCTACATCCAAGTCTTTATTTGAAATTGCAGAAAATTCCAGATGGTCGCCGAGAATGAGAAAATTATATTTCTGTATATACTTTTCAGGTCAGATTACCTCTAAGTAGCATCTGATCCTAGCCAAATTAATTTTAACTAGGGGTATCCCCTGCCTTTCACTGAATGTATGCAATTAATCTTGAAGTTGAGTGAACCATGAATTGATACGGCCAGTAGAATATATCCATGCACCAAGATTGCTTAATGTGTACAAAAGACTCATACAAGAATTCCGTGGAATTAAATGCCTCACCTGTTTCCTGTTTCTCACACTTACCGAACATTATATATTCAAGTTTACTTCCAATATAAGCAGTGTTTTAAAGCAAAATTTGACTTGGACGGACGACGGCGTCACCACGGCATAAGCTCACTTGGCCCTTTGGGCCAGGTGAGCTAAAAATCGGCCAAAATCCAAGATGGATGTCGGCCAATATGGCCGATCGGCTTTGGTTGAGCAAACATGGATCTCTATGCTCTAAGAATCAGTCCAGTGGTTCTCGAGAAGACATTTTAAATTTCCCATTGCATTAGTATGGGCGCTTTTGGTGGGAGAACGATCCAAGACAGCCGACAAAGCATTTATCCGACAGTTTCAAGTGGTAAATTCCAAATCAGAATACCCAAAAACATAAAAGCAATTTTGGCCTCAAAATCCATCAAATAAAAAATCCAATATGGCCGCCAAACACGCTACATTTTGATTGGTCCGGTTTTTTTGACAACTTCCCTTGAACAAACTTTAATGGCCCTTGGTCACTAATTATATCTGCCCAATCCTTTTATCGGTTCTGGAGGTCGTTTTCGCGAAAACTAGATCCAAGATGGCCGCAGAACCATTTGGTCAATCAAGTTCTGTTGAACAAACTTGGCTTAGCTCTTGCCCTAGATGATGTTTCGTCAAGTTTTGAATCGATTCCCCAAGTGGTTTCGGAGATTTAGACATTTAAAAAAATTGACCGAAATCCAAGATGGCCCACAGGCCAAATTAGGCAATCAGCTTCGTTTGAAGAAACCTTGATCTCTATGCCCTAAGGATGCTTCCTGCCAAATATAATTGAAATCGGTCCAGTGGTTCTCGAGATTTTTAATTGCCCATGGCTTTAGTATGGGGCTTTAGGCGGGAAAATGAAAAAAAATGGCCACCAAACCATTTATCCGACAGTTTTGAAAATGCCAAATTTGAGATCAGAATACCCAAGAACATATATATACACAAGAATTCCGTGGAATTAAATGTCTCGCCTGTTTGTCACAGTTACCTTGATCTTTGACCTTCTGCCTTCATTGTTATCATGCTGCTTCCTAAGATTATACGTAACCCGTATCCAAGTTTAGTTGCAATATCCATAACTAAGCCCGAAATAAAAGGTGAAAAGTTATGCTAAACGCAAAAACTTAATGTTGAAAAAGCAGTTCTGTATCAAGGTCAGTGATCTTGACTTTTGACCTTGTGTACCCAACATCATCATGGTGCTTCCTAACATGATACGTAATGATGTATCCAAGTTCAGTTGAAATAACTGAGTTCTGTATCAAGGTCACAGTGACTCTGACCTTGTGACCCCAACATCATCATGATGCTTCCTACATTATAGGTAACCATGTATCCAAGTTCAGTTGCAATAGGCTTAACCAATCCTGAAATATAAGCCAAGAAGTTTTGCTAAATGCAAAAACTTAAATGTTTATGCCGTCGCTGGAAAAGTGATACCTGTCTCGCTTTTTCTCCACAAAACCAATTTCGGCCTTAAAATCCATCAAATAAAAAATCCAATATGGCCGCCAAACATGCTATATTTTGATTGGCCCCGTTTTTTGACGGATCAACTTCTTTTGAACAAACTTTATTGACCCTTAGTCCCATATCATATCTCCCAAATTTTGGCACGATCGCATCAGCAGTTCTGGAGGTCCTTTCACGAAAACTAGGTCATCGAACCATTTGGTCAATCATGTTCTTGAGTGTTGGGAATTGGTTGGGTTTTTTTTGTGATCGATGATTGGTTTTATATAACAAACAATGATCAATGAACAGGGTTCATACAGCTGGCAGGTTTTCTTATTCAAGGACTTTCAAGACTAAAAAAGTTGATTTCTCAAGGGCTCAAAACCAGCATCCCGGACAAAGTGAGAATATGACGCTGGTTCTATATTCCATACAGCTTACACTTAGAACCTTTCAAATTAGTTTGAATTTTGGAACTTCCAGATAGATTTTGCCAATCAAATTTTCTTAAATCTTTATATCAGTACGTGAATGTTTTGCAGACAGTAAAACTCACATAGGAAGACATCTTGATTTTCAAGGGCTTCTCAAGGCGGATGGGTGAAAATTCCAGTACTTGTCAAGACAAATTTCAAATTCAAGGCTTTTCAAGGCAGATGCCAAAATTCAAGGGCTTTTCAAGTTTATACAAACCCTGATTAATGATTGATCATAACTGGTTCTCATTTTTTACCCATTTTGAATGCAGTAATTATAGCATGTTCAAGGATAACTACCCCTTTCAAACAGTCGCAAGTATGACAGATTCTTAATAATTTAAGAAATTATGTTGAATATTTTGAAATTAATTTGACTGGAAGCTTTGCTTTGCTTTGAATTACAAATGCACATGCACCAACCACAGTTGCGACTCACAACTAGTATAAGTTAGTCTACGAGTCAAATCTTTTACATTTCTGACAACCAAGCTGTCAAAGCCTAACCCATAGCGCGTCGGACTGGCTTGCCTGCATTGTGGATGTCAAAATGCCTTATTTCAGCCTATGCCTTCACTCAGAATATTTTTCTGAAAATTTAACACTGAAATGACTGGCTTGGTTATCGAACCAGTCATTATTTCCTGTGGTAAATTTTCAAAAATATTTTCTTGCTCTGTAAATAGATAAGCCGCCGCCGAAGCTGGCTTGACCATTAAAGAGTTAAAATATATATCTGTAATACAATTAAGAGATCCATTTCTAGCTAAGCTCTTCACGCATTTTGTGCGTGTTGCGATTCATTTATATATACGTTGAAGAACAAATTCTCAGAATCCCCATTTCAAGGGCACTACAGATATTCTGAAATTACTTTGACTGGGTGCTGTTGCTGCCATATATAGCAGCAACAGCACCCGCCCAGTCAACTTAGTTTCAAAATATTCCATAGAATGTTTATTAAGTAGTAAAAACATACAATTCACACACTTGAGTGACTATTCAATATTCATCATGGAGCTTAAAGCTACCCCAAGTCAATAAAACTACCAGATTAAGCTAATAAAATGCTCAGAGTTCTGCTGCTAAGAGCCGCTCTGCAATCTTGCATCAAATTGTGACGTCAAAATTCCCTTTATATACCGGACTAGTCAGGTAATACATTTTAGTAGAGCCATGCTCGTAGAGTCGATAGTTAGCGCGCTAGGCTAGTTATCTGTGAAATAAGTTGGCTGACAGTTATTGCTGCATATAGCAGCAAGCACATTTGGTCAAATTGTTTTCAAAATAATCTAGCAGATAATAGTTGTCACCGGCTAACATTTTGATAACAATTTGACTGAAAATCATTGCGGCAACAACTTTAAATCAAATTGTTCTCAAAATAAGCAGCAATATAGTAACGCTTACTGCAGATTTTCTGAGCCTTGTTAAATTATTCTAAGAATAATCATTTCCTGGCTTTCAATATTTTAGCACACATTTTTGTATGAAACGTAGTTAGGCCTATGCCATATACCGTATCGAGGTCCAATGTGAAATATATTTCCAAAGAAGAGTATATCCGCCCGGCACATGCACGATCTGACATGCAGTGATTAGAAATGACACGATTAACAACTGGTTGACAATGAAATGAACACAACTACAGCAGTTGCTAACATATCACTGGATTTCGATAATGTATATGGCAAATGCTAATTGTACCTACATCTGTTAGCTAATAATACTGAAAGCCAGAAAATAATTATTAGAATAATTTGACAAAGTTGTTGCTACCGTAGTCAGCAACGACTGGCAATCAAATTGCTCAAAATATCTGCAGTTGTTACTACATCGCTGCTTATTTTCAGAACAATTTGATTGAAAGTTGTTGCCACAATGATTTTCAGTCAAATTGTTATCAAAATATTAGCCAGTGACAACTGTATTATCTGCTAAATTATTTTGAAAACAATTTGACTGACTGTTCTTGCTATAAGTAGCATTAACTGTCATCCAACTTGCTTTACAGATAACTAGCCTAGCACGCTGCAAACTATCGACCCGACGAACACGGCTCAACTAAAATGTATTACTTGGCTAGTCCGGTATATAAAGCGAATTTTGACGTCACAACTCAATACAAGATTGCAAAGCGGCTCATAGCAGAACTCTGAGCATCTTATTAGCCTAATCTGGTAGTTTTATCGACTTAGGATAGCTTTAATACATCGTTCATTACACATTTTGATTGACATCAGCCGGCTGACTGACGTCATATACTCCAGTACTACATCCATTGAGATACTAAGCATTCTGGATTGAAAGGAGTCAGTCAATCAGGGACATTGTCTCCCCAACAAACAATGAAATCATTCACTATTGTATATAGATATAAAAGCTTTACTTTATTTCACATCTTTTCCACGAATATAATATAATCTATCATAAATCTGGGAAACAAAATCAAACAAATCTTATCTTACGATACTTCATCTAAATGCATGCTAAATTCTCATACTGGATTTCTATTTGCTTAGTGCGTACCCTACACAGTAGCACTAAATATATTTGTTGCTGTCCCACGGAATGTCCAGCCATGTTTATCCTTCAGAGATGGGGGCTCATTCATTATGAAGGTTACTGTTCAGCCTGACGTAGTACCAACTACTGATCATGTGCGGTAAAGTTGAGGAAATCAATGAGTGCATTTCCATGTACGCAGTAACGTGCCCAAGCATTCAATCGCTTGTGAGAAAAATTGGTCATCGATTTATTTTTTTCCTCGTTATCATGTACGTAGAAATGCACTAATAGATTTCCTCGAATTTACCGCACACGTTTCGGCGCACAATATCGCTACATGGAAACCTGGGCAAACAGTCCGGTTTCTGCGCTAATTCCGCATGAATGGAAATATATACACACGCTCACAAAAATGTGTGCACAAGATCGCACGTGGAATCATGTAGAGCTTGATACGTCATCCACTCAGATTTCCTCTTCCACTATAAAATGCATGTTCCCGCACACGATATCGCTTACGTAGAAAGCGGGCCTTAGCTCCATTATGGAGATGTGTTTGGTGTCGCACTGGTCAAGGCAATTAAAATTTCTGCGTAGTGAATGTCCATTTGCAGCCCAAAACATCTAGGGCAAGAGCTAAGTCTGTTCAAATCAACAATGTACAATTATAATTATTCTAATTAACAACTTGCTGGTTATATACAAGTGATGACATGCCTTATTATTCATACAGACATGCAGTAGAATTTCGGGATCTATTTATAGCTTAGACCCGCCCACTTTCTACGTGTGTTTGAATCTCTTTTTTAACACTTCACCTTGAATTCGCAGAAATCTCAATTTCAAGTTAACTATAAAAGTAAGCTGTTGAATATTTCGTAACTAATTTTAACTGGGCGCTGCTCCTGCCTATGATAGCAATAGCTCAGTCAAATTAGTTTCAAAATATTCAAGGAATATTATTCAATTGTAAATTCCATTAAAACATACAATTCAGGCATTTTCATGACAGACCATTGCCACTTTCATGACAGACATACGTATGTCGTTTTGATTGTGACGTCAGCTAACAAGTGACATATTTGATTATGACAATATACTTGAGTGACGGATTGAATTCCCAAATCGACAAAAGTATTTTAACATTTTTTCATACTTCTCAGATCTGCAAATTATTTTTTGTGACATGCAATTAATTTGCTTGGCAACAGGATACACCGGCTATGCCTTGGACACACCTTTACCCATGCTTGAAGTACCCCAGATAACATTCTTAAATGGGGAGTATTATACTACTTAACCAGTGTCCAGAAGCTTTTTGGGAATACGGAAATTCTTACTGAAAATGTTCCAGCTGTACTAAATAAGTGTGCTTTCAAAAAGCATGCTGTATAAATTACATTGAGTGGCAGCTCTCCATTATCATCACCTGATTGACTGGTTCCAGGACACTATACTGATAAGTAAACGGTACACTATGCCATACACATCGTACGTACAAATAGGTATCATTCTGTGTACATAAGATTTTTATGCGTAGATTGCAGCTTATCTGAAGTGCTGCATAAACACACTCGGCTTGAATTCTGTCATTATTATTATTACCAGACAATTGCAGATAGCACAGTTTAATATCATTATTATTACAACTAGCTCAGATAGCACACATTTTAACCACTGTATGCATGCGTGCGTGCGTGTGACCAGCAAATAGCAAAAGCAATACACCACCATACTGATCTCCATAATCACTGTACAGGTGCACCAAAAAAATTTGACCAAACTTTGCAATTATTTGTACTGATAATTTGCTAAACATGTTCCCGACTAAAGCAGCACCAGTATCTAGCTAAGCCTTTAAATTTGTTTAAAATGTCTATTTGCAGACCAAGAGAAGACTGTTTTAGCAAATTCACCACGGGAATTACTGGCTCTCATTCCAGTGGTAAATTTTCTAAAATAGTTTTCTCTTGGTCCGCAAATGGACATTTCTCAAGCCCACTACAGAAGTCGTTTTTGCCTGATGTGAGTGTTAAAGAAGAAACTTAAAATTATTTAACAAGATTTTTATTAACAGTATTACATTTGCGTGCGTGTGTGTGTGCGTTCTGACTCTTGCCACCGCACCCACCAAAAATTCTTCAGTTCAAACATTGGGCAATACAAAATAAATCAGGGTATTGTCTGAATGAGAGACCATCAATCGTGTGAGAAAACACTGAATTATTATTACTGGACCCGATTTAAATTAAATACAGTAACACTAAAACCACTGATCTACAGTAGAAAATACACATTTCTTAAATTAAACCCAAGCTTTCAAGACAATCATGCGGGTAAGTTGTTGAATATTTTGAAACTACTTTTACTTGAACATGAACAGCTCGCAGTGAAATAGTTTTAAAATATTCAACAGAATATTTAGGAACCCTTTAGTGGTGGCCAAGCCTGGCAAAACATCTTCTGTAATGGACACTTACAGGACAAAAGATTTGTTACTGAAAATTTACCACTGGAAGAATTACTGGCTTGATAACTAAATTTTCAGTAAACCCATATATATCCAGATATTCCCCACCCATCTCTAGCTAAGCAACACACATTCTTTGCTCATATTGGGATCGAACGAGGCCCGCAATCTTTGAATCTCAATTTCCAGAAAACTAAACACGTAAGATGTTGAATATTTTGAAACTAATTTGACTGGGTGCTGTTGCTGCCTATGCCGGTCAAATCAGTTTCAAAATATTCAACAGCATGTTTATTTAGTAGACATACAACTCGTACAAACTAACGGACTATTAAGCGTTTGACGGACTAAATCGTGTCATTCATGATGTAATTGATTATGACGTCAGCCTACATGTCACGTAGTTGAATACGTCATATGATTGACTGAGAAACTGGAATCCTCCATTCACTTATCCGGCAACTGGACATTCATTAAGTACATATTTGGATTTTCTTGACCAATCTTGACCATTAAAGGGTTGTATTGTATATGCATTCTCCTTGTGTCTGTTCATGCCATACATACGTTCACTTTCATTAGGAACAAATTATGATATCCGACTGATTATTTTCAAAACAAGTTGATTGAAAGTTATTTGCGCATTTTTCAGAAATAATCATCGGTCAAATAGTTTTCAAATAATTAGCACGATTTTAAACCAACTCATGTTATAAAAATTTAAAGTAAAACTTAGGATGAAATGGGTCTATGATCACCGACATAATTAAATTATTTCCTGATTAATGAGTAATGACTATATGTTTGTCCATGCGGTATGATAGAGCGAATGTTGCGATAGTAGCGTTTGGATATACGCATCGTCGCAGTACATCAAATGTGATATATGTATGACTAATAATCAGATTGTGAGCCACCAGACAATCATTTCAATTGCCAGTAACTCTGGAATTTGTGAATATTTTGAAACCAATTTGACTGAACGTTGTTGGTGGCTTAGCCACCAACAACTTTCAGTCAAATTGGTTTCAAAATATTCACAAGGTACACAATTAAACCCCATGGACGATGCAGATCATGATGGACAATGATGATGGTGATGATTTATCATGTTTTGATTCATGAAAAAAACAAGATGTCCGCCGCGGTTTTAGTCTTCTTCACGTTCTACCCGAATCAATCTCTGAAGAACAGTTCATGATTCACACACAGTAATGTCTCAGTGTCAATTTCAACCAGCTCCTCAGAATCCGCCCATGCCACCCATACCGCCCATGCCTCCCATACCACCACCCATCCCTCCCATACCCGCGTCCATTTTATCTTCCTTAGGTGCTTCTGTTACGACTACCTCGGCGGTAGATAAGAGGGAGGCAACTCCGGCAGCATCCATTAAAGCTGTTCTGACAACCTGGAAATGCAATGTTCAATATGAAAGTTAGGATGATAGAACTAAACATTTCATATATTTAACCCTTTTCAAACAGAATAACAAACAGTCCCAGATTGATATCACATGTATCTTAAACTAATTCACCTTCCCAGAGTAACCATTGATGATCTGATGTCATAATCAGCTAAGTGGCGTGTAGGATGATGTCATAATCATTATGTCATCAATGATTCTATTAAGCCCATCTTTAACTCTTAATAGTCTGACACATTGTATGTCTCTACTATTTAATAAACATGCTGTTTAATATTCTGAAACTAATCTGACTGGGTGCTGTTGCTGCATATAGGTAGCAACAGCACCCAGTCAAATTAGTTTCAAAATATGCAACATCTTAATTGTATAGTTTTCTGGAAATTGAGTCAGGGAGTTCAGACATTGATCGATCCCAACATGAGCGAGGTGTGGATGGAGCGTAGCTAGATATGGGCGTGGTATAGCTAAAAATGGAAAGGTCCACTGGGGCACTAGTCTTGACCTTTGACCTCTAATCAAAACGCAAGGCCATGTTTTGAACTAAATATTCATTCAGTAGAGCTTGAGTTATTGTCCAGAAATGCATTTTCCAGAATTGTGTCACCACACTGATCACCTTAGAACGACTGTCTTGGGAAGTCAATCTATGACACGTAAAATCGCTTCCTAAAATGGAGTTATGTAACCTATTGATCCAATACTGGTATGGAAAAGACAAAATTCTCTCAAACTAATCTGTTTGTATTGCGACATAATTAAACAGTTTATTGAGAATTCTCAGTCTAAGGGTGCTGAACCACTGAAGTATTTTATTTACAATTTGAATACGTAATTAAATGCGGTCAAAAGTCAACCAACTTGTCTTTGATATAATCATTATGGATGCTATGGATGAATGTGTTACTTGCACTTTTCAAGGGTTTTATGATCTTTGCAAGCATTTTATCATTTCTGACTTTTTAAGCTTGTTAAAGGTGAATTTAATGATTGACGTTTATCCCATGAAGTCACACATAGTCAGAACATTATAAACAACAGCAATCACAGATTGCAGACCCTCGTTTTCAGTTTTCCAAAAGTTGTGTTAAAATTTTAGCAAAATCGGAACAGTAGTTTCCGAGATATCCATAGATCCGGAATTTGATCCGATCCGCTCTCTTATCCAGATCACGGACAAAGTCTTGAACTCCTCTTGCACAGCAACTTCATTCCTTGTGTTACAATTTGAGCCAAACTGGATTACTAGTTTTTTTTACATACAAGTGATCACTTCAGAGGACATTTTTGGCTGCCTTGACGATAACAAATTTGAAATATTAAATTGTTTCTAGCCCATATGCCCGGTCAGATACTAATAGTACTAGCCACTCGGATCAATTTCTACTATTCACGGTCTAGCGTTAATTTCAACCACTGCTAGATAACATCAGATAATCTTACTACTCACCTTTGTGGGATCAAGGATACCCTTCTCAATCATATTAACATATTCATCCCTAAGTGCATCGTATCCTACATCCGCCTCACTATTCACAACTTTCTCAACCACTACATGTGCATCCACACCGGCATTCTTGGCTATCGTCAGGCAAGGCACACGCAGGGCTTTCCTTATAATGTCAACTCCTGAATGAAAATTGATAATGTTTAGCAGTGACTTCAGCGAGCAGACAAGGAAAATATTATATAGAGGATAGGAAAGTTAGGTTTTCAGATAAAATAGAGAACAAAGTAAGAATTCTTACCATAGGTCGAACCCTTCAATGCATGTAAATAACTTCAATCTCATGACTTAGCCACTAGCAAAAGGCTAGAGATGTGAAACATGATTAATAGACTGGCTAAATTCTTGGCTAATGATTAAACATGAATTTCTAATATTACCAGAAATTAATTATGAAGACCAACTTTCAATCTATATCAATATAACGTTTTATTTTGACAAACTGACATTTTAAACTGTTACTAGCTTAGGTCTCTATTTTAAAGCACCATTATAGTCAACCTAAATTTTCTGATACGAATTTGACTGGAAGCTGTTGCCGTCTACTTCCGGCCGTTCCGCGCAGCGCTTTCAAAATATTTGACAGAATCCTGTATCTTGTAAGTACCGTTAAAATTTGACTAAAGGACGCAGTTTTTTGGTCAAAACACATGTACTAGAAAGAGGGGTGCGTACTATAATCGAGAACATTCCTTCCGCACATTTTTGGGTCGAAATATTTCTTAAAAAGTCAGATTATACCACGGAAATTGAACTAAATGTTACCCTAGCCAATTCGCGCAGCCTGACGACTATGTTTAATGTATACTCCAAAAACACCAAGCGGAAGTGAAATTATTAAATTGAGGCGCCTAAATATTGCTTATTCTTTAATACATATCACTTATTACATCCAAATTAATCCAGAATTTGACATAAAATGGCGTCGAGAAAAGATACGTGTATAAATCATGTGATTCGCCTCCAATCGCAAAAGATCTTTATTCTAATTAGAGCGAGTAAATATTCTGGACTCGGAACTCGGAAATTGCTATATATCATCATTGCGCGATAGGAACTGAATGTTCCCGTACCCGTTTGATAACCAACTCCCGTTAGCGCATAAGATTACACAGCGCCTCCAATCACAAAAGAGCCAGATAACCAACTCCTGTTAGCGCATAAGATCACACAGCGCCTCCAAACGCAAAAGAGCCATTACAATCTGTTTCTATCACGCGATTTCGATGTTTTCAAGGAGACATTTTATGCCAAAATTAGATTGATTTTGATGTAATAAACAATCTTTATTGAAGATACATGATATTTAGGCGGTCCTATTTAATAATTTCTCTAACATCATGATAATTTTTAGTCATGAATTAAACATGACGCGGAGTTATGGTTATTTTTAATACCAATTTTCGATTTTTTAAAGGTACGTTTTTTCTAAAATTAACAGCGTCTTATACTTGAATACAAGTTTTTTGGGCGGATTTTGGTCAAATTTGGGACAGCGTCCTATATTCGAGGGCGGCCTTTAGTCGAGAAATTACGGTAGTTGTCAGATTAAAACAAATATTGAAAAACATTGGCTAAACAATTCAGATTTGCCCAAGACAAAGCATAGTTGACTAGACCTTCAACCATTAAATTTGTTCAAGAAAATTACTTTCTTGTAGAAAATGTTCATTTGCAGACCAAGAGATTATTTTTGAAAATTTACAACTGAAATGACTGGCTCGGTCAGTGTGCCAGTCAACCATGTGGTAAATTTTCAAAAATAATCTCTTGGTCTGCAAATATAAATTTCTCAATATCACTGCAGAAGTCAGCCAAAACTGGCCTTTGCAGTGGTCTTGAAAATGGACAGTCAATAAGAAAATATGTTGATATTTTCACCAGATTTAGCCATTAGAGAGTTAATGTGTACCCTCTATCACATCTACACGCCCTCAATAAAGATTCATAACGTACCCATTTTCTGGTCATCATTTGTAGTTGGAACTGTTTCTAAACATGGCAAACATCTGAGTAGAGCGGTGCCACCACCTGCCACAATGCCTTCCTCCACAGCAGCACGAGTAGCATTCAGAGCGTCGTTTATACGATCCTTCTTCTCATTCACTTCTACCTCACTCGTGCCACCAACCTGGAAAACATTCAAATGTAAAGCTAAACTCTGGACATGTTATCTTCACATATATTCAATTCTCTACAAATCAAGGACATGTTAACAGTTTTCAACAGCAAATTCACGAAAAAATTAATTCTTCACGATATATATCTGCTGAATATTTTGAAATTAATCTATAAACCCTCAAATTTGTTAAGAAAATTTCAATTTTCTCATAGAAAATGTCCATTTGCAGACCAAGACTATTTTTGAAAATTTACTGCTGGAATGACTGGCTCATTTATCGAACCAGTCATTTCAGTGGTAAATTAAAAAAATAGTCTTCTCTTGGTCTACAAATGGACATTTCTCAAGACCACTGCAGAAGCCGTTTAAGCTAATATGAGTGTTAAAGGGTCAACATGACTAAGTCGTCGATGGCTTCCAGTCAAATTAATTTCAAAATATTAGTTTTCTGTGTTTGCCTTGAAAATGAGAAATATGGAATTAATCAGTGAAAGGATTAACAAACAACATGGAAGTCCACGGGCCTGTGGCACTCACCTGCAACATAAGCCTACCATACTAGGGGCCTTACAAGCAGCTTTAGTTGAACTCGGTCCAATGATTAATGAAAACTAAGTAGCTTTCTAAACAATTTTCCGGAAGTCATTGGAAAATACAAGATGGCCAGTGGCAAAATTGCTCAAGTAAATTATTGTCGACAAATTTGGAAGTCAACTGCCAGACGGTCAATCGAGCCAAGTATGGTTGAAATTGGGCAAAATGTTAATGATAATCTTAACCCTTACCACTCGTGTCAAAATTTTAAATTTTCAAATTAAATTAAAAGATGAACTGGTTTTAATTTTTTTAAACAAATTTGGTGGGAGATGGTGCTGTCGAAGACAGCAACATCATCCACCAAAATTGTTGAAAAATGTACACCAGTTTCTTTGATATTGACTCAGAGTGTTAAGGGTTAAAGCAAGTTGTACTTTCGGAAAATCCAAGACGGACAACAGACACATACAAGGTCTGTACTGTATACAAGGTCAGACTCCTATAAACAATTAAATGGTCCCATCACCCAAGTTTGTTCGAAAACAGCCCAATGTTTAACAAAGAGCAGTCTTAAGCGATTGTCTAGAAATTTTGAAAAACTCCAAGATGGCCACTAGAGAAGTTGACCAATCAAATTTCTGGCTACATGTTCAGAACTCTCTCAAAAGTTGACGGACGGTTGGGCAGCATCAGTATGTTCCGTCCCGTCAGCCAAGTTTGGTTGAAAACAGCCCAATGTTTAATAAAGAGCAGTCTTTTAAGCGATTGTCTAGAAATTTTGGAAAACTCCAAGATGGCCACTAGAGAAGTTGACCAATCAAATTTCTGGCTACATGTTCAGAACTCTCAAGAGTTGACGGACGGTTGGGCAGCATCAGTATGTTCTATTTTGATTTGGAAATGTTCAGTTATTTCTCAGTTATACTGTAATCATATTAATTCTTAAAGCCTTCAATTTGTTCAAGAAAATAGTCATTTTCTCAGAAAATTACTATTTGCAGAAATTTTTTTTTTAAATTTACCACTGGATTTACCTGCTCAGTTATTGAGCCAATCATTCAAGTAGTAAATTTAAAAAAAGTCTTAGTCTGCAAACTGACATTTCACGAGACTACTACAGAAGCCATTTGTGATCAGTTTGACTGCTAAAGGGTAAAGCTACAATAAACATTTTTGACTGAAATACATATATACTAAGAAATACAAACCTT
The DNA here is from genome assembly GCA_034401795.1 of Chaetoderma sp. LZ-2023a. Lineage (NCBI taxonomy): Eukaryota > Metazoa > Mollusca > Caudofoveata > Chaetodermatida > Chaetodermatidae > Chaetoderma > Chaetoderma sp. LZ-2023a. The sequence goes on from CM067365.1 coordinate 54,625,214, forward strand.
GAGCACAGCGACGCCATTGGACAACTTGGCAAGGCGCTCACCAAACTTTTCTTTCTCGTACTCAGAGTTTGATAATTCAATCTCATCCGTAATCTGCGCTATACGTTTATCTACTTCAGCTTTGTCACCTTTTCCCTGACAAAAAACAAGATATTCTGATGATACCAATTATGGACGATATGATAATTAATGAGTTTTGGTTTTACACTATTCTTCAGGTACATGTAATTATTCATAACTGTTTTGAAAAAACATTGAGAATCGGGATATTGCGATCATGCCCGATCTGTCCATCCCCTGCCCATCACAGTATCTCCTCTGAAACTAATTGGTGGAATTCAAACAAATTTGTTATGCAAGTCATGATTGCGGATTATGAGACACTCTCTTTCTCTCTTCCTTCCCTCCCTCCTTCCCTCCCTCCCATAAACATTGCAACATATTAGAGCTCCAGTGAACAGACTAAGATCTCTTACCTTCATCATGAGTGTGTCATCTTTTGTAATGCTCAGCTCACCGATGCCGCCAAGGTCCTGTAGCTGGACATCCTCCAATTTATATAGATTACCCTCGTCACCGAACACCTGATATACACACAGCGAGTTAAAAAAAAAAGAAGCTACAAAACCCACCATTAATTAACCTGTCAGTCAACATTCCAGCTGGCCAAAAATGGCTTTTGGAATGGTCTTCAGCAATGTCCATTTGCAGAGGAAATTATTTTTGAAAATTTACCACTGGAATGACTTGCATCAATAATCACAGCACCCATTCCAGTGGCAAATCCTAAAAACTAATCTACTCTTAATGTACAAATGGACCTTTCTAATGAGAAAATTTAAATTTTCAACAAATTTGATGGTTACAGGCGTAACCCATTAATGATCAAGGCGGCCAAAACCAGCCTCTGTAGTGGTCGTGGGGAATGTCCGTTTTCAGGCCAAGAAAACTATTTTTGAAAATTTACCACTGGAATGCCTGGTTCATTCACCGAGCCAGTTCTAAATTTTCAAGAATAGTCCTCTCCTGGCCTGCAAATGGACATTCAAATAAGCAAATATTGAGATTTTCTTGACCAAATTTGACCATTAATGGCCTAACCTGCATAGGTTATTAGGTAATAGGCCGGCTAGGCAATATATACATTAGTGTTGTAGCCTACGAAAATTAAGAACAGTAATTATTCTGTGTTCGTAAAGCAGGCAGACTTTGCATTGTTGTAGCACCAGAGAACAGCCTACAATGACATGGATGGTCAATGCAGGGAAGATACTGGTGCCTAGAACGCCAACACAAGAAATATAGCAAATATATACATCAAGTACTCTCTCCAGGAAATGCATCACATAAATGGACAGGAAATGGTGAACCCATACACACTAGAAATGAGAAATTCATATTCATCTAAGGACTTTTCTGCTGAATATTTTGAAACCAATTTGGCTGCAAGCAGTTGCTTCCTATTATAGATAGTCCGCAACACATTTCAATTAAATTAATTTCAAAATATTCAGCAGCTCGCAAACCTTTGTTGCCCTGTAATCGAGTCACTAGAATATTTTAGCCAGGGATGTTGGGTGTCAAATGGTTGCAAATTATTTACTAAATTGTGGCATAAGAAAACTCAGATAGCAACTTTATCATAACTTTTTACATGTACAAAGGTTGCAAATTCATTATCAGAATAAACTGAAACATACTGGTAGGGACAAATGCTTTATTTGAGAATTTCACTGATAAGGTCCCTTAGCCGACTTATGATTCCATATTTACTGATTGACATGCGTACTGGTGTTGCCACAATAGTCGGATGCCATTTACTTCTTCACTTTGAAAGTGTTTACTCCTCTCCCCTATCCTGGTACTACATGTAGTTGAATTGAGTATTGCTTTAAAAACTTGGGGTGGGAAAAATATCAGCCAAAAATGGCAGGCTTTTGCAGTGGTCTTGAGAAATGTCCGTTTGCAGACCATTTTTGAAAATATACCATTGGAATGATCACCGAGCTAGTCATTCCAGTGATCAATTTTCAAAAATAGTCTTCTCTTGGTCTGCAAGCAAACAAAATTGAACAAATTCGCGGGACAAAGGGTTAACATGTCCAATGCAGGCTGAAAATGGCGGACACAGGTAAATTAGCAATTCTGTGTGCACAGCAACTATTTACATTTTCAGGTGATATGGTGGATTTTTTGCTGCGCATGAAAAATCTCCATGTGAAATACAGTGTGCATGTAGAACAAATTTCTTATTTCAACCCCTGAAAGACGTTACGTACAATTCCACCTGTAGCTGTGGCCATGTCCATCAGGGAGTTCTTGCGATTATCACCGAATCCTGGTGCCTTTACAGCGCATACCTGAAGACCAACTTTAATCCTGAAATATTTAATATCAATAAATGGTAACAGATTTAAGCATATAGTATCTAGAAGTATATAAGTATCTACATCCATACTGCTTGTTCTATATGCATACAGTACAACTTATTAACACTTTAATGGGACAGATTTGAAATTTATTTCTGAGCTCTACTGTATGCGTCTTGAGAAATGTACATTTACAGGTTGACACTTGAAAATTTACCACAGGAAAGATTGGCTTGATAACTGAGTCAGTCATTTCAGTGGTAAATTTGCTAAAAATAGGCTTCTCCTGACCTGTAAATGGACATTTACTTAACAAGTCTCATTTTCTTGTCAATTAATGAATTACTTGAGTGTTGGCCCACTCGTTTAAGCTCTCGTGTTATTAAATAGAAAAACATGTACACGAGATATCCTCTAATTTATGTGCAATTTACCCAGCCTGCAATGCTCACAGCTCGAAACAAACCACGCAATTAACTTGGTTGCCCCTACCTATTGTCTTGGTGTCCCTCCATTTTGCCATCTTTTTAAGGCAACAACAGCCCTAAAATTATGAAAGCTGTTAAGGCACCAATGCCCTGTCCTTTCACTGATATGTTCAAGCCCTAACGCCTTAATCGCTATAACTATTGAACGTCACATTCGCAGGGTCTGCACAGGCTGGCATTTCTCAGAAAAGTTGCTGTCTGCAGCACATGCACCAGCCTCTTCAGGTGTAAACATGTAGGACATATTCATGGCAGTACCCTCGACAACCATAAGAACTCATATCTCATACAAAAATTTCTATTTTATTGGACATGACCACTTTAAGCTTCATGAGATACTACTTGTATGAAATGCTAGTAAGTCAGAAAGTTAAAATTTGTATCCAGCCAATGTCCATTTGTGAGCTAATAGCTGTCTAATGCTTACCTATTGAGAACCAGTGTACTAAGTGCTTCTCCGTCTATATCTTCAGCAACAATAAGAAGTGGTTTTCGCTGTGTGTTTGCAAGTTCTAAGACGGGAATAATAGACTGTATGCTGGAGATTTTCTTCTCACTAAACAACACTAAAGCGTCCTGGTATTCACACTTGGCACCTGAAAGAGAATTATTATTTTCTTTAACCATTTAAAAGAAATGTTAAAAAGGGTTTCTCATAGAAAATATACACTTGCAGATCAAGATTATTTTTCAAAACTTATTACTGGAATGACTGGCTTTCAAGTGATAAATTTTCAAAAACAATCTTTTGGTCTGCAAAATGGACATTTTCTCTAATTTTCTTGAACAAATTTGTGTTAGTGTTAATCCTTTATTGGTCAAGAAAATCTAAATCATTGTTAAGTAATTGTCTATTTGCAGACCACGAGAAGACTATTTTTGAAATTTTATCTCTGCTTAGACTGCCTGTCATTCCACTGGCAAAGTTTCAAAGCTCCAACCTGCAAAGACAGGTTATTCAAGACCAAGCCAGAACAGATTTTTAATTGCACAGATCATAAAGGAATAAAATAGATTGTATTTCGCGAGTGAATAAAAAAAGCATGTTTTTGTTTTTAGGAGAATTGTTAATACTTACCAGATGTACTATTATGACAATGTCTATTATCTAGTCTGGCTCAAAATAAACAATTAAAACCCCACACTCCATGGTCCTGCCCATACTGTGTCCGGGAATTACCATAGCTTCCAGGTATCGAGTCAATTCCCAACAGGTCAGATTCGTCTTATATTTGTTTTGACAAACAGCGAAAGCAGCTCAGCCTCACCTCAGCAGGGGCGGGCCATAGTACATCTGGTAAGTATTAACAATTCTCGTAGAAACAAAAGCGGATGCTTTTTTTAGTCTACTTCGAATAAAACTTACCAGATGTAATATGATAAACTCCGGATTTCGACAGCCAAGAAACTCCAGTGGGAGGAGGCTCGGCTCGAAACAGCTCTCAACTACCATCCGACAGATAAAGTTGTGAAGAGACTGGAACCCCAGCATACGCTTGGGTTCCGCCATCTGACTCGGAGTGATAAACTTCCATGGTCTAGACCGCGCTTCCCCCCCCCTCATTTGTTCGCACAAATTACAGAGCTGTCAAAAGGGGAGGCCACACCCACCAGACCCGTGTCAGCCCCAAGTCTCAGCTAAGGCAGTCCAGGAGAGTGCAAAAAAGCTACTACAACTTCTAATTTTGTAAAAAAATCTCAGTATATCGATTAGATTTTCAAATTTGAATGAGTCAATGAGTAAGGTCTCTTGAACCAGATTTGTACCCAATCAGTCTGGGAATTCAACTAAGTAAATTAATATTAGTCACTTAAACTAAGAAAACACTCATCATTTTGCGTGCTTGGACTTGATTGATCACCGCTGGAGCTTCGCCCAATCCTCGGTCGTTCACGGATAATGTGCATCACCAGTGCCTGTGGAAGAACCCTACAATGTGTGCGCAAACAGTGATCGGACGTGGCTTTAAGTGAGATTTGATAAATTGGTGACAGCTACCGGATTAAGTGCGCTGGAGATATCGCGAAGGTAGAAATCAGTAAATGACAACTCGGCATGCCACTGTGCTACAGACTCCTCTAAAGAGACACCCGTATAAAGGGGCGATGCTGCTGCTAGTGCTCGGACTTGATGGGCGTTTGCACGATCAATCTGTTTTTCTGTTGCAATTTTATGCGACATCTGAATAGCATCGACTATCCAACGAGAAATGGTGTCTTTCGAGGCGCGAAGATGAGAAGCTTTGAGACATACCCACACAGATTTCGGGTCATCTTTTCACTCCTCAGTACGTTTCTTATACATCTTCAGACATCGGACAGGGCATCAAGCAGAAGAGCTTGGGTCATGTCTAATTAAACTTGGCAAATTGATTGGTTGTCCTGGATATTTAAGTGACTGATTCTTTGCCAGGAAACAAAGACGTGGTAATAGTTTTAAACCTTCACCTGTAACGACAAAATGGTCTTGTTCGGCAGAAAGCGCATGAATTTCGCTTCTCGCCGATGCTGCTGCAACCAACAAAAATGACTTAATAGTTAACAGTTTAATATCTATAGATCTAATTGGTTCAAAGGGAGCATGCCCTAAAACCTGTAGAACAAGAGATAGATTCCATGCTGGGATAGGAATTGGCTGGCTAGGTCGCAGATTGCTCATTCCTTTAATAACTTCATTTAAAGTGTCGTTCTCCACTCCTACAGCGGCCAGACTGGGAATGACTATATATAAATGACAGATAAAATCTGCTACGTGTTGAACAGATGCAGAAAAGGGATAAATATCTCTTCCCATAGAGCAATCTGCAAATTTGTTGATTCTATAATTATATGTTCTGGTGGTTGACCCCCTTCTGGCTGAAGCGACAAACTTCGCTGCTTTGCTCAGAAAAGCCACACTTAATTGCTCGCTTGATAACATCAATGCAGTCAATTGGACCATTTCTGATCTGTCGTGGAGATACAGACCTTTGTTCTGAAAAATCAGCTCCCTTCTGTCCGGAAGAGGAATTTGATTGCAGACCAGAAGGTCCTGCAGATCAGTAAACCATGATCGGCCCGGCCAATGAGGAGCGATCAGTAGTACTTGGCATATGTCCTCTCTTATCTTTGCCAGAACTTTTGGAATGACAATCGTTGGAGGATACGCATACTTGTACATTCCCTTCCAATTTATCGACAGTGCGGCCACTGCTAGAGCTAGTGGGTCCGGGATCGGTGACACGTATGTGACTATCTTTGCATTTCCTTTCATCGCAAATAGATCCACATTTGGTTTGCCCCAATGTTTGAATAGAACCTCCGCTACCGACTGGTTGAGCTGCCATTCCGTCGGATGACAAACCGTCCTTCGACTGAGAGCATCCGCTAGAATGTTCAATCTCTCTGGAATGTGTGCTGCCCGAAGAATAACAGTCCTCTCTTGGCACCACAGCAGGAGGTTCCATATCATCATACACAACTCCGGTGATTTCGTCTCGCCTTGGCGGTTCAGATAAGACACCACTGTGGAGTTGTCTGTCCTTACTAGGTAAATCTTGTCTCAGATTAGTCTTGAATTTTTGAAGTGCTAATGCCACCACTAATAATTCGAGTACATTGGTCCGATCCCATTCCCATGACAGATCATCCAATACCCAACCCGTCGTCGACGCATCTGTGAAGATGGACATCTGCGGTTGAGGAGGTTGTAGAGGAACACCTCGTAGGCGATTCTGTTCTGATAACCACCAAGGAAGATGGAATATCAATGGTTCTTTTACTGGAATCCTCAGACATAACGGATCCGTTCGCGGAGACCAGAATGACATTAAGTACATCTGAATTGCGCTGCGCCCGAGTGCTGCATAAGGAACTAACTACCTTCTCCAGTGTCCTTCAGATCTATCGATACTGCCCACATGCCTTTTCTCAGCCCTGTCATCACTGCTGCCACAGTCCCCATCTCAAATTTTGGTGAATGGATGAATTTGTTCAGCAGTTTGAGATTGAGAATCAGTCTCCAACCGCCAGTGCATTTCGGAACGAGGAAAATTATCGAATAGAAGCCCAGGGAGGGCCGATTGCGGACTAAATGAATCGCATTCTTTCGTTGAAGATCTTTGATTTCTGAGCAAATGACATCTGGACGATCGGACTCCCTGGGAACGGGAGTCGACGTTAACGGAACTAACGACTGACATATGAGCCAGTCCGATTCGTAGCCATATCTTAGCCAATGAGACTAAACAATCTTGCATGACCTGTTCCCACTGCTTTGAGAACAGCTGAAGTCTGCCTCCGACAGTAGGAATCTACACACAGCTCGCGGTCGATGTTGTGCGACAAGACGTTAATTCGTTTTGGTGAAGATGCTCGACTACCTGCGTTCCTGGCGCCACCAGTACGGGTCTCGCCGGAAGCCCGCCACAACTGTCTCCCACAGCCACCTCGCAGCTTCTTGGAATATGACGGCCCAGAACCGCCACCACGGCTATCCTTCCGATAGCCACCGCGTCCAGAGCCACCACCCTTCCTGTCATCTTCATACATCCTATTATTAGGACCTATATGATGACGAACGGCCATGTCCCTGAGAACCGGATGCCCGATGGGCATCACAGCCAGAAGGGCGATTTTTGTCATTGGCTCGGCTGCTCCTGATGGTGCTGCTCATAGGACTGCTGCGGCCGAGTCCTTTTCGTCGACTTCCACGACTTGCCAATGACCTGCTCTGCAACCATGGACGCAACCTCGGAGAGAGCTTGCCTTGTCGAGCCACCAAACAAGCACGGACCAATGAAGGGCGCAGAAGACAAAGCAGCCCTCATCTCCGGTCCTGGTTCTACGCAATCGAGAACCATTCTCCTCCGCTCCCCTATTGATCTAGTGATCACCCTGGCCAGGCAATCTTGGGATAAGCGCATGATGTCCCGAATAACTCCGGGAGCAGCCTCTGGCACTTCCCCACTTTCCGCCACGCAGGTCAGCATCCCCTGCAAGATGGTACAGCCATGGGAGAGGGCAGCCATAGCTGCATCCTCAATAAGTGTTAGCTCACTGAAGGAATCTTTATTAGTCTGAGAAACCAAGGGTCAACCCTTGGATTTCCCAGCTAATGGCCTATTCAGTGCTTCACGTTCTCTGACAGAAAGCCGAGGAACACAGGCGTACTGATGACAGGCCTGCTCTGGAAAGCGGCCCCTACTCCTAATCCCCTTATGGGCCTTGGGTAACGTGTACTCCGGCTGAACCAGACGGTACACCGCGACTTTCAACATGTCAGAAGTCGGAGTACCCAATCGTAGAGCTGGCATGGCTTTAGAGCCAGTCGACAGAGCGCTAGCTGCACGCTCTGACATCCGCTCCATCGCCGGAACGCGCCGAGACCCTTGGTCAGATGCCAACCCAAGACGGTCGGACATCCATCCAAGAACCTGCACCCAATCAACTTCAGTGCAGAATGAGGATTTGTCCATTAAAGGACTACCATTTTCATCATCCTCCTCACCCTTGGATGAGAAGGCCACCGGTGACCCATACTGAGAACTATGGATCAAACTTCAAATTCGAAGCGGGTCCGTGGCTCGACTACTTGAGGCTCCAGTATCTAGCAAATCACCAGAGACGAAATCACTGCAATCCATCGGCTCCAGCACGGAAGCCGGGACTGCAGTCGCTAACACGGCAGGACATAGGACTCCGAGAGGAGCTGCATCCGCGATGCCGACTGGAGCCATAAAAGGCCGCTGACGGCAATAGGTTGTCCTGCACAAGGCTGCATCGACGGAAACGTTGACTGGAATGACTCAAACATCGCTTTGAATTGGGCCGCCCAAACACCCAAGGCCAAGTCCATCCGCTCATTCAGGCCCTCCTGCAGACCTTTAACTGCCGCCTGATCCATCTTGGCCCTCGCGATTCTCTCCAGACGCCCATGGCGATCGCAATCAAACTCCGCCACTATACACACACATCGCACTTACACTTGGCACACGCAACACAGTGGTGCCCCGTAAACTTCCGCTTCATGAAGCGATTGCAGCGGGAACAGAGTATCCAGCGGGGCCTTTCCTTGCCCCTTCACCTTCTGCGAACACAGAATAAGAATTAAAACGCTGCACATGTTATGATGAGAAATATGCACAAATTACTCGATTGTAATTTTAGAATTATGTAAAACATTTAACTTTCTCTTAAATTAAAGATAATCAAGTTCCAGGCAGGAAATATTTGAAAATTTTTAGTGAAATTTTTTTATAAACATGACTTGGTAATTAATTAACATTAAGATGGCCAAGAAATTAAGACCGATCGCTACAAACACTCGACAATGAAGCGAGAGCTAATGATCGGCAAATTGGCTACGCGCGCATCTATCTTGGAACCGAGTCGCAAGAGAAATTAACCGAGTAGCCGGATAAGATTAAGAAGTAAACGGGTACCGGAGTGATTAACAATGGCTACCATTTTAAAACAATGTGTCAATTCAAGGAAATTTCAAATAGTCATTATGCCACGAATGTATAAATTCTAGATTGATATGACCTGCCCTTGCGACGATTTCCCGTTTCCTTCCATGATTGAGGCAACGAATCAGATAGCAACGGCTTAAATCCTCGGAAAATTGCAAATTTTAGAGCAAAAAATGTGTGAACTAGATTGGAGCGCAAAATAGATGAATCTGACTGTTGTTGGGAATTGACTCCGTACCTGGAGGCTATGGTAATTACCGGACACAGTATGAGCAGGACCATGGAGTGCCGCGTTTTAATTATTTATTTTGAGCTAGACTAGATAAGACATTATCATAATAGTACATCTGGTAAGTATTATTCGAAGTAGAAAATAGCTATAGGAAGCAGCAATTTATCCATCAATCATATGATGTCAAAATCAACTATGTGACATGTATGATGGCATCATAATCTGATGTAGCTAAGTTTGTCACTAACGCTTAATTGATGATGTACACTAAGCACTGTATTGTATGTCTTTACTATTTAATAAACATGCTGTTGAATATTTTGAACTAATTTGACTGGGCGCAAATTAGATTCAAAATACTCACCAGCTTACATGTGGTTTTCTGGAAATTGATAGTCAGGGAGTGGGTGAAGTGTGGGCAGGCCATAGCTAAAACTCGATTCCTTCATTGTAGGTATATGTTATGCCAGTACAGATCACCTAGGGAGCAGACTGGAAACTTGAGTATACTTATATTATTATAGCACTCGTTAAAAGTACATATTCTCACAGAACAGATAACACAGAACTGAACTGGTGCCATTCTACACATACCGTGTTCACGCTTACCTTCTCTAAAAGGGAGAGTTCCTGATTATTTTCCGAAACGTAGAAAAATATTCATATGAACCTTTTCACCGATGAATTCACAGCAGAATGGTTCAAAATAAAATTGTTACAATTATAAACTTTTACAGGCTTAAATTGTGTGCCTAGATGTAATAAAACGAAATAAATCTTAGCATATGATTTCATTACACATAAATTAATTTTTTTAATTAGTCGAGTCCCTAATTCCAATTCACAACTAAACCTACAAAATTTATTTACATGGAATGTATTCATCATATGTTAAGATTTATTTCGTTTCATTACATTGAGGTACACAATTTAAGTCTCTAAATGTATATAATTTCAACAATTTCATTTTCAAGCATTTTGGTGCCCCTTTAAGCAGTAAATTAATTTCAAATTATTCAAGAGAATAAGTTTAAGTATTATATCGTAAAGTACATACTTTTCCCAGGATTTGTCAATGAAATGGTTAACCATCAGTCAGGTGTCAGATGTTCGCCTTATTAACGATGACAATGCATTTCATCTAACAGGAAAGTAATTTTATTCTCCGAGACTAAATACATACACGTTATAAAAAAAAATGAAATTACATAAATGACTGGCCTTTAACCAAACTATTTGTAGCCTATTATTAGACTAAATGCAAATCATCCAAATTTCCTGGCTTGAACTACACTACGTAAACACAGGTGTAGAGGGCAGCTAAAAAATAACATGTTTACAAAACAAAAACATTAGTTAGTATAATTTTGAAAATAATGCAAGAAATACTCTGTTGGACATAATTGGATTGGAAAAGATTGCTGCCTAAGGAAGCAATATCTTCCAATACAATTATGGCCAAAATATTCAACAGTACGTTTTATTTTGATTTAGGAACATTCTACGTTATTTCTGAGCTGTACTGTACATTATCTTTAACACTATAACCAATCTTGTGTCATCTACAGAATTTAATGAGCCAGCAAAAATATACTCCGCAGTTGTCTTGAGGAATGTCTATTTGCAGGCCAAGAAGACTATTTTTGAAAATTTTCCTTTGGGAAGACTGGCTTGGTCGGTAGTCTGTCCTACAAAAATCCATTCTGCAAGACCATTTCAGTGGCCGGATTTGGCTGGCGTGACAAGTAAAGGGTTAATTGATAGAGTAGCATTATGATCACTTTAAGGCGTGGTTCACACAAGAGTGATCGCTCAAAATTGGTCATAACCATACTAAGTTAAAATTGTAAGGATATTTTATGCCAGTTACAGCTCATCTAGAGAGCAGACTGGAAAGTGAGTATACTTAAATTAGTATAGCACCAGTATCATAAGTCTATATTGTCACTGAAGAGATAATAGAGAACAGATACAGTGCAGTTCTACATATTGTTTATTCAAAATCACTTAGCTGAACAAGAACAAAACAGTTCCAGACACTCTGATAGTATGTATCCATACAAGTGGACAATTTCTATCCGCACATCTGTCCAAATTTAGTCTGCGTAAAGGATTTTTGGGTTACAAAAATTTGTTGGAGATAACCTTTTTTGTTTTGCGCAAAAGCAGCGCAACCATTTTTGATATTTAAATTTACTTAATCTTGAATCAAACATATTGCAGGACCAGAAGAACAAGGGTTGCGTCAGAAATATTTACGTGAAGTTTGCGGCACCAAAGCATCAGCGCCACCAATTTGGACAGGCCTGCTTCTGTAAACAGAGCAACTCTCTCAAACCCGATGAATTCTTCAGTTCTTGGATAGACATCAGCTGGGAGAGGTTTGCCTGCATTAGCTTAATACTACGCTGTTACTACATGTACAGAGTTTAACCATTTCACACGAAAACAGGGCAAAAACAGCCTAGTAATGTCCATTTGACTCGATGACCAGTGACAAATTATCAAAAATTAATATCTTGGTCTGCAAATGGACCATTTCCAATGAGAAAATTGAAATTTTCTTGAACAAATTTGAGGGTTAAAGGTGCATATTCAGAGCAGAATGCTTGAAAATAAAATGGTTAAAATTGTATACTTTTAGAGGCTTAGACTGTGTGACTAGATGTAATGAAACAAAATTAATCTTCGCATATGATTTCATATGATATAAATCAATTATCTTTTAAATTGTGAAATTGTAAGAGGCACAAACGAATCCCTAATTCAAATTCACAACTTAAAAAATTATAATAATCTATACATAATGAAATCATCATATGCGAAGATTTATTTCGTTTCATTACATCTAGGCACAGAGTTTAAGCCTCTTCTAAAAGTATATAATTTAAACAATTTTATTGTCAGTCATTTTTCTGAGAATAAGCACCGTTAACCCTTTAATGGTCACATTTGGTCAAGAAAATTTTAATATCTGCCTACTGAATTTTTGAAATTTATCACTGGAATAACTGACTCGTCCAGTGGTAAATTAAAAAAAATGTTATTCTCTGGCCTGTAAATGGACAGACATTCCATAAGACCATAACAGAGGCTGGCATGACCATTAACCCGTTAGTGATTAAATTTGTTCTTGAAAATTAAAATATTTGCTTTTTGAATGTCCATTTGCAGGCCAAGAGAAGACTATTTTTTGAAAATCTACCACTGGAATGACTGGCCCGGTTATCGGGCCAGGAATTCCAGTTGTAAATTTTCAAAAATAGTCTTCTCTTGGTCTGCAAATGGACATTTCTCTAGACCACTAAGAAGGTCATTTTGGGCCCGTATCATCACTAAAGGATTAAAGAGTTAGAGTTCAATCTAGTTATTAATTAAAATGGGTCCCCGAGAGATATAGTCACGAGATAACTTGAATTGCTACACACCTTTAGCCGTGTTGATGAAGTACGGAGAAATATAACCACGATCAAACTTCATACCCTCGATTGTCTCGAGTTCATCGTGTAACGTCTTCCCATCCTGTCAACAAAGGAGTTATGTCTCTACATTTAACAATAGACGGATCAATTTAAACTTATCCCTCGCCCAATTTTAGCTATGCTCCTGCCACCGTTGTACACATGTTTGGATCGATTTATATACTTTGAACACTGATTGTCCGAATCTAACTATCTAACTTTCAATGTCAAACTATACGATAATATTAAGCTGTTGAGTATTATGAAACTAATTTGACTGGGGGCTGTTGCTAGTGAAATTAGACATACAATTCACACACTTCATGGCATATTTTCAATTTTCATCATCATGACGAAGTTATGATTGTGCCACTCAGACATAAAAGCTGTATTATGCACATTAAGAATAATCACAATTTCCTTAATAAAAACGGTCAAGTTTTGGAGAATATCCTTCTGGCAGAGTTCTTATACAGAAATGAAACTCAATTCCCATAATTGGCCACCATGCCCATGAGCTTTCGACTATAAATCTTAATAGGGGACTTCGCACCTCAAAAGGCAAAGCACCTGACTGAGTTTGGTGGAGATCCATTCAGTAAATCCGAGTTATCATCTGGAAATGAAATCCAACTTCCTTAATTGGGTCAGTCACCATTACCTTGACCTTTCGACCACCAAATTAATAGGTTTCTAGGGAAAACCCACGCGAATGGCAACACATGGGTCAAGTTTGCTGAAAATCCCTTCAAATAGAACTTGAGTTATCATCTAGAAACACAACTACATTTTCATAATTGGGTCACTGACCTTGAACTTTTTACACAAAAAATTTAATATGGTCCTTTGGGAAAATGAAGGCACCGTGCCAACAAGTTTCTTGAGGTTAGCTCTAATAGAACGAGTTATTTCACGAGAATGAAAGCATGAATGGACTTACATTTAAATGGAGCCTGGATGAAGCACATGCCATATAGCTATACGTGGGGCATAAGAAAGTACTGTAAATATACTACCTTCACAGTTATAACACCATGTCTTCCCACTGTCTTCATAGCGTCAGAGATCAACTTTCCGATTACCTCATCACCATTTGATGAGATAGTAGCCACCTGAAGGAATTGGAATCGAATAGTAATATTTAATAGTCCATTTCTCATGGTGGAAATTATAAGGTGTCTACAGATTTGTAAATGTATAGATAAGTTAAGACCGGAAATTCCAGAATGGATTAAGAATACGGTTTGTAACATTTTTATACGGATCAATCATCTGAAAACTATGATGCAACTAGCACTCACAGATAGGGGCGGGTCGGCCGTCTTTGGCAGCCAGAGTACTAATTAAATTGACATTGAATAGAGGGATTCCTCATTTCTAGCTAAGCTCCGCCTACTTGATATGCATGTTGGAATCAAAAACAAATTTTAAACACGATTATCCAAAGCTAAGTTTCAAGTAGGCTCATGCATATTTTGTAACTAATTTGGCTGTTGCTGCCATCAAAAGAAAGTTTGTTAACTTGTAAATTCATCAAAGACATACAAATCTGGACAAGTTTCTGAAGACTTGATTGCGATGTCAGATATTTGATTGACAGATCAAATCCCTCCAGTGTTGCTAAGGTGTCGTATAACATGTGAAAATGTCACACCTGCTGAATGTATAATTGATGTATAATTCACAGGTGGTTTTTCTATGAACGTTAACGAAAACTTCCAGGTTTCTCTAAAGTAGTAGTCATATAGGATGAGCATCATCTCTATTTACATGGAACGTGTTTATCTTGAGTTTCTGTTTTGCTATATTTGATAACAGCCCGATAACAATAATTTGACATATTAGTTAGCACTTGACCGACAGACATGATTTATGAATTGTCCTGGCTTTAATTCCTAGCACAATTACATTGTAACAATTGTGACAGGCAGTACAAGCCACAGTGGCATAAGCACTTAATGTTGCACCACAAACTTCTCACAAGGCCAGAAGATGGGCAAAATGGAATAGTTGTAGGTGGTGCATAAATTGTCAGTCTCATTCTACTAAGATGATTCAGTAGATAGTGTAAGTGTTAAGCTAGAAAGTTTGATGAAAGACGAATTAGTTGCAACTACATACAGTGAGTACTGCTCAGAAATAACTAACCAAGTTTCCAAAACAAAAACAGAAACATGTTAGTAAGTACGGTTAGTACAATTTAGAACATGCTGTAAGAAAGGTTCTGTTGAATATTTTGTACTCAATCTGACTTTATGAAAAACCAATACTATGAGTGATTTGATTGTACTTTCATTTGTATTCATAAACTATCTATATAAATGTATATTACTAACTCATAAAACTATACACTATATTTGGCAAGTGGAGCAGACTCGGCTCAATAATCCCCCCGGATTTGGCTTGTGCTCGCCACGCAGGTGCCGGATAGATGAGATGTAGGCACTGATACGTGCAAAATGTCCATGTCCATAGATGAGCGTCACCTTGGTGGGAGCACAAGCCAAAGTAGTACATTCAATTGTACATCATTCACCGCCCCCCCCCCCCCCCCCACAACTCTTGGCTTGTTAGCTGAGACTGTTCAAGTGGAGTCGCGACGGAATGAAGGAAATGTCAATTTCCCTTTCTCCGAGATCTAACAATACTCACCATTCTGTTACTTCTGATATACAGCTGGCCTTCACAGCGGCTCTAGGATTATAGACTTAGAAAGCTTTACCGACTCCTGGGAACCGGGTACTCGGCTCCCAACTGCCGAGTACCCGTTTACCATAGAGCTCATATTGTTTGCATAGCCACCAAACAAGAGAAAACTATGGCTTGCCTCCGTGGGGCTGGGAGGCTGGGTCCATAACAGAATGGTGAGTATTGTTAGATCTCAGAGAAAGGGAAATTGACATTTCCTTCATTCTCCTTCGATCAATACTCACCATTCTGTTACTTCTGATATACACCAGATTTGATCAGTAACCTGGTGGGAAGGGGCAAGCCATAAATGCTAATTTTGCCTCTTGGAGAAAGATTTTAGACTTCAAACTTGACTAACGGAGACCTAAAAGGACCGTCAAGTTCACGGAACCGAATCACATTCGCGTCACAGACCCCCCCCCCCCCTTTTTCCTCCTAAGAAAAGGGAGAGAACTAATGAACATGTATCTCGCCTGAAAACACCAATATGCCAAGAGGGTTAACTACTCCCTGCATATTCCATGTATTAGCCTGGGAATGAGCATGAATATATAAGATGAATGAACATGATACATATACATAATACAAAAAACTCTCACTTATTGAATTACCTTATGATAACAGGACTTCAGACGTACCGCCTCCAACCATTCACCGGTTCGGCCATCAGTGACACAATCTGGTTGACATCCTCTCGCCTGACCATGCCTGCTTTAGGTTCTTTTCTTACCAAAGTGAAAAAAGGGGAAAAGCAGTGTGGTCACTAACTATCGTTTCAAAACAGCTAAAGCGAGTGGATTGGCTGAGTCTGACACATCCCTCATATAGTAATCCGTGAATGAGGACTCACAGTGCCATTGTGCAATGGCCATGATGTCCTCTAACGGAACACCATTGTAAAGGGCGGTCGAGGCGGCTATTCCTCTAACATCGTGTGCCCTTGTGCATTGCATCTGGTGCCCAGTCGCAATCTCATGGGTAGTCTGAATGCATTCGACTACTCAACGAGAGATAGAATCCATGGATGCGACGCCATATGGCTTCTTATGGCAGATCCACAGATGTCTATCATTCGACCGTAACGAGTCTGGCCGTCTTTCGTACTTAGTCAAAGCACGGACTGGGCACCAGACACTGGCATCACGATCAAACCTAGTTAACTTCGGTATAATGATCGGTTTGCCGGGATATCTCAAAGATTGGTTCTTTGACATAAACTCTGCTCTTGGCAGTAGACGCAGACCTTCTCCAGAAACAATAAATCGGTTCCTCTCTGCCGAAAGCGCATGGATCTCACTGCGCCTTCTAGCTGAGGAAGCTGCCAATAGAAAGACCGCCTTTAGACTAGCCGAACGCAACGGTTCGAAAGGGTGCTTGGCCAGTACATTAAGCACTAAAGATAGACTCCAGGCTGGAATGACTACCGGTTGTCTCGGTCGGAGATTGCTCATTCCCTTCAACATCACATTTAACTGGGCCACCTCTGGACTATCCCTGTTGGCTAGACAAGGGATAACTGATGCCAAAGCTGACTTGTATCCAGCAACTGTGACGGGAGCTAGTCCTGAAAAGAACAGCTCACAGAGAAAGTCTGCTATTTGCTGAATAGTGGATTGAAAGGTATCAATACCCTTTTCTTCACACCAGTCTGCAAATCTGTTAACCTTGTTGTTATATGACTTGAAGGTTGACCTCCTTCTCGCAGCCGCGATGAAATCAGCAGCCTGTCGAGAAAAGCCTTCCGACGTGGAACGTTGTTTGATAACATCCACGCAGTCAATTTGAACATTTCGGGGCGCTCGTGTAGGAAGCGTCCCTTGGCCTGGGAGATTATGTTCGGAATCTCGGGCAACTGCACAGGATTTTCCACCAACAGATCTAGAAGATCCGTGAACCACGCCCTGCTCGGCCAACACGGCGCTATTAGCAGGACCAGACACGGTTCCTCCCCGACCTTCACCAATACCTTCGGTAGAAGAATGGTGGGTGGGTACGCGTAAGCGTGCATCCCTCTCCAGCTTATCGCCAGAGCGTCTGTATCGACGGCATTTGGATCTGGAATCGGCGAGACATATGTCATGATTTGAGCATTTTCCTTTGTGGCGAACAAGTCCACGTTGGGTTTGCCCCAATGCTCGAAGATCCGTCGCAGAACCGGAGGGTTGAGGGACCATTCTGTTGGCAGAATCCTCTGTCTGCGAGACAAAGCATCCGCCAGAATGTTCAATCGGCCAGGAATATGAGCTGCTTTCAAAACAACCGAGTAATTCCTGCACCATTGAATCAAGTGCCACACCCTGATACACAGAGTGGGTGACCTGGTCCCGCCTTGCCGATTTATATATGATACTACTGTCGAATTGTCCGACCGTATCAATATCACCTTGCCCCTGATCATCGGAAGGAACTCTTCCAACGCCAGTTCCACTGCCATCATTTCCAACAGATTGATATGCAGCTGACTCTCCGGGAGCGTCCATGTGCCCGAGACCTGGTGTTCTCCCAGGCAGGCACCCCACCCTTCCAGCGATGCATCCGTGTAGACGGACAGCTGGGGGTGGGGTAGGTGCAGCGAAACTCCTAATAAGAGATTCTGACGCTGTTTCCACCATAGAAGATGCGATATTATCGGCTCCAAAACTGGCACCAGTTTTGACAGGGGTTCTGTTCTCTGTTTCCACAGATACAACTGGATAGGCCTTCGCATTAGAGCAGCGAACGGGACAACCTGCTCCATGGAGACCATCATGCCCAGCATCTGAAGGAACCGCCTCGCCTGAATGTGGTTTCCCACTCGAAAACTCTTGCGGATGGCTAACAGAGACACCACTCTGGGCTCTGACGGGTAAACCCTGCCCTCCTCGAGGTCGAATCGCATCCCCAAATAAACGAAATGCTGAGTGGGCGTCAACTCGGATTTCTCCTCGTTGACTATCCAGCCTAGATCTGAAAGTAACTTCAGAGTCAGAGCAGTATCCACGTTCAACCTGGCTGCCGAGTCTGCCTTGAGAAGCCAGTCGTCTATGTAGGAGTGTAGCGCCACGTTCTTTTCTGAGGAACGCTGTCACCGCAAGGACCACTCTTGTGAAAACCCTCGGAGCTGTCGACAGGCCAAACGGGAGAACTGTAAACTCCCATACTTGATTCTGAAACGCAAATCTCAGAAACCTGTGCCAACTCCGATTCATAGGAATGTGGAAATATGCATCTTTCAGATCGATCGATACACACCACATTCCTTTCCTCAATCCCGCCATTACCGACCTCGGCGTTTCCATCTGGAACCGAGGCGTATGGATAAACCATTTAATGGCCTGAGATTGAGTATGGGTCTCCATCCCCCTGTGCTCTTGGGGACAAGGAACATGTTTGAATAGAAGCCTGGAGTGTTTCGGTTTGCTGGTTTTATTGCTCCCTTCAGAAGCAAACCCGACACTTCCTTTTGAACGGCTTCTAACTTGTCTGGCTCCCTTGGTACGGGTGTCCAGACAGGTGCCAAAGACAGATTTTGTGGTGGAAAGTCCCACCACTCCGGCATGTAACCCTGGGATAACTATCCCAGGACCAGACTGTCTGACGTCACACCTCGCCAGGCCTCGACGAAATGCATGAGCCTTCCACCCACCAGACGCCTCGACGTCTAACGGGGTTGTCCGGCTCGCAGTCCGCCCCCCACCCCCTTCTTAACGAGAGAGTGAGAACCATTTTGTTCTAGGCACGACGGGTATAACTGGCACCGCTGTTCGTCGCACAGGCGCGGTCCAGGCGGATATGAAGGGAGCTTTCGTACCCTCAGGTACGCTTCGGCCCCTTCTGTCCGCCCTTTGAGGCCTTACCCTTCCCCTTCCCGCCTCTAGGGTGGTCAGGAGCAACATTGGGGAGGGTAGGCGCCTCTACAACCTTCTTGGATTTCTTCGCCGGCGGCGGCTCCGAAAACCCAGCTGAAGCAGAAGTCGCAACAGGCGTAGCTTTCGCCTTGCCCTTATGCTTCTTCTGCTTCCTTATGTCCCGTTAGCGGTTTCCCCACAGCCCCTAGTGCGTGCGCTTGCCGCACTAGCTCTAGCGGCAGGTTTACCGCTAACCGATTCTGCGAGATACTGGCGGTATCCTCTAAGATGGCCCGCGCTTGGCCACCGAAGATGCTAGGCCCTGTCAGGGGCGTCCCAAAAAGACGCTCCCTGACTGCCGTAGCCGGACGCATATGGTCAATGACCATTTGCCTCCTGGATTTCATCACTCGCGCTTGCACCCTTGCCAATGCGTCCATAGACAGCACCAGGCCGTCATTGACACACGAAAGCGCCACAGGTGGCCTGCCCCCGCTTCAGCCCACACCGACTGAAGGAGACGATACGAGTGGTTGACAGCGCTCATAGCTGCCCTCACACCCTCATCGCATAGGGACAGGACTTCATCTTGGTGTACCTGAGACTTGTCCACAAGTGCCGGACCGGGGTCATCCTCAGTGACCGACGGGACTACACCATATCTGTCGTATTCCCCCCGTGGAATACGACATCTTGCCCGCACCTCCCTGGAGGCCGCAGGGAGCTGACCCTTGGTCATAAGTTGTTTGCTATAAATAGCATCCAACAAATCTATGAACCGTGGATCCAGTCCCACCGACTGGATCCGGGCCGCGGGCAAAATCCCCATCCTGATCGACGCACGGGGCGCAGCTTCATCGGCCGTGGCCGAAACCACAGACGGGTCAACCCTGGCTAGCCACGCCAGAGCCTCTGACCAATCTACCTCCGATGAAGACACCCGCAAACACGTCACCCGTTGACGTGCTCACGGGCCTGCCAGCCACGGCCTCCCGGCAAGGAGCCACGGCTGACACGCCAGGCACTCCGGTACCACACGGTTCCGCCGCCACCCCATGAAACACTCCGGTCCATGGGGTAGGTCCGCACGGAAAACCGTAGCCGGACACGGGCGCCAACGGCACCCCACGTCCGACTGCTGGACCAGGCGAGATAGGTGAATACCCCGCCCCGGCCCGGCACACCCGTTCCCGTGACGGCTGGTGCCAAACCAAGCCGCACGGAACCGGTGCACGGTACCAGATTGGCCTCAGCCACAGGCGGAGCCGCTGACCTGGCTTGCGCCAAACCAGACAAATGGAGGCCGGTTCCGTCCAGGACGGAATCAACCTCCATATTCTCCACCTGCGGCTTCACGGGCCGCTGCAACCTCTCCTCCTCGTCTTCAGACTCCGAAGAGTCGTCACTAGACGAGTCAACCGTGGAACCGTCCTGGCGGACGGCTCCCACACCTGACGGACCGGCCACCGCTACTGGACCACCCGGAGGTGGCCGCAGAGAAACAGAACCCGTCTGGCAGGAGCCAGACGGGACTGCCAGGGGGCCGTACGAGACGGCCCTCTCGGTAACCAGTCCAGAATCCTGTCCGAGGACAGGATCCGTACCAGGCATGGGGAGAAACTGGCCCCCAACCTTTGGTAGCAGGGACGACACCAGCGTGGGCAGAACGCTATGCAGAAAACCCTGCATAGCCGGACCAAACCACGCCGGCGGTGTCATCTCCGCCACCTCCAGCTGGGGACGTGGAGCACCCCCACCGGCCGCTCCACGATTTACTCTCGGACCGCCTGACCCCGCCAAGTCCTTCTGGGCAAGGAACTTAACCATCATCTCAACGGACCACACTGCACAAACATTACACCTATGATCAATATTACAAAGGGAACACCTAAAACAGACATGGTCCTTGAACACGACACGGACAAACTTATGGCATTCGTCACATGATGGCGGGGCTGGCTTGGCCTATAAAATAACCACAAACCTACAATAAACAAGCGGAACGAGACCCGGATGGAAGGCAGACAATTAATTTTCAAATAATTTGACCCATAAATTAACTAACCCTCCCGCACCCCACCCCGCCACGTTACAACAAAGATCGCATTGATTATGACGACAAGAACGAGGCGGGCATTAAACACACCCATAATAGATCTTCCAGGATGTGTAACGGCTCCAGGAATCATATCGCATAGCATTCGGGGTATATTTACTAATCAATATAAATTATACTCCTAATGAACGCAGCACGATATGTGAAGAAAACAACAAAATGTATAACAAACTGCTGTATCACACAGTAAAACCGCAGACCACGCATCTACTCAAGAATTTTGAAACCACCGATCATTGCAAACCGATCGTGATCGCACGTAAATTTGATCATTCTAAAGTTTCCGGTACCATTTTTAGTACGCAGCACCCAGAACAAGATGGGCAAATTAATAAAAAAATTTCTTCTTCACATAAACATCCGAGCGACCGGGTGTGACGTCACCCGCTCGGATCCTACGGAGAACGACGTCAGCCGATATTCGTGTTAGAAATACTGTAGCAAACACCTATTTTCATATCTGCCAATCGCCTGTTGGGGGTTAAAGAAGGCGATCGTCTGGCATATATTGTTCTTAGCACACGTCCCAGATTCTATGGGGTCAGAAATTGGAACATGCGACACAGCGAAATTTAGAGACCTAAGTCTTTTAACTATGGATAATAAAGAATGATACCTGGTTATCTTCGGCGGTATTCTCCATAGAATCCTTTAGTTAATCCTTTTCAAGAACACACAAACTATCACTACAGATTAAAGACTTAGATTTTCTTTCACAAAAAAACACTAAAATCCTCAATGCAGAAAGCATGTATTGCACTTGTTGCTATGCAAAAAATAATGAGCTCTATGGTAAACGGGTACTCGGCAGTTGGGAGCCGAGTACCCGGTTCCCAGGAGTCGGTAAAGCTTTCTAAGTCTATAATCCTAGAGCCGCTGTCAAGGCCAGCTGTATATCAGAAGTAACAGAATGGTGAGTATTGATCGAAGGAGAACAGCAAGGTGCCAACCTACCTAGGTGCACATGTCCAAGCGGTGGGCCATGATATCCTTACTTCCTATTGAAATTCGGAAAATTACTTGTTCATTGCAAGAATTTAATACTGAAAAGTGTATTGCCTAGTGAAATTTGGGAAATTAATTATTAAATTGCAAGAATTTAATGATGAAACACCAATTGCAAGATTTTAATGATGAAACACCAATTGCAAGATATTAATGATGAAACGCTGAACTCGGATATTCTTGAATAGCCCATCCTTAACGCCAACCTGAATCTGTGCTATTCCTAAGCCCACGCCATGTGCATATACATGGCAGCGTGACACATTACCTGAAAAACTAAGATAAGTGTGGCAGGGATGGAGGCGGTAAATTTTTCTGATGGTCGACTCAATTATTTGCTCTAATTAGGACATGTATTGTTAAAACTTTGAAACAATTCGCTGTATGTTTGACTACTTGCTACTGGCTACAGACAGACTGACTCACTGCTAAACAGTCCCAGGCTTAGGCAATAAGCATTACTCTCCTAATAAGGATGCGTGCTGCTGGCTGGCTGCATGCATATTCAAGAGTAGGAACTAATTATCGATAACATGAATGCCTGAGATGTTTATACTATATACATAGTATACAGAAGGTAACTGTCCCGGAAAGCTGTTCACTATTTTGAATCTAATTTGACTGGAACCTTTCGCTGCAATGCAGAAACTTCACTTGGTAGCAACAGCTCCCAGTCAAATTCGATTTTAAATATTTAACGTAATATTTCTAAAATCTAAGAATTTGTGTTTATGGTCTGTAAGCTGTTTAGAACACCACCATCCACTCAACCACCACCCCCAAACCCACACGCCCTTCTCTTTTGTGGTATAGAAGGTAGATGGTTGTGTCGCCCCGCTTTATTACATGATTTAACATGAGCATACCTGTGCAATTTCTTCAGGTGATGTCACCTGTCGTGACATTTTCTTTAACTCATCCACAACAATATCGACCGCCATCATGACACCGCGGCGAATCTCCAATGGATTAGCTCCCCTACTAATCTTATCGAAGCCCTCTTTTGCTATAACACGAGCTAAAACTGTCGCAGTTGTTGTGCCATCACCTGCCTCTTCATTTGTATTATTAGCGACATCTTGAACTAATTTTGCTCCGACATTTTGTACTTTGTCGTGAAGTTCAATACCTTTGGCTACGGTAACACCATCTTTTGTAATTTTGGGGCTGCCCCAGCTTTGTTCTAGTATCACATTTCGACCCTGAAAGAGAAATAAGCAAGGCCATTGTATGTACATACTACTTGCTGAGAATTAGATTTGATCCATACTAAATATTAAATATTGATCAACGGTCAAAGTTTATTACCAAATATTAACTAAAAATCAGAAATATAAAGAAAACACAAATTTAAGTAGCGTACATACTGTCAGTGCTCCAGCGAGGGATCAGTATCAGTAAAATATGCTTTTCAGATGAGATGTACTGGTTAGTTAATATAAAATGACCAGAATCAGATACTATCAGAGATATTACAACACTAGCCCATTTTAAAGGAGCAATTTGCTCTGTGAAGGTACAAAATGGCTCACAGCCTGACAATACATTTAATTACTTCATTCATATATCTTTAACCATTTTACCCGTGAATTTGTTCAAGAAAATTCAAATTTTCTAATAGAAAATGTCCACTTGCAGGCCAAGAGAATTATTTTTGAAAATTTACGACTGGAATGACTGCCTGTTATCAAGCCAGTCATTCCAGTTGTAAATTTTCAAAGAATAGGCTCTTGGTATGCATTTAATGGACATTTCTCAAGATCACTGTACAAGCCATTTTTGGCCGATATGAGTGTTAAATGGTTACGGAGTAATTTTGTATACATCCTAAAATGTATGGCAGTAACTTTGTAAACAAGAGACCCAAGGGCCTGTGATGCTCACCTGGACCATTAGCATTTGAAACATTTGCATTTAAATATACATGAATCTTTACATTAAACAGATGGCCACCAGAAAAATCGACCAATCAATAATTCTAAATAGAAAGTCCAGATTCTAGCACTGTAGGATCATCAAAGTCAAATTTGGTTAAAATCCACCAAGCTGTTAAGATGTTTTAACAATTTCCAGTAAATATTTCATAAAAAATCATGATTTCCATCCAAACGATTGACCATAATTCTGAATACAGCATCTGTAGCCTACTCACATAGGATTATTCCAGCACAATTTTGTTGAAATCTTTGAAGCCGTTAAGAACGAGATGCGTTTTCACAATTTTCGGGTAAATTTTCACCCAAAAAATTGATCAATTAAAATTCTGAACAAAAGATCTAGAGCCTACCACCATACAATGCATCTATACAAATTTGGTTGAAATATGTCAAGCAACTAAAGAGGAGTAGCATTTTGACCATTTACCTAAGGTTTTCACCAAAAAAATTGATCAATCAAAATTTTGAAAAAAACCATCCAGAGGATAGCAACTTAGCATCATTCCAGCCAAATTTGGTTGAAATCGGTTATACCGTTAAGACGCGATTTCACAGACGGACGGATGACGGCTGCCTGCCATGGCATAAGCTCATTTGGCCTTTCAGGCCAGGTGAGCTAATAACCAATACTAGGAAATATATGGTGCTTTACTTGGATTCGTTTTTGTGGGATCTTGCAGAGCAGGATTTCGACATATCATAATCAGTATTAATCCAAGTTATTGCCCATCAAAATTATGTCTGATGGCTTGCAGCACTCAACAGTTAAATCAAGAATTTAAAACAAGAATTTCGCGGAATTAAATGTCTCGCCTGTCCCCTATTTGTCAGTTACCTTGACCTTCTGCCCTCAATGTTATCATTCTGCTTCCTAACATTATAGATAACCAGGTTTCCAAGTTGTAATAGCCTTAACCAATGCTGAAATATAAGTGGAAAAGTTTTGCTAAACGCAAAAACTTAATGTTGAAATAGCAGAGTTCTATATCAAGGTCACAGTGACCTTGTGATCCCAACATCATATCATTATAGGTAACCATGTATTCAAGTTTAGATGCAATAGGCGTAACCAATCCTGAAATATAAGCCGAGACGTTTTGCTAAACGCAAAAACTTAACGTTGAAAAAGCTGTTCTGTATCAATGACAGTGATATTGATCTTTGACCTTCTGACACCAACATCATCATGCTGCTTCCTAACATTATAGGTAACCATGTATCCAAGTTTAGTTGCAATAGTCTTAACCAATCCTGCAATATAAGCTGAAAAGCGTTGCTAAATGCAAAAACTTAATGATGAAATAACAGAGTTCTGTATCAATGTCACATTGACCTTGGCCTTTGACCTTGTGACGCCAACATCATCACACTGCTTCCAATCATTATAGGTAACCATGTATCCAAGTGTAGTTGCAACAGGCTTAACCAGTCATGAAATATAAGCAGAGAAGTCTTTCTAAACGCAACAACTTAATGTTGAAATAGCACAGAGTTCTATATCAAGGTCACAGTGACCTTGACCTTTGTGATCCAAATATCATCCTGCTGCATCCTATCATTATAGGTAACCATGTATCCAAGTTTACTTGCAATAGGCGTAACCAATCCCGAAATAAAAGCTGAGCGGTTTTGCTAAACGCAAAAACTTAATGTTGAAAAAGCAGAGTTCTGTATCAAGGTCGCAATGATATTGACCTTTGACCGTCTGACCCAACATCATCATGTTGCATCCTATTATTATAGGTAACCGTGTATCCAATTGGATTAGGCATTGCTGAGATATAAAACAATAACTTTTGTTTAACGCAACAATGTAACGTAAAATATTAACAAAGATTATACTGTGACCTTTGACCCCATAACCATGACGTCATGACTGCTTAATCGGTGGGCTGCTTCCATTCAATGTATATCACCATGTACCCAAGTTTGGTTCCAATTGGATCAGGCATTGCTGAGATATAAGGCAATAATTTTTGTTTAACGCAAAAACTACGTAAAATATTAACAAAGATTATACCGTGACCTTTGACCCCATAACCTTGACGTCATGACTGCTTTATCGGTGGGCTGCTTCCAATCGATGTATATCACCATGTACCCAAGTTTGGTTCCAATTGGATCAGGCATTGCTGAGATATAAGGCAATAACCTGTTTAACGCACAAACTTAACATAAAATATTAACAAAGATTATAATGCAACCTTTGACCCCTGTAACCGTGACCTCATGGCCTTCTCATCGGCGGGCTGCTTCCTTTTGATGTATATTACCATGCACCAAAGTTTGGTTCCATTTGGATCAGGCATTGCTGAGATATAAACTTAACTTAAAGGCGAGACAATAAAAATGAGGCGGCATGACTCTGGACACACTTGAGGCATTTCCACAAAATGAAACATTTGACATGTAGCTAGCTGACATTACTGTCAATAACGTTCTAGTAATTCATTACGTGAATATCAGGGTTCTGCCCAGGATGAAATTAGTGCCGGACATTTTGATACCATAAAGTGACATTAACTTAATGATCTATTTCACTGATGAGAACATTTTAATTTTTATGAAATACATGAAGTGTGGTCAGAAAATATAGTTTTGCCTTTAGTCCTGGTCAGAATTACTGAGTGGCAGCCAATCCCGTTCAGCGTGGGCAGAACCATGACTACTTAGTACATGTCACACTCGCAACAACTGACCGGATATACACCTCAGCCCCCTCACCTTTGGTCCTAGTGTAACAGCGACGGCATCGGCTAGAATATCTACTCCTTGTATCATAAGAGCTCGTGCCTCTGAGCCAAATTTCAGATCTTTAGCATAATTTCTTGCTAATTGTGGTGCAACCTGACGGACCAGGGATGAACGAAGTATAGCTGGTAAACGATACATTGTGCTATAAAAGAAAAAAAATACAATTAATCGTGAACAAAGAGAAGGTATACTCGGTTCAAACGATTCACCTTTCCAGAGTATCCATCTATCATCTGATGTCATAATCAGCTATAAAGTGGCGTGTAGTGTGACGTCATAATCATTACATCATAAAAGATTCTATTTGGCCCGTCTTTAACTCTTAATAGCCTGACAAGTTGTATGAATTGTATGTCTCTAGATACTATTTAATAAACATGCTGTAGAATATTTTGAAAATAATTTGACTGGACGCTGTTACTGCCATAGACCATAGGCAGCAACAGCGCCCAGTTAAATTAGTTCCAAAATATTCAATAGCTTACCTCGATCCATCCCAACATGAGCGAGGTGTCACGGCCAGGGATAGAAACAAATGAAAAGATCTAGTTGCCCACAGGGCAACCTATGATGATATTTCATGCATTTTCAGGTTGCTCACCGCAGATTAAGGCTGCCCTTATATGTTAAGCTAAATAATAAAGGAAATTAGAATCACTATTGTTTTGTCAAGTAAATTCTGAAGAATGGCAACAATTAATGAGAAATGGCATTAAATATACTGCTTACTCTTTCTATTAATTAAATAAATAAATGAGTCAAAACGAAAAGTCAGTAGGTATCAAGCATAGTATTAGTCTGAGTATTTATCATGGTTGTCCTGTGTACAATTAACAGCCAAAGCTTGGTTGCCCTATTGAAAATCAGGTTGCCCTGAGAAACATGCCAAATGGACATTTCGATCCCTGGTGTGGGTGGAGCTTAGCTAGAGATGGGCGGGGCGTGGCTAAAATCGAAAGATCTATTAAATTACCTAGGGATTTGTAGTTTGGAACCATACATTAATTGTGACTCACGGGAAATACGCTGCCTTATTTAGTAGACACGGTCAAACTTACTATATATGGGTAAGCGGCGGTGCGGCCTGATTGCGCATCACGTGCGCTCGTCGTCGGTTTGTGTATGTAGTAAATTTGTGTGTCATGTGTGACACTGTGAGAAACAGGCTGTTCCGCCCACTTTTCCATATATAGTAGGTTTGACCTCATCCACTAAATAAGGCAGTGTATTTCACATGATTCAGTGGCAACTAGTTGGTTTCAAATTTCTCTTCGATCCATCAAGCGGTTTTCTAGCTATCCCACTTTCCGTGGTCAAAAAGGTCCCATAGGGGATGCATGGGAAATTCCCAAACATGTTGGATGATCTTGGGGACTCCTGCCCAACAGGAAGGGTTACCCTTTCAGCATAAAAAATTACCAGTTTTCATTTTTGGCAGAAATTAACTGCCTTTCATCAGAGGTCACTGGACATATTAGAAGATGCCCTATGGCACCCTTTCATGTTTCTATCACCTCTGGGCCACATTGCCCAGATGGAAGGGCACCAATAAGGAATGTATGGGAAATTTCAGGATGGATCTTTGAACTGCGACTACGCCCATAGTTTTTATCAGATCAGTACCATACTTGGTCAGGACGTTACCCTTGGGTTTCCAAACATGTTGGATGATCTTGGAGACTTAATGCTCAACTGGAAGGGTACCACCTCACCATAAAAATTACCAGTTTTCGTTTTTGGTTCAAATTAACTCCCTTTTATCACAGGTCAGTGGACATATTAGAAGATACCCTATGACATCCTTTCGTGTTCCCATCACCCCAGGGCCACATTGCTCAGGTGTGAGGGCACTCCTTGGGCCTCAGTTACCAGTTTCGTCTTTTGCATAGATGACCACAATTTACCCATACAAGCGGAATGAGTCTTAGATTGGGTGAAATATGATTTTTCGGTACGGGGGCGCCTTCATAACTTTGCAAATATCTTTATTTGATGTTTCAGGGCTATTTCCTGGACTTTCATGAAAACTTCACTCAGTGTTTCATGTGTTCTGGAAACAATGGTGATGGTTTCGAAATGATCTGACACCAAGGTCAATGCCAGCCTGTAGGATCCTAAGATAGCAGTTTTTGTTTTTTTGCAGAATTCAACACCCACCCCCCACCCCACCCCCCCCCCCCTTCGTCAAAAATTTTAGTTTTCGTTTTTGCCATAAATGAAATCCTCCTGCTGAAAAAATAATGAAAAACTTTTTTTTTCAAAATGGCCACCAAAATTCTTTCCCGATCAACCTGAAATTTGGCACACTTCTCACGCTTATAATGACACTGGTTGGTTTCAAATTTCTCTTCAATCCATCAAGCAGTTTTCGAGCTTTCCCACTTTCCGTGGGCAGAAAGGTCACATAGGGAATGTATAGGAAAATTCAGGATGGATCTTTGAACTGTGACTATGCCTACAGTTTTCATCGGATCACCACCATACTTGGTCAGGATGTTACTCTTGTGGTCCTGAAATTTGTCTGGTGGTATGGGGGGGGGGGGGGGGGGGGGGGGGGGAGGGGGGTGCTCCAGCCCCAGGGTCACGGTCACCCTATGGGTAAAAATACCAGTTTTCGTTTTTTGCATTTATGAAATATTTTATTTTCAAGATGGCTGCCAAAATATCTTTTGTAAAATCAACGTGAAATTTAACACATTTCTAGCTCTTATAGTGATACCAATGTTATTTACCATCCATCAAATGGGTTTCCAAAATTCCCCATTTCCGTAAGCCACAATCTTTTGGAAGCATATTCATGCTATTGCTAAGTCAGATTATAACACACCTTACCAGCCTTCACTCTTCTACAGAGCACTCAGATTTACAGTTACTTCAGTAATTGTCTTCTAGTATTTGCATTACAATTATTTTACGGCATAGAAAGCGATCGAAACGAGGATAGTGTGTTCACTCAGATACATCTACCTGATGGAGAGGCTGTTAACATCATTGTGTCATCAGCTAATATGATACTCTAATGTAAATTCGCTCCTGCAGACTGGTTTCCAACTGACAAATTTGGGATTATTTGAAAGTCAAAACAACATATCGTATTGATGTTGAAACGTTAAGCCAACGCAGTTACTAAAATGGATTCTACAACAGTGTTCTTCAACCAAATAGACTTCCTACCATGCAAGACAGAAGCAAAATCCCTACTTCGGGATGCTCGTTCCTATGGAGGCACAGACCTCAATTCTGACCATAAGCCAGTCATTACACCTCCATATCAACCATCTCTACATAACGTATAAATGCCAAACCCGGCAAGAGGGTAGAGCCACCTACAATCTACCCAAGCTCACCAGCGACACTGACACTCAAATGTCATACAAAAATGCCCTCGAGCAGCAGATAGCTAACATCGACATCAGCTCCGATCCAAATGAAGCCCTAACCAAAATACTGAAATCTACAAAATCATCAGCTACCTGCACCATAAGTGTTCTAAAAAATAATCAAACTAGGTATACTTATGACCCTCTAGGAGTAAAACTGCCAGCAGAGCAGAAAGCGTTACAGGTACAATCTATCAAATTGGCCAAAGTGAAGACCACACCAAACTATGCCGGGAGCGCACTAACACTCTGCGTCACATTAGCTAACGTTTAAAAGATCCTGCTATTCAACCTAGCAGATGAAATCAATTCCACGGATGGCTGTCACAAAATGTTTCGGATAGATCGAGCCCTGAGAGTTACTGACTACACACCACCACTCACTGTACACAACTCTGAAGGACACTATCAGGACTGAACAGGGCAAAGCCCAGGTGATTCGAGAATGAATCAGGAACGGTTTACTGACATTAATGATGAGCCATTGCACCCACTCACAGGAGACCCCTGGCCATTACTACCAACAATTAAAACAGCAGAAGTTGAGAAGGCACATAAATCCCTGAAAAATCGACGTGCATCTGGAGCTGATGGTATGAGCAATGAACTATTCAAATATGCAAGTGACATTATCTCAAAAATGATCACGCACCTAATCACTTCCGCTTTTATGCACCACCTCCCAATCGACGCTGTAGGCCAAGGCACCCTTATCGCACTCCACAAACTCCCAGCCAATCTACGGCCAAATTGAGCTCCTCAACAGCATACCGAAAATCCTATCCAATGTTACCCTATTCTGCATCTGAGACAAAATCGATGACTTCACCGGATCATGTCAAAGTGGCTTCAAATGCGGACGCAGCTCCGCAGACATTGCACACCACATGCTTGTGTCGGTAATCATGTCCAAACACTGGGATTTCCAAAAATGGGCATTGACATGTCACGAGCCTTTGACACAATTAAACGTTCAATGATCCTAGATGTACTATGCCAGGCAAGTTGCAATGAAGATGAGTTATGACTAGTGAGACTACTGCTTGCAGACACCAAGCTGAGAGTATGAGTCAAGTCAGTGAGTCTGTAGAGTTTGAGACATCAATCTGGCAGCTCCACACAGGGAGATGGTCTAGCCCCTATTCTTTTCACCTGCTACCTTGCTGCTGCATTGAAATCATGCGGGAAAATTACACAATACCCAACCCCCAAGTGTCAATACTGGGTATGCCAGAGATGGAATACGCCGACGATCTGGACTTCATAGATGAGGAAAAGAAACCACTTGACGAACTTCTCCCAATAGCTGCAAGCAGAAGCTCTAGATAAGCAGGGTTTTTGCGTTTTCACCCAATAAAAATGACCAATCACCCAATTAATTTTTAACAGCATGAGTACCGAAATAGAAAATCACCCAATTAATTTCAGTTCTATTGCTAATAATGTATAATAACTTAATTAAAAAAACCCAATTAAATTTTTTTTAAACCCAATTTACAAAATCTCTAAGAGTGATTCACCCAATTATTGAAAAGTTTATATAGAGCTCTGGCTGCAAGCAAACTAAAAATTGACTATGAATGAATCCAAAACAGAGTTCACCCACAAATACCTATCTACACAGCATGCAATTTATAGCAGAGAACCATGGAGGTAAGGTAAAATCTTGGGATCACCGCTTTGCAGTGCTTGCTGCTGATATTTCTGCATGCTGCATCACGGGGAATATATCTTTCCAGTTCTTCTCGAGGCTATGGATTCGTAGATCAAAGATGCCTTGATAAAAAGAATACGGTTATACAATTGATGCAGGTGAGCCAACAAATACAAAGCCAGGAGGATGTTATTGCATAAATTTGCTAAGCGTACTATGAGGTGACCTGAAGAATGAAGGAAATTTCAATTACCCTTTCTCCGAGATCTAACAATACTTAGCATTACATTACTTATTGAATAACTACTCAACTTTAGATGTGCACTAGCAATCTAGATTTAGAAAGCTCTAGAGGATCCTGGAACCAGGTACCCCCCCCCCCAGCCAGACGCCATTTTGTTTGCATAGCTACCAAACAAGACACCCCATGGCTTGCCTCCGTGGGGCTGGGAGGCAGGGTCCGTAATGTAATGCTAAGTATTGTTAGATCTCGGAGAAATCCTTCGATAAATACTTACCATTACATTACTTATTGATAACACCAGATTTAGTCAGTAACCTGGTGGGAAGGGGCAAGCCATACAAAGCCTCTTTTGGCCCTAGAGAAAGAACTTAAGACTTTAAACTGGTCACAAGGAGACCTAGAAGGACCGACAAGTTTGGGAACGAATCACATGAATTCGCATTACCGCTCTCAACCCCGCCCCTTCTCCTAAAAAGGGAAGAGAACTAACGAACATGCATCTCGCCTGAAACACAAGTGTGCCAAGAGGGTTAACAGCTCTTGACACACATAACCCTGGGAATGAACATGAATATATAGGAATGATCATGATATATAAACATAATACAAAAAACAGTCAAATTTGAATTACCTCATGAATTTTGGATTCCAGACGTGGTGGCCTCAGGTATGATCCGCTCCCTTCTTTCCGCCCCTGGAGGACCTCCCTTGCCCGTACCGCTTCTCGGGCGATCAGGGCCTCCACTACGGTGGGCAGGAGCTTCACAAACTTCGAGAGCAGCAGGAGCTGGCTTGGCTTTCGCCTTGTTCTTACGCTTCTTCTGCTTCATGGAGGAAAGCTGAGCAGCTAGTGTTTTCGCTACAGCCCCTAGTGCATGCGCCCGACGCACTAGCTCCAGCTGTAGGTTCACTGCTAACCGACTTTGCGCATGTTGGCCGTGTCTTCTAGGATGGCCTGCGCTTTGCCACCGAAGATGTTAGGGCTGTTCTAAGCAAACGCTCCCCAACAAACGGATGCATATTGTCACAGACCATCTGCCTCCTAGACTTGGTCACATGCGCCTGCACCCTGGCCAGTCGTCCATCGACAGCACAAGGTCGTCGTTGACGCACGAAAGCGCAGCAGGTGTCACAGGGTGGCCTGCCCCAGCTGCAGCCCACACAGACTGAAGCAAGCGATAGGAATGATTGACAGCATTCATAGCTGCACTCACCCCCTCATTGCAGTGGGACAAGACTCCCTCGCTGTGTACCTGGCTCTTGTCCACAAGTGCCTGAGTGGGGGAACTCACTCGTGCAGACCAAGAACCCAATGGTCATCCTCAGTGACCGTTGGGACCACACCATACTGCTCGTACTCCCCTCTGGCCTAGAGGCCACAGGGAGCTGACTCTTGAGTTGCAAGACCCCCTTCCGAATGGATGCCACTGACGGACGACGTATGTCTTCCTCAGCTGTAGCCGAGACCACGGACGGGTCCACCTTGGCTAGCCAAGCCAGAGCATCGGACCAGTCAACTTCTGAGGAAGACACCCCGTAAACACATCACCCGTTGATGTGTTCACGGGTCTACCAGCAGCGGCCTCCTAGCAAGGAGCCACTGCTGGATAGCCAACAACCCCGGTACTGGGCGGTTCCGCCACCACCCTACGAAACACTGTTCCATGGAGTAGGCCCGCACGGAAAACTGTGCAGACCCGTAGCGGTTAAGGAACCGTGGCCATACACGGGCGCCAATGGGTGTGGCCGCTGGACCAGGCAAGATAGGTGTACCCATGCCTGCCCAGCAACACCCGTCAGTGTCAGTTGGTGGCAAAGCAACCAGCACTGGACAGGTGCCTGGTACCGGTGTGCCCTCAAATACGGGCGGAGCGGCTGTCATGGCTTGCGCCAAACCAGACAAATGGAGGGCGTTCCGTCCAAGACGGAATCGACCTCCATGCGCTCCACCCGCGGTATCTCAGGCCGCAAAAACCTCTCCTCTTCGGCCTCTTCATCCTCAGACCCCGAAGTCATCATCGGACGAAGAGACACTGGAGCCATCTTGGCAGACAGCTCCCGTGCCCGATGGACCAGCTACAGCTACTGGACCATCCAGAGGTGGTTGCAGAGAAGCAGTACCCGCCAGGCCGGACCGCCCAGGAGCCATAGATGATGCGCAACCCCCACCCCTGGTAGCCAGTGCAGAAACCTGTCCAAGGACAGGGTTCATACCGGACATGGAGAGGTTGCGCTAGTCTTTGGTATCAAAGACGACACCAACGTGGGTAGGACGCTCGGGGACCAACCACAGGGAGGGGGGGCCCACCTATCAAACGGTCCAACTGCGGAGGAGGAGCGTACACAGGGGCTGAAACGGATGCTTCTCCATTTCTTTTCGGTCCGCCTGACCCGGACAAGTTCTTTTGGGAAAGGAACTCGACCACCAATTCAAGGGGCCACACTGCACAGACATTACACCGATTGTCAACATTACACCTTGCACATCGGTAACAGACATGGTCCTTAAAAGCTAGTTTCACGAACTTGTGGCACTCCGGCCATGATGGCGGGGTAGGCTTGGCCTTAAAACAAGCACAATGCCTAAATAAGCAAGCGGAACGAAACAGGAATGGAAGGCAGACAAATAATTTTCAGATAGTTTGACAATAAACTATAAGATTAACCCTCCAGCACCCAACACCCGCAACATTACAACCAAATCGCGTAAGCTAGCGACAAGAACGAGAGCGGGCCAATAATACACCCATAAAATGGTCCTGTAGGATGTATAAAATGGAACCATGAACCGTATTGATATTCGCGGTATATATAGGAATTAATTACAAAATTATACTACACACACGAACGCCAAACGATACAAGAAGGAACAACAATGAATTAACAATACTGCTGTAGAACACGATAAAGCCGCAGAACACACATCTTATTCAAGAATTTGGAGATCAACAATCAATGCAAACAGATCGTGATTATACGCAAAAAACTTGACAATTCAAAAGTTTCTGGTACAAAAGCGCACACAGCTACCAAGAATAAGATGTGCGAATTAATGAAACATTTCCATCACCAAATAATCCGATCAGAAAAAGGGTGTGACATCACCCGCTCGGACTACACGGTTGAAAGACGTAAGCCGATTTTAGTGTTGAATGCCTAATATTTAATATTACTGCCCGATCACCATTGGGATTTAAAGGAGGCGATCTTATCTGGCATATTCCGTTGTAACCACATATCCCAGTTCCTGGGGTTCAGAAAATGGGACATGTAACACACAAAATTTGCCTTGTAGGTGGGGCTTAGAATACACCTTCCGTATCCTCTGCGTGTCGTAAGAGGCGACTAAAGGAGGTAAGGGTGAGGTAACCCTGACAGAAACCTCGAGTCCTGAAGAAGGAGGTTCCAGGCCACACGGCACACTCTAATGAACCATGGATCCACGCACTTAACGCTTATGATCATGTCGATAGTCACTTACAGGACTGGCGGTATGATCAGCGAACGAAAAGAACACACAAAATTTCAGACACGTCTCCATATAACCAAATAAAATGAAAGAATACGACCCGAGGTTCAGTGGCGCTTTCCATTATTAATCCAGAGGTAAGAAACAGGCACAAAGCACAGAAAACTAGAACTTCTCCCGAGGCAAAAAGCTTGTAACTCTAGTTGCTATGCAAACAAGAATGGCGTCTCTGACTGGCAGGTACCCGGTTGTTGGGAACCCGGTTCCTGGAGCCGGTAGAGATTTTTCTAAATCTAGATTCAGGGTTGGCTTGATTTAAATCAATTGATTTATATCATGATTTAAATCACTCGATTTTTATCGAAAAAATCGTGATTTAAATCAGTTTTGCAAAAATAGAGGAATTTTCAAGTAATTAATACAATTAACAGTAATTTTGTTAAATTAAAGTAACATAATTATTTTACTGCTTCCATGGCACTTGAACATCAACACAAAATAGAATTATACACTTAATTGCTCATATTTGTCATCAGCAAGACTAGACCCAGTGCACGAGTCCACATCTACAATCTACATACTTGAGGTTCATGTACACAGTACATCACACATGTGTACAAAGTATGATCATTAAGTATGTGTAAGCTGTAAAGAAGAGGAGAATTCCATGTGCGTACATGTCACTACATGACCATTAAAGCAATAGTGTACATGAAAAGTCATGTATGGGCCAGTATGGCTATTACTATTAGTCTAATTCCAAAAGCACACTCTTTTAAAGCAAGACACTGTCTCTTTTTTCAGCTATGACATGCGTCTGGAGTCACTCTGGAGTGTCATTGAGTGTCTCGATTACTATTGGCTAGTGCTTATCAAGTTGGACTTTTGGGCTCCATTTTATTTAACACTAAAACAATAAAGATTGAAATGTTATTAAATTAAGTAGTTTACTACAACTTCAAAAATCAAAATCAGTAATTGCTGAAACTGGCAAGAAACTATATACATTGTAACACGTAAACACATCATTACATTACATTAACCCTTAGCACACTGATGTAGGAGTTTTAATTTTTCAAAATAAACATAACCCCTAGCACTCTGGAGCATGATAATTTAAATTTTCAAATTAAATTTAAAGATAAACTGGTGTACAATTTGCAACAATTTTTGTGGACGATGCTGCTGTCTGTGACAGCACCATCTTCCACAAAATTTGTTGAAAAACGTACACCAGTTTATCTTTAAATTTAATTTGAAATTTAAAAATTTCGACATCAGTGTGCTAAGGGTTAAAGATAAACTGGTGTACATTTTTCAACAAATTTGGTGGATGATAGAGCTGTCGCAGACAGCAACATCGTCCACCAAAATTGTTGAAAAATGTACACCAGTTTATCAATTTTAATTTGAGCATATTTTTAAAGACAGAAGTTAACAAGGTTGATAGACTTAGACAATGATGACTTTTGCATACCTTCATAGATTTTGTGCATCTAATTAGGGCTAATTCGTTAGATTTATGCATTGCATCATTTCTGTCCTATTGCTACTCACTGTATCTGTGATGCAATTGTGAACAAAATTGAAAAATCGTTGCTAATATGACGTAATATATAAATTTTGAACTATATATTATTAGTTCAAACAGTGATAATTAAAGAATAGACATCCCATCATTCGTAACATAATAAACATATTGAATATTTTGAAAGCAATTTCACTGAAAACCGTTGCTGACTTAGGCAGCAACGGCTTCCAGTGAAATTGCTTTCAAAATATTCAATATGTTATGAATGATGGGATGCATATTCTTTAATTATTCACAATTAAGTGATTAACCAGAACACTCGATATATTGACTATTGAGATACCGCAATTTTTTTATAATAACGATATCGATATTCTCTCAAGCAATATCGCGCAAACCTAACTTAGTCACAGATAGATGTGTCTGTCATCACTTTTCACTTTCAGTTTTCAATAATGCTGCAATTGTACTTCACTAGTCTAGTCAACAATCATCATTCAACTGAAACCGGAAGTCATTTTCTTTGTCACAGTTTAGGGACCGAAAAAGAAATACTAGTTTAGCCGCTTTTAAAGTTCCAAGTTTGTTTCTCAACTTACTCTGCACGAGCCCATAGCTGGAGAACACGCGCTCGACACCAGCTGACGCCGCCACAGCTGACATCAGACGCTGAGTGAATTCAAATGCTTCCAGCAGATCATCCTCGAAGTCACGTCTGTGCGACTTCCACCAATGAAGAGAGGTTACTCCATTAACAACTTCGTCGTTAAATTTAAGAATGTGAAATGGTGGTGCCATGGCCTCGAATTTGATTACCAAAGTCATCAAACCAGGGATTTCGGATGCTACGGTGAGTGCAGTTTCACGTTCTTGCTGAGTCAAGTTTCGACCACGGTATTTAGGGTGGAGTAGATTGGCCAGCATGTGGTGAGGTGTCACAGCTTGTTGATAACGCTTATCGGCCGCACGCTTTGTTGAATTATTAGTGTCATTATGCAGGGCCGACTGGGCCGTTTTTACATCTTTCCATAATTCAACTGCTTCTGCTATTGTGCAATTGTCCGATTGAGCTTTATCGAGAGCGCAAGCTACTGGTTTCAAACAAAGTCGGTATTCATCTGCAGAACGTTTGATTACTACATTACGAACTTTATTGGCAATGCCAACATCTATGCGGTCAGTATGTCCATCACAGATTGTCACAAGTGTCGGCCATGCCTCACAATACGAGTTTAAACAATCGTACATTGTGTTCCACCGTGTATCTGCTGGCATCACTAACTTTCTGCACGATGATTGGCGTATTTGGGCACTAGCAAAGTGGTTATTTCGGAAATACTTCACAACTTGTGTGACATGCTCCTTAACATTACCCATTTCTAAGTCCTTTGAAGTCAGATTTAGAAGATGAGGCGTGCATCCATACGCAATCATGTTGAAACCCAGTCGTTCTTTCAAGAACTCTCGCATCTTTGCTACATTAGCAGCATTGTCTGTGACGATACTACATATAATGCACCCAAAATCATTGTGCGTGTTTTCAATTGTCTGCTTCGCAATGTCATAAAGATATTCCGCTGTGTGAGGATGTCCAGAGGTGTCCGTAGTATCCACTAAGTAAATATCACCTAAGCAGGTCGTCACTGTAGCACATACGATAGGCTCGTTATGAATATTGCTCCAACCGTCTAATGCTAGACAGACAAGTTCACCTTCCAAATTTTTTCTCGCCTTCTCCCGCTCTTCTGTGTAGATAACATCCAAATATTTCCCCCCTATGTCCTTTCTGGATGGTGGTTGATAGCCTGGTCGTAAATCTTTTACAAGGTTTATAAAATGTCTATTTTCTAC
Organism: Chaetoderma sp. LZ-2023a; assembly: GCA_034401795.1. Classification (NCBI taxonomy): domain Eukaryota; kingdom Metazoa; phylum Mollusca; class Caudofoveata; order Chaetodermatida; family Chaetodermatidae; genus Chaetoderma; species Chaetoderma sp. LZ-2023a. The sequence goes on from CM067365.1 coordinate 54,664,675, forward strand.
TAAGCGAAATGGGGAGTTCGTAGCATACACCATCCTAGCTACATCACGATCTAATTCACCACGTTTTTCTGCTGAAGTTCTGATGACATAATTCTGTAGACCATAATTCAGCTTGGGTATCTTAGCGGCCAATGTACCAGCAGCTAATTGACCGTGCACTGGGCGCTTCACTGCCGCTGAAGCAGAACTTGAAGTTGACAGAGGTTCAACTTCCATCACCACCACATCGTTTTGATCAACAACAGTTTCAACGCGCTGCTGCTGCTCAGATTGAGATGAAGTCCCCGTTTCTGTTGCGGCTACAGCTAGACCTTGAAGTGCTGGTGTTGGTGGACCTGTGCAATTGGCTGCATGTTTTTTTAACCGCTCTGGGATACCTTGGAGTTCGTGTCGGCAGACCTTGCAGACAGCCCGGACACTGGCCTTATCTGGGGTCTTCACTTTCTCATAATGAATCCATATTGGATCTTGTTTTCGGCCGGAGTTAGACATTTTGCTAATTATGGAATTGAAAATATTTCATAGCCTTTGTCACTTAAGCAGTTTTGACTGTATTTTTCAAGAATGAAAAAATGCTTTTCTATTGCATCATTTAAAAAAAATGATGCAATAAAAAAATGATGCAATAGAAAAATGATGCAATAAAAAAATGATGCAATAAAAAATGATGCAATAATAATACTGTTAAAACTGCTTAAGCGAACAAAGTTTTTTTGTATTAAGAAACCAGCAAGCTTAAAATTCAGTTAAAAATAAGTCATAAAAATACCACTTTATTCAGTTCCAAAATACAGTTTAGCAATGCATCTGGACCTGTATTAAGAGACCACCTGTCTTAAGAGACCACCTTCTGCGACTCCCACAGCCAGTGTCTTAATACAGGTTTCACTGTATAAGTTTTACGTAATTTCCTGGGATGTCGCGAATAAAAATCGATTTAAATCATTGAAATCGATTTTTTTGAAAAAAATCGATTGATTTGATTTTTTTGAAAAAAATCGATTTTTTTCCAACCCTGTCGTTTATTGGATTTAACACAGATACGATACAAGGACAAGTTGGCTTTTAAATTTTCGAGACGCTTGCTATATACATAGGCGTAGAAGGGGGGGGCGCTATAGCGACCCTTCAGATTTTTCCTCTCTCAGTGTATCCTCCATTGCGTCCCTTAGGTTTTGGTCACACCAATATAGTTTAGTACCATCCCTCCCCCACCCAACCCACTCCCACCATGCCAAAATACGTTCCTACACCCCTATGAATGTAAGCCCTATATATGGTATGAGGTATAAATTTCCAAAGGGTTAGCAGCCAACTGCTATTGGGGGAAATGGGTTAACATACAGCCGAACATGAAATGGATCCAGGTGATGGTCCTTTAAAGCAGGTTGACATAAGACCCCAGGTCCTGAAAAGTCGCTGCCCTGCTGTATTACAAGCCACTACCTACATTCCTAAATGTATGAAATAACCAATGTTTAGTGACATATTATTTATTTTTTATGTTTTATAAATGTGGTCTCTGTAGATGGTTTCTTCCGGTGTAGCGCACCCGAGTATACATGTAATAACGATGAGAAACGCAATGGGGATAGTGAGTATAATAATTGTAATTTCACTAAATAGTAATAATACTCCGCAAGATGGTCACTCCACTCCCTCCACCGCCCCTCTCCACCCTCCCCCCCTTTATGTAAAATGTTCTGTCGTAAGTCATGTCACCACACGTAATTTGTTTAAATGTAAACATAATTTATACATGTATCGTATCGTACTCTACATCATTTGTAATATAAAATATCCATGTATATGTATATAAATGTCATATGTATAAACATAATATAAATTTATGTTATATGTCAAGGGTTCACCGCATCATAGGCCTTGCCTTTGGTGGATGCCTGTATTAAATTGTTAAATTATTTACCTATATGGAAATAAAGAATCTTGAATCTTGAGTCTTTTGAAAGATTTAATAACAAATATTTACATTCTTGACACCTGGCTGTGGCTTTTTTGGGGGTCTGTGTGTGGCGGTTGGGGTGGGGATGGGAGGTGGTGGTGATGAGGGGTGGGGTTGCGTCGACGCGCTAACCTCCGATAATAGTTACAAACTGTTAATTTTGTAGATTTTAATCAAATATGGGTATGAAATAAAAAACATTGTCTATATAATACCCGGCGACAGTCGCGGGAATCAAACATAACAATACTACATATTATATAGGTTGACTATATCGGGCATATACGAAAATAGGGTATTTCGTGTGATTCGTGTTAGCTTTATGAAATTTCTTTTATAAACATGCAGTGATTACTACGTAAGCATATTATTTTTATGAAGTCAGATGTTTGCAAAAGGTTTATTTAGCTGAAAACACCGTAAAAGCTATGTGATTATTGTTAAGCGAAGGCACACAAAGTGGTTTGTTTATGTGCTTTGACCTTTGACATGACGTTTTCTGCACATGCGCATTCGGAACTCCGAGATAGCTTATAAAATTGAAAAGTGAATTCTTTAATTACTTGAACGAAAACTGGTTTCATGTTTCAAACACTGACAACAATGTGTTGACTAAATAATTTATGTCCAATATCCCTTCTAATCACCCAGGAGTATCCAGTTAACAACCAAAGTTGGGTTCGTGTGCTGTGCTCACTGCTCAAATCCTTCAGCTGACATAAGCCAGATAATAACACAAGAGATGGGTTTAAATAAACAACAAACAGGTTACTTTATTTACAACTATAAACAGGCTAGTGCAGCACTAGTAAAACAGCATCTGACAGATGCTCAAATGTCACGGTACATTGACGAATTGTATACCATATAGCGCGCCCTATCTCGGTAATAGGCCTACTCGCTTGCCGCAGTGCAAGCGAGACAACTTTTGGCGGTCTATACCGTAAAGGGACATAATCCCTTACACTACCCCAACGTACAAACAAACAATTGTGACGCAATTAGTAAACAGTACAATGGCGCACTGCTGCTGGTTTACCAATAGCAGCTATATTCTAATAACATGCTATTCATATATCACCAACGATGGTAGACAGCTATGGTGGAACTACGGTGGACCGACTATGGTGGACCGACTGATTAACAAAGGCTAGTGGTCAACTAACGTAATAACCATTCTCGGTAACTCGTCGGCACAATACCACGTTAGTTATGCATGCTCGACAATGTCAATAAATCGGGACACCTCTGTTCAATGACAGGTCTATATGTTTATGGTGGGTCCGTGGTGGGCATAGAACTGTGGTGGAAGTCAATATGGTGGGAACGATATGATTATGACGAGTAGATGATACCGTAAATATCAGACTGCGGACTATGTAAAAATACTCCCAGACCACAGTTTAATTCGTAAGCAAGCGTACCGTTTCCGCTGCTATCATCTGCTGCGCCATAATAATTGCAACACGGGACTAGCTTTACTTCCACCACAATTTATGCTAAAAGTAAACTAGTGTAAAACTTGATCTGGTTTGGTTAGTTGTCCGAAACGCCCACCCTGATTTAAAGCAAAGGGGACTATTTATAGTAACATTTCCTTATTGTTACGTCACACATTCTATCTCGAGTCACATTATGATGCGCTTCAGTGTGAGCTGAAGCGTGCACGTGATATGATGCGCCGTTATCCTTCCCAGAATAATGTGCACAAATTATTCAAAACGGTAAATAAACCCTAAATATCAGAGGACAGGATGGATAAGTGTTGTAGGTAATAGCCGCTATCTGGCAAACAGGTAATGACATCCTAATGTTGACACAAACTGGTAAAACCGTGGCATAATAGGTAATGAAATCGCCTGTCTCCATGACATAACAACACATGCAGGTGAAATGTCATAGGGGCAGATCGTCTCAATATGAAATGGAAATGACTGCCTAAAAGACGTTGGGAATCTGATGTTTCAGTGGTCAAAGGGGTTTCAGGACCACAAAGCAGATACACTCCCCCCGATAACATTCCCATATGGGGCCCACATTGTTTCCCATATGGGTCCCATGCCGTTTGCACCCACAGCCCATAAGGGCAAGAAATTTTTTTCATAAAACTTCTTATGATTGAACTGTGGACTCAGGCTACTACTTAGCTTCTATATCCACCTCCACTTATGAGACACATCTGGGTAAATCCTGAATTTAAATCTAGATTTTAATAGCCTACATGGGGCCAGACATGGGGTCAAATACTTTTGAAAGTATTTAAATGCAAATACCTCACATTTGGAAATCCTCAAATGCAAATACTTGAAATTTAAAATCTTCAAATGCAAATACAAATTCTTAAAATTTAAAATCCTCAAATGCAATTTGAAATACAAATGCAAATAAGTAACAAGAAGTATTTAAATGCGTTTAAATGCAAGTGCATTTGCAGTTGTCCAAAATGGTTTGTATTTTAAGCATATATGGTTTCAAAATGAAATGGAATAAGCTCGCTCCCTCCTGGTGTGGGTATTAAAGTGAAAAATAATCACCGGCTCTCTTGTATGGTTGTCTTTGGGCCAGGATTTCACTGGTGAAAGGGTTACTGAGATGTTATAATATGCATAGATGTGCCTATCTACATTTCCAGTCACAATGTTTCAACAAATTCTTAAAAAACCCATCCCACCCCCAAATGAACCATGACTTTAAGAAACTCAATTTGCAGTCTTTGAAATTAGTACTGGTGCACAGATTTAATTCTTTTTTTTGGCAAAAAGAATTTGAAAACTATTTGAAATTTCAAATACTTTTCAAAAACTATTTAAATGCAAATAGTTGACTTTTCAAAATCCTCAAATGCAAATACTTATGATTCAAAACCTTCAAATGCAAATACAAATGTAAGTACTTCGTACTTCACAAGAAGTATTTAAATGCACTTAAATGCAAATACATTTGCATTTGACCACATGTCTGCATGGGGCCCATCTGGGCATTCCCAGATCCACCTTATATGGGAATGTTATCAGGGTCTTTATGATTAAATAAGTTTTGGGGATATTTTGAATTTACTTTATTTGGTAGATGCTGCTGTCTATATATATTATATGAAAAGTATTTGAAACTTCAAATATTTTAGCAAATGTATTTAAATGCAAATACTTGTGGTTTGAAATCTTCAAATGCAAATACTTGAAAAAGTATTTAAATGCATTTAAATGCAAATGTATTTGACCCGCGGTCTGCACGTGTACGAAATTTGGATGAGAAGAATTTAGCAGAATTAAATTCCATACTTTTTCAAGACTCAATTTCAAATTTTCCAGACCTAATTTATGACTTTCAATCAGACAAAAAACACCTAATTTACGACTTTCAATCACACAAAAAACAAACACAGTTACTAAGTTCATCATATTATCATATATAAACTTTATAAAACAACATATCAAAATAAATAATCAACTAAATTAACATCGGATAGCACTCATCCACAGATAGAAAGATATACAGCACTCTATTTGTTGATATGACAGTTAAAATAACTGGATACAATCATGGCAATTTTAATGTTGATATGGATGGATAGCAGCACTCAGGAAAGATATAAAAAAAATTTTTTTTTGAAAACTTACCACTGGAATGACTGACATAGTGACCAGGCCAGTCATTACAGCGATAAATCTTCAAAAATTGTATTTTTTGATCTGCAATGGACATTTCTCGGCACCACTGCATACATACATCATGACATGATAAAACAAAGGGTTTAAGTGTAAATAGAAAATGTGCATTTGCAGGTCAGTCATTAGTGTGTGATAAATCTTCAAAAATAGACTTTTCTTGATCTGCAAATGGACATTTCTCAGGACTACTGCATATATACCAAAATATATGAAATATTTAGCAATAAAGTGGATATCCTCTGATAACCGACTAAATAAGGCATACGTGTGTGAAATTTGGGCGATGTAAGTCCAAACTCAAGAAGCGAGAGGAAAATCTGATTTAATTTCAGTTTTTTTATACAGTTGGCATTGTAGCACCAGGCTTAGCGTAACGTCGTAAGCGGAATAGCGTGGGGCTACATTTCGCAGCTAGTACGAACCGTGATTTAAATGCAAAATTTTGTTATTCATAGAATCGCATTGATGTCATTACAATCAAATTTCCCATAATACCATGGAGACCCACCATTTTTGGAAGGGCTAATTTAACATTACGTGCAATGGGCCATGAAACCGTAATTACATTTTCTTTACTAGCTTGCAAAATTCAGTCACGATTTGATATTTTTCTGATACCAGGCTGGGTTATTGCAGATTCTTAGGTACAGGATTTTATGGATTAAGCTTCATGGAAAATGTAAACTATGTGTTGCTATGAGCAGTCCTGTTTAGCAGGTAATAAGTTTGCCCCAACTATAATGGCGGCCCATGTCAGAATGCCCGGATGTGCGAAACTATGAATTGTTCAATCCGTATCTACAGGATAATTGGCATAACGATGTAATTGCGTAATTTGGTTTTCAGCCAACATCCCACAAGGCATTGTGCTTACTAATCCTGGTTAACGTAAAGCAGTAGTACGCGCAATGATTCTATGAATTGTGGGATCATGGATGTTGAAGACCGAATATCTTTACATCTGGATGATCTGCAGTTACACAATCTCTAGTCTAGTCGTTTAAAAAAGTACATTACATTTCAAACAGATAATTTGCTAAAATCACTCGACACAATTATTAACACCGATAGTGTCAGTGAAATAAGCACACCAATTTCATCATGCAACAAACCCACGTGTCTTGCGAGAACACGTGCTCGAAGTGCCTGCAGTAAGGCTACCGATTGTTAGACTGTATGTTGATTAAAAGTAAGAGAACATAAAAAATCGACAAAGCAAAATAGGATAGTAGTGAATTTGCATAATAATTGTCTTACCTGTGTTTTTCTTAAACTAAATGGTCTAATTAAACGATTTTCTCAAGCAATTGCGTCTAGATTCTTCTAACTTTTTGGCCTGATGGAGAGCGACCCCTAAAATGTTAGCCTCGCTTTGAAATGACGTATTCGATTAGCGGGAGAGATCCGTAACTCTTGTAAGCATAGCGGGTAACGTAATACAGAGTCGTCTTCTTGTGTTGGAGTTTACTGTTACATTAATAGAATAATGTAGAACACGAGTTTCAAGATTCAAGACTCAAAATTATTTATTTTCATATCATCATCATCAGCAGCAGCAACAGCACAGAGGTTAGTGACCGATCGGCCAAGACCTACCAAGTAATAAACCGTATAGATTTTACATTTACACAACTCTGTTTCAAGTTACACCACACTCGCTCATCAAAACTTAGCGGAATATCTCGATACACCGTACAAAGACGAGGAAAACCCCAAATAACAACCAACAACAAAAGGCATACATGTAGTGATTAGGATAACGAAAATTCTGACTAGTAAATTTACAGTCGTCACATCAGTCCAGTTCAGGGCTGATGGTTCGCCTAGAATTGGAGAGGCGGTATCTACAAGACAAGTAACAAGTAACAGGCAGTCCACCAAAGGCTGAGCCAATACAGCGGTGGACCCCTTACATTTAACATATAACAAACATATAATTCAGTGATAGTTGGATCATGGATGAAGATAATATAATATTTACATGTATACATTTAAGACAGTAGACAATTTTAATACACACATGGGAATGGGGAAAACACATGCATATCTTGTTTACATTATTATTATTATTATTATTATTATTATTATTATTATTATTATTATTATTATTATTATTGTTGTCATATAAAACAATACGGCCTAATTTGTATCAACATTTCTTGTTGCAGATGTGTATTTTACATTAACATTCTAGTTGTTGTCCTGGCAACTGGGTACATATTTGTTTTTGTACTGCCATGGTGGCGACTTCTGCATTGATGTCATTGGATTGGATTTTTAGTATCTTTCTAAGATTATTATTTTAAATTTTGTTTAAAAGAGCTTTGTGTGAGAATCTGTGTGCGCATATATATTTATATCTGTGCTGTTCCAGAGTTGTATTGCTTGGTGGGATGTTTTTTGTGTAGCTGTCATTGTTCTGTAATAGGTTTGGTCTAAGTTATTCTTAGTTCGTTTGTTGTGCGAGTGTATATCGGAGTTGTTCCTAAAATGGTTTGATAATGAGAAGGGTAGATTGCTATTGTGGTATATAGTGTATATATAGTTGGACCGCTCCGATGTCTTCAAGTTTTAGCAATTTTTCGGTTTTAAAGACATCCTGGCCCTCTGCTGGCTGTGCGAATAATTTGATTGCCTGCTTTTGTAGTGATTTTAGCTGTGCTAGTTTAGTTTTATGCGTGTTAGTACGGATGGGTGCAGGACATCTCGTACCATCGCCAACTCGTACCAAGTCAACTCGTACCAAATGGATGGTCAACTCGTGCCCGTTTTTGGATAACTCGTACCAGATTTTTAGACAACTCGTACCAAACTATGGTCAACTCGTACCACCATTGCTTCCATTATAAATATCGTACGAGTTGACTATTCTCTGGTACGAGTTGTCTCTGAACCTGGTACGAGTTATCCATAGATTTTGGTACGAGTTGGCCATCAATATGGTACGGGTTGACTTAAAATCTGGTACTAGTTGTCCATAGTTTATGGTATGACTTGGCCATCGATTTGGTATGAATTGACCTTTAAAACTTGGTACGAGTTGTCCATAGATTTGGTACTACTTGACCATCGATTTTGTACGAGTTGACTTTAAATCAGGTAGGCCTATGAGTGGTCCAGTATATGTGTGTAAGACATATGACACCACATAATTGGTATGAGTTGACCATCCATTTTGTTACGCGTTTTCCAAGTATTTATTACTCTTGCCCGGTATATATCATCTGGGTGATAGGGTGTGTTAGAGACTAATGGAATTAGTCATATCAGATTTTTTTTTAATATAGGTTAGATCATACCACTGGAATAGCCAAGCACCATAAATGTGGCAACGGCCTTGTCCAATAAGCTCACCAATAAGCCCACCGACATAGGAAAATCTCCAATGCTAACTATTGTCAAAGACTTCCACCATGACACTTTGCCCAAATCTATAGCCCCCTTCTTTATAAACAATATTAAGATCCACCAACATAACACTAGAAGCAGACATAAACTACATGAGCAATACACACGGACAGACACAGGAAAACACTGAATATCAGTTGCAGCCACTAAACTATGGAATAACACAAAACAGGAAACACGTGAGAAAATTCTATCAACAAAATTCTGCAAGAAAACAATAAAAAACTACTTGATTAACACATACTAGTATTATCTAACTCATGCAGTACAGCTAAAAAATGGCCCGACTCGTCTACAAAACAAGGTAAAGAATGCTGTTTTATACTCGTGCATAATTGGATTCTAAGACATTGCTGTCTAATAGGACAGTGATGTCTATCGGTCCAAATAATTTTATAGTATTTGACAGAAATTTTTTTCTATCTATATAACATGCTTCTTTTCTTGTTTTGAAAAAACTATTGACCTGCTACTAATACTGATGCTACTTCTGCTGCTACCACTGCTACTAGCACTACTACTACTACATGTACTACTACATGTACTACTACATGTACTACTACTACTACTACTTACTACTTACTACTACTACTACTACTACTACTACTACTACTACTACTACTACTACTACTACTACTACTACTACTACTACTACTAAATTATGACTAGATGATTCCACTTGCTATTATATCCAATAATAATTTCAATTACCATAGTAACAAACTACAGGACGAGCAGGAGAATGAGCACCCCTCCCCTCCATCCCCCTTCCCTTGTCCAAGGATGCTCCCCATTAGCCAACATCCTGTAAACAGTATATCATCATTATAAGTAAAAATACCCTCCCCCAAAAATATATAAATGTTTATTGTTGTATCTATAATCATAAACATCCATGTATATCATTGAACTTGACTATGTTCTGTACTTGTCTGTTACGTAACTGTCTTGTCCTTATTTACTACCCATATTGTTATTGTAGATATGGGATCGTCTTGTGGGAAGTCATGACCCCACCGGATATCTTATATTTACGAGAAGTCCTAAATGAAATTCTTATTTGAAATACCAGGTGAGCTAACGAACCGAGTTATCATCATTATTATTATATATGTATTACGCTGTACTGGTTGACATCAACCAGTGCTGCTGAGGTACAGTTTCGGAGAAATTGGAATCGAAACTATATCGAAACTGTTGAATGATGTAGGCATCATCAATGTAGAAAATTGAATTGAAAGAAATAGGACCACCGGTTCTGACTTGATGTGTATCTGGCAATAGTTGGGATGAAAGTGGTTGCGGTGGGATCGGCACACACTTTTATGGTATTCAGCAGTCGTTTCGGCCATTAGTTTAGGAAGTAATCGAGTGATAAGAATCGATAGGAATCGTACGGACAGACTGACATTAGTTGATGATAGTAGGCATTCCGACTCCCTTAAGAAAGTACAGCAACACCAGCTGGCAATGAGATCATACAGCTCATCTGCCTATTAACACTCATATCTTACAGGCTTATTCACGATAGGCAATGGACAGGACAGAGGCATTGTAGCGTCCTGTAGGAATTAATAACACAATCGAAATTTGTATATCAGCTATATGTCAATCATTCAAAGGCATGCTACAACAACACATTCCATAATGTTGTTAGTTAGCTGACAGATCACATCAAATCAGAACCAGCCAACACCGCTTTGACCCTGTGCAGCAGTAGCTCCATAGAAGAGAAGCCCAGAGTTTGATTAGTCGAGATGACGTCATAATCAATGAGCGTCGATCAAACTCTGTGGCAAAGAATAAAGAAGAACAATGTTTCAAAGTGAAAGTCGGGAGTGAACGATCATGGATTGGTCAGGCAGACCAACAGTAACATGTAGAAGCTTCTAGGAGGAAATAAGCAGACGTTGATTGGCGGACGGATTATCCAGACCAATCAAGCTGTGCTTATAACCTACCTAGAAGAATCATTGAAACGAATAATATATATTAAGATATGTATATATCTATATATTTTAATATGTATAGAACTTAGGGTCCATCGAAATGTATGAGTAGGGCAGTTTGCCTATTGTAAAATTAATCTTCACCATCGTGATTCCGTATGCACAAGTGCTGCTACGTAAGTCGAAATAGTTAGTTGTGTTGCCAGTCAAGCTAAGTTGCGATAAGCATACTAGACGGTGTTCTAGGAGTAGTCAAGACTTAGCCATAGTAATTGTTAAAAAGTTATTTTCAGTAACCTAGTAGTCTTCATAAACGCATTAAGTAATATCATTACCGTACCATATCATTATTATCCATTAGTTACGTTGTACAGTTAGTGTAGCGAATAAAATTATCATCTTGCTTGTCAAGACAAGAGTTTGGGTTGTGGATTAGGAACTCCAGAGTGTAGGGCGACCCTACATCGAATTAGTAATCTTTTGATAAAGTTAGATAGGCCCGGTTATCACTAAAAATATCGTCGTTATCATCAGCGGTGAGGCGAACCGATAACCTTCATCTTCTACTGCATCTTTGGCAAGAGGTTGTCGCAGCAACCACATTCGTCACATCTTGCCAGAGAAGTGGTAGAAAACGTATAGACCCGGAGACAGAAAATCTTCAATATGTATCGCAAAATAATAATAATAATAATAATAATAATAATAATAATAATAATAATAATAACCCACGTGACTAACCCTTACACACACCCTGCTGTCACAGTATTATATGTTGGTTCGCGGACTGAGAGAGGCCCACTCCTGGAGTTTTTCTTTCCACTGTAATGACTGACAAGATAATTGAACCGGTGGTGAACTCTGGGTGGGGTGTGTGTGGGGTTGGTGTGGGAGGGTGCTGGGGTGTGGGGAGGGGTGGTCTCCTCTTGACCCGCGAATTGACATATTTCCTCTTTGAAATTTAAACTGTCTATGTGGATCAAGGGTCAAAGGGTTAATAAGGAAGTAGTAAATGTAATGTCTGAATTTATAATTATTTGTGTAAGTACTGTCTTGTCTAATTTATATATACCTGTATATATGTGTGTAAGGTGCCCGGCATAACAATAGGCACTGCCTTAGGCGGACAACCTGGTATGATTCATGAATTCGTTTATCTTGGAATTATTGAATAAATAATCTTGAATCGTGAGTTTTGAATCTAATTCAGAATCTGAAGGTTTTCATTGAATAATCCAATATCTTGCATATAATTTCAACGGGGTCCAGATGGCTAATCAAGTGCTACACGTGTAAAGCTTTTTAAAGAGCATCGTATAGAAGTGTGATTAGGAAATTGTGAATAAACACGAACACAAAGAGACACTGTATCAATTTTATTAGTTACTATGAACATGAACAACTAGGTAGTCACTTTAAAATTATGTAGCATTAATAGAGGGATTCAATTCTACCTATGCCCCGACCATCTATATCCAAACTCCGCCCACTCTTTGGCTGTGTTGTGATCGATTTATATACTTTGAACCCTGACTTCCTAGAAATCGAACTTTGAATCCTGACTTCCCCAAATCCGATTTTCAAGTTCACTATACAGGTAGGCTGTTGAACATTTTGAAACTAATTTGACTGGGTGCTGTTGCTGCCTGTGGTCCAGTCAAATTAGCTTTGAAATATTCAACAGAATGTTTATTAAATAGTAAGCCATCAAAGACATACAGTATGTACACTTGACGGACTTGCCAGGGAGAATCCAGGAGGTCAACTGCCAGAGGTGCACAGTGGGGTAGGGTGGGGTACGCACGCACGCACGCACGCACGCTCGCACACACAAACGCATGCACATGCAGACGTACAAATGAATACACGCATAAATGCACATGCGTATGAATGAACGTACACACGCATGAAAGCACGCATGCACGAGGAGGTTTTACAAGAATGTCTGAGACAATTTTAGGCTGATATTAGAAAGATTATTGTATTAACCCATCATGTGTCACCATTGTCTCAAAGCGCCATTTAATGATCAAAACATTTCAAGAAAACTTTTGCAGGACAAAAGAGACCATTTATGATCTTTGTAAATTTACTCCTGAAAAGCTTTCTGTTGTCCGTATATGGCCATTTATCAAGACGACTACATATATTCTGTTTTTGGTCAGCTTGATCGTCAAAGGGTTCATGGTCAAGAAAGTTCTGTGATTTTTGCCTAGCTAATGTACATTTGAAGAGTATTTTAGAAAATTTACAACTGGAATGACTGGCTTTATTACCGAGCCAGTCATTTCAGTGGTAAATGTTCAAAAATACTCTTCTCTTGACCTTCAAATAGACATTCCCCAAGACCACTGCAGATGCCGTTTTGGCCAGCGTGGCTATTAAAGTGTTAAGTGCGCAGAAAAGGGGTTATCTTTATTAATTGCTTCTTTCTTCTTTTCGTTCGCTGATCATACCGCCAGTCCTGTAAGTGACTATCGACATGATCATAAGCGTTAAGTGCGTGGATCCATGGTTTATTAGAGTGCGCCGTGCGGCCTGGAACCTCCGTCTTCAGCACTCGAGGTTTCTGTCAGGGTTACCTCACCCGTACCTCCTTTAGTCGCCTCTTACGACACGCAGAGGATACGGAAGGTGTATTCTAAGCCCCACCTACAGGGCGATTAATTGCTTAATTTATGTAATATTATTCCGATTTTTATCGGATTTTCACCATGGCATCACCACAAAGAAGGCTACTATTGCATTATTCTATTTAAATCTTTGTCAGCGAATAGAAATATGATTTTAGTACTGTTTTGAATTGCACAATTTATTTAATATTTGTCACATTTTTCCTCAAACAACCACCATCCTACTCAACATAAATTTCTCCTAGCCTCCATATGTACGCGTTTTGGACATATTTTGCTCTTAGATTTGAAAGATGCATTTAGGATTTAAAATAACCTACCGTTTAAAGGTGTGAATTACAGGTGTAAAGCCAGCGGCCCATCTACCGATTTTTGTTACCGGGCGATGAAAATTTTTCAGCAGGATAAATCTGCCAATAACTGCGCATTCTCGTCAGCAGCAATTGACTGCTCACCTACCGATTCCCCGTGCTCATAACTCAATTTAACCGGGAGAGAGAGAGAGAGAGAGAGAGCATGTGACAAACTATGTCACAACATTACTCGAAAATTTGGCCGATTGGCTCTGTTCAGTGTTCACATTTACTGATTTGCACAGGTCGGTATAGATTCGGACGGCAAATCCTTTGATATTGCCAAGGAATTTTTTTTACCGATTTATCCAGAAAAAATTGGGCTGGCAGGTCCGGCTCATCTACCAATGCTACTTATTCTTCCAGCCGGCAGTACAATCGGCAGATAAAATCGGTAGATGGGCCGCCGGCTTTAAAAGGGATTAACTCCAATTAAAGCTAGGCCGACTGACGCATTCCATAAATAGTCCCTTTATCACTGTTTGTTGTCACAAAAATTAGCTCAATCTAGGTGGGCCGAGTATTGCCTAGCCCTTTAATTGACCTTTCCAGTTTTAACTATGCCCCTACCCATCCCTAGCTAAGCTCCACCCACACCTCGGTCGTGTTGTCACTCCATCACTCAAGTTTCAAAATAATAATACACATTCAACAGGTTATATATATATATATATATATATATATATATATATATATATATATATATATATATATATATATATATAGTTACCTTAAAAATGGGTTTCTGTGTAGTCTTAGCCAGTCAAATTAATTTCAAATTATTCAACACACTAAGTTTAAATTAGTAAATAATTTACTTTTTTATGGATTTGTCCATGAAAGGGTTAATACAATTATATAAATCTATGCTTAAAGAAATCATATGTTAATATTTATTTCGTTTCAATAAATTTAGCCACACAATTTAAGTCTCTAAACATATTAATATTTTCAAAAATTGTGGTGTGAATATCCACCTTCAATGCATGCGGGTAAAAATTCATATGGGTAAAATGTTTTTAGAATACACAGTAAAAACTAAAAGTTATGTCAAAGTTGTACCATAATTTTCTTGTTATTCCGTTTATATTTCTTTTTTTAATTTAGTCAAGAAGATCTAAATATTTGCTTATTGAATGTCCATTTGCAGGCCAAGAGAAGAGTATTTTTAAAAATGTATCATTGGAATGACTGTCTCGGTAATCAAGTCAGTCATTCCAGTGGTAAATTAAAAAAAATAGGCTACTCTTCTCTTGGCCTGCACATGGTCATTGCTCAACACCGCTGCAGAGGCCAGTCTTGGCCGGATTCGACATGAAAGGTTTAACAGAGATATTCAATTATTGACTGTTAATCCTTAAACACCCACCCCACCCCACCCCACCCCTTCTGTCCTGTATCATTTTCATTATTTGCTAATTATTAATCTGGTCCTTATTGCAACTTATTTCAAATAGTGTTATTCCTATCCACCTTTAATCAATTATTAATCGTGCATCGCTAATCTACACCCCACCCCCTACTACAATGCACAGTTAAGCTAGTATATTATCTTGGCTGCATTGAAGTCCTAGACCTACAACCATGATAACTCTGAATATGGGGCCGGCATTGAGCCATTACCAAATCAGTATGTATTAGCCCAATAACCTGCACTACCAGAGAGGCTTGTCGGGGCATACGTCGCTTTTAGTTTCTTTACGTTCGACTGTTTTATTTTCATAAAATTTGGTTTTAATTGGATCTTTTGCTCACATATGTAAGATAAACTATACATTAGTTCCTTTATAATTTATGTAGAAGTAGGGCCCAAGTGCAATATGTCTTAATCTTGCTATTATAATATTTGGACAGCTCGTACCAGATTTTAAGTCAACTCTACCAAAGCGATGGCCAAGTCGGACCAAAATCTATGGACAACTCGTAACAGATTTTAAGCCAACTCGTACCAAATCGAGGCCCAAGTCGTACCAAACTATATGGATAACGCGTACCTGTTTTAGGTTAACTCGTACGAAGTGGATGGTCAACTCGTACCAAATTCTATGCACAACTCATACCATGTTCAGAGACCACTCGTACTAGAGCATGGTCAACTTGTACCATATTTATAATGGAAGTAATGGTGGTACGAGTTGACCATGGTTTGGTACGGGTTGTCTCAAAATCTGGTACGAGTTGTCCAAAAACTGGTACGAGTTGACCATCCATTTGGTATGAGTTGACGTGGTACGAGTTGGAGATGGTACGAGATGGCTAGAATTCGTCCAGATTACATTGCAATATGTGATATGTGGAAGCATCAGTGTACAATATAGAGATTTTAGAATATTAGGGGGAAGATATGGCTTAAGTCTGCGCATGATACCGATGTTCTTTGCAACCTTGGATCTTGTAGCTAGCAGGGGTATGCGCTGGTCCATCCTGCTGCTCCGCTCCATTGCACTGCATGTACAGGATGCGTGGGAGGGCTGATTAGCTGCGGTTCTCAGGGTTACGGATGCCATATCGTGACTCTCCGAAAAGTACAAAGACCGACTTCTAGAGCCGGTGGAATGATAACATTTCAGTAGGGCCATGCGACCATTGCCGCCGAGATTGAACCTCACCGTCTCGTCCCAACTATTTGAGTCACCGGTATGATGGTCCACAACTCAATTTAGGAGCCTAGACATGATAATTGAAAATAAACTGGTAAAACATTGGTACTCATTTGTTAGCACGGGAGAGAAAATATACAGTACATAGAACTAAGTTGGTGTATTGTTAACGTGGATTCGACAGTGGTACCTCACCGATCCTTATACAGCCGCGAGGTATCCCTGCAAGGGAGCATCCTAACGAGGCCACTTATATAGTTTAATATAAACCATTATACCCCTGACAAAAATATTATTGTTGCGAGAGGAAAGTGCCTCGCATGGGCCTCCGTCACAAGAAATGCATTCAATGCCAAAGCGGAGGAAGAGTGCTGGCAAAAAGGGCCACTCTCATGTTCAAACCTATGCTACTTGTAGTGAGAGTCAACCCAGTGAAATTATAATTAATGTGATGCACGCTGTATTACGCAAAGATGGGGTGAATGATTTCCATAGAATTCAACACTGTCATCTTATGTAAGTCCAAGATACTGTGTTGCTAGTTGCTGCTTTTATTTATGCGGTTCTTCTGCTAAATCCTAAACTACCAGTAAGTTGTTAGATTTATATCCAAGCTTTGGCCGCAAGTGGCAGGAATTTCTACTTATCTTTAATACATGAGCCTGACTGGCAAAGATGCTCGGTTTCTCTAAGGTCACCCTTCGGAGCATCTCCCTCAGAAAGGCAGCGAGCGGACATGTTATGGAGTGACAGCTTCCGAATCACATAATGATCTGGTTACATTTCACACCACAACCACATACAACATTACTATGACAAGTCAATATTACACAAGCAATTTGAAAAGCGCATAAAAGTTTATGGCGGGGAGTGAGAAACAGATATCCATCTCTAGTGACCTTCCCATGAGGGCGTGGTGGGTTCCAAGACCGCACCAAGTCACTGTATGGAGTTAGATGGAGATCTGCGTCCTATCCATCACCTGGTGTGTCGGGCGCAGACCATATGAGATCCAGCTCCGGGGACACACATTTGTCTGTCATTAGGGTTAAGTTTCACGATGCCCAGGGATGCACTGTTGGCTGGTTAAAATATATATATATTTTCGCAGTACTTCCTACTTTGGCGGGGTTATCTATGCTAACTGGTATCTGAAGATACAAGGGAGGTGTATGCGAAATGGACACTTTGGTCTTCACCGCTTGGAAACCCCAATAGTTTCCCAAGTCGGATTATGCCAACGTGGCGATGGGAGTTTCAGACAATTAATAAGCCTTGCGGCTGGAGGAGCGTAGAACGAGACAATCACTCAATATAATAAGAGGCCCTAAGGTAACTTGCCAATTTTACACAATCTAGCTGGTGTGCAGTGTTACATATCCGCTACATCCAGAAAAGAGGCTTACACAAATTACTCCTAAGGAGCGGCTGTCCGTAACTACTTTTAAACCTATCCTACCGAGCTAGAATAGCCAGGTTTAGTCGATCACATGTCAGGTTCGCACAATGACCTCAGTGTAAAATTGATGCTGGGGGAAAAGTGATGCAGAGTTATTGTTGCTGTATAGTATAGCCTAGCGTACTGCGGTCCTAGTATTTTATATCAAATAAACAAGACAAGTAACTAGGATGGCTGCTGCCATATATATAAACTAATTATCACGGTATTGACAATAAATCAGGTCATAGGAGCTTACGGTGCTTGTTAGTCATAAGCACAAAAAAATAAGGATAATATTTACATTAAAGATATAAATTATAAAATGTGGTCTCAGACGACCAGTCAGTACCTATTAGTCATCAGTACCTGTAAAGAAATGAATAAATACAATAATACAAAAATATAGCTAAATGAGTACCTATTAGTAAGCGATATGGAAAAAGTTCATAAGTCACTGTGGATGATGCGTTACAGATGAGGAACACGAGATGGCACGATTCTGAAGTTGCTGGGAAATCTCCACAGGCGAACTGTTACCGCCGCTCACTCTCAAGGATGGTGAAAAAGAATGATTATACTTGCGGATGTCCACTAGATTGTCAGAATAGGTCATACAAACAATTTAAGCAGAATGTTGGAAAGTTCTGTACTGTATCAGAAGTTTGAAACTTACCCATAACATAGAGGGCTACCATAGAAAGTTGTAATTACACAATGCAGGTACATTTCTGGGTACACCATATATGGTGCACCGCATACCTCTTGCAGCACACCAGGCAGAGTCCCACCAGACTGTGGCCTAAAAGTTAATTAACACACGACATGCTGCACGGAAGTTTGATCGCCACTTTTCAGCATGGTTCGGCAGATCTGATGAGTTGTCCACCAAGATTCGCCACTCGTTCTACATACTGGAGAAGTTACATC
The DNA here is from genome assembly GCA_034401795.1 of Chaetoderma sp. LZ-2023a. Lineage (NCBI taxonomy): Eukaryota > Metazoa > Mollusca > Caudofoveata > Chaetodermatida > Chaetodermatidae > Chaetoderma > Chaetoderma sp. LZ-2023a. The sequence continues at coordinate 54,683,620 of CM067365.1, forward strand.
GGGGCTGCGAGGCTCATCCGCAGGAAGGCTCCTCTAAAGTGTTGGAAGTGAGAGACTCTTCTATTCAATTAGTTGACCATGGGTGGCCGTCCGAGGGCTTACAAAAACTAGATGCAGATGTTCGATTGCGGGCCAGAGACTAAGAACTGAAATCTGAAAGGCACCACTGCGGTTATAGGGGAACCACAATCAGTAAGCAGTTGCACACGTCTTGCACTGCTCTGGCCACACAACCTGCCACTTGTTCTCCCTCGACGAAGTGTGGTCTCGATTCTTGGTTTTGCGCTCCTTTTATACTACTCATGACGTCAGAGGCAGGAAGCCCAGCCAATCAACGGGTGATTTGTAGCCAATCAGCGTGCAGATAGTAAGGATGAGGTCGCTATCACGTGATAGACATCCTCTCCATTCGCTTAGTACATACACATGTTTACAACATCCTTGTAATGTTTTGAAAATAATTTCAACGAGCTGAATTAGGATAACTCTGCCATTTCTGGTCCGATTTTAAAAAGGTAAATAGTTTTAGAATCCTCGTCTCATTCCGGACTTGATAGAGTGGAATTTAAAGAAATTACGTGCACCATCCCGGTACACTTTATTATGCATTCTCTCCCAATGCTGACACGTGTTGTCAGGGAAGCTCTGACGTGCTTGCATGCGCGCTACACAATCTCACGGACTTAGACGTTTCACAGAAACCTCTATCATATGGCTTTATACATGCATACTGTCCTATTCAGGGGTGGGGGCTGCTTGGAATGTACCCGGAGCGGTCGTCCTGTACTCAGCTGAGCTGGGACAGTCTGTACCCGTCCGGCTGATCCACGCTACAATCCCACTATTTCTATTTGCTTCTCCTAGGTTAAGCTTTTATCCAGATAGACACCAGTTTTAAAATTCAATATATGGTCATTTTTTCATAAACTTCCTCTAGAATATAAAATTAAGCAGTTTCAGTTTAAATTATTACATCATATTTTGCCCTGTAATAAGTTTTTATTTAAAGTAAAAGTTGCCCCAGACCCTTTTTGTAGTAAGTGTCCAAATACAGCAGATGATATTGTTCGTTATGTGTTCGGTTATCAAGATGTATACCAATTTTGCCATCCTTATCCTTGTGTTGGAAGTTCTCTCTTTGTCAGAGGCACCCCGGAAAAATCTCCAGGTAGTTGAGAAAAAAAGTATCGAATGAGAGCTATATTGTGACTATGAAAACATTGCAATGCCTTTAATGAAAGTTATTTACGGAAAAGTTTAGCGTGTTGTCCTATCGTTCGCTGTGTTAGTTTCACATGTGGAGCTGTATCCATGTTCAGCAGCCTCAGCCTATCACTGTATAGGAAGTAAATCAGATCTTGGGAGACTAACTCGATGTGTAGTTGTATGTTCTTACAGCTCAGCATGTTTAACAGTGTTTCTGGGAGTGTGGTGTCGATAATGAGCTGGAGCATGACCTCATCATTATAGTGGATGTCTGGTACTTCGTTTTACAGGATTTCGTGGAGGCATTTAACATATGATAGTCTGGTTCCCTCCACGGCCTCACAGTGTATGATGAAGTGTAGTATAGTCTCTGCTTCTTTGCAGCATAATTTGCAGATTGGAGAGGTTGCCTTTGATCTATCAAAGAGTGCCTTTGTAGACTGTAGAGTGAGAGCTCCACATAGAACCGTAGCTTTCACCCTCGCTTTGAGTGTTTGCATTGTCGTCGCTATGGATGTAGTCCATACTGCCGCCACTTTGTTGAGGAGGAGGGAGTCCGCTGATATGTATCATGTGGAAGAGAGATGGCTGTAATCCGCCATAAGTTTTTGCTGCCAGTGACTGATGACAGCTTTTCGGACATCTTTGTTCCACCTACCCTTCTCTGGGGTGATAACTAGCAGTGTATGTGCACTAGGGACTCCATATTCTCGTAGCCTCTTTTCCAGCTGGAGGAGGTGTGGTGTTTGGTTGCTAACTGCCATCTAGCGACCCGGAATTCTTCCGAGTTCTCGTCTTCGATGAGGTTTCTAAATAGACATATATGGCTCTGATATCAATTTCTGCACTAACATGGATGATACCCACAAGGCCGAGAATTGCTATCTTTGCTGTCCGTTCAGGGAAGTTTGGGGTTTGGCGTAACTTCTCTCACTTGAGGGCCTATAAGCAGACGTGCTGTTTCTTGTTTAATATCCAGAGCTCACATCCATACAGTAAGATAGGGAGAATATACACAGTCCATATTTTGCAGCATGCTGCAGGGTTTAATCCATTGTGGCCATGTAGTCCCACTCCCAATAAGGCATACCTGATTTTTGTGGCAGATTCCAGTCTTTTGTCAATGCGCCTCATATTAATATTCCTGTCCCCATCAGTTCCTTGCAAGATGCCTAGGTGGGTTGCTGTATGAACAAACTGGATGGGCTCGCCATTAATCTGTAGAAGTGGGCGCCTCAATTGCTACTGGAGTTGTTGAAGTGAATATCCTGTATCTTCCCTACATTGATTTTGATGCAGTCTCGGTTCAGCTGCTGGCTTACAACCGTAGTGACCACCTGATCTTCAAAGCTTGAGCTAGGTGAAGCCACGGCAATATTGTCTGCACAGGCTATAGCCGCTACACATTCTGTGCCTATAGTTGCTCCTATGTGTTTGTCTGTTACGGCGTATAGGGTGTCCTTAATGTAAGCCTTAAAGTAGTGGGGGTGAAATCGTGCTTCCATGAATGTTCCCTTGATGGAGTATGATCTCATGTGACAAAAGACCTTGCCATCGGACTTGGCTGCGGAAACCAGTGTACCAGTCGACTATGAGGTGTAGCATTTCATCTGGAATGCTCATCAGTTTCAGTTTTCTGAACAGGGCTGCATGCCAAATTCGAGTGAAGGCCTTTTCGGCCTCGATGAGGACGACAGTGAGGTCCTCTTTGTTGTCTGCATATTTGTGAATTACTTCAAGAAGCAAAAAGGCGGCGAATATTGGGCCCACTTTTTCAGTAAAACCTCTTTGCTGTTCGTGCTGATTTGATTCAATCATGTGTCTTGTCCAAAACATGATGCAGATCTCCAGCTTGCCAATGACGCTGATGATTGTAATGCCTCTGTAATTTGGTGTGCCTCGTTTGTTCTTCCTTTTCTTCAGAATGGAGGTGTAAGATACCTTTGTCTGCATGGTGACTTGTGGAGGCTGTGGTTTGTCTTATTGGTGTTGTTTCATTTTCTGTGTTCATCGCTATCTAAGTCCCCTCCTCTATGCTAGTGTCTCTTCATGCAGCCACAAAAGTGCGGACGTGGAAGCTGAGATGAATCTACGGGTAATTGGAATTGATACCGAGTATGTCCCTGTCTATACACAGGCTACTCCTAGATCAGTCCACTGTATTTGCGGAATTGCAGTATGACTTTGTGATGGGCTGGTATATGTATGGCCTATTCAGTCAAACTCAAATGTTTTTTCTTTGAAGTAGATATCTAGTTTGTTCTTGAATGATTCGACTGTTGTTAGACAACTTAGACCACGCTTGGACATTAGAAAATTCTCATTCCCACTACGATGCACAGACTAGTGGAATAGTTTACGAGAATATGTTATCAGTGCACAAACAGTAAAATCCTTTGAAAATGCATTAGACAAATCATGGAAAGCCCACCCATTAAAATTTGATTATGAAACCGATCCTGTTTACAAAATGATATCAATCAATCAATCATAATCTATATCCTGTAAGAAGGCCTATCAGCCTGTTATGACAAATTGTTTGGGTTTTTTTAAATTTTTATCTGAGGGTATTAGTTAGTGTACAGTTTTAATAGTTGTTCTGATACCAATCAGGTTTTATATCAGCTGCAAAGTAATCATAGTATAACAGTTGAGTCTTCCATAACTTATCCAGCTTAAATTCAAAAGATACGAGTCTTGCTCTTGATTTGTATGGAATTAGAGGCACTGCATTAGACTGGATAGAAAGCTATTTGACTGATAGGGTACAATGTGTTTTATTTAACGGTCTCATGTCTGAAAATGGAAAATTAACCTGTAATGTACCCCCAAGGTTCAATTCTAGGACCGCTGCTGTTCCTACTATGCATGAATGGCCTTCCTATTTCCTGTAAACGTCTATCACTAATCTTATTTGCAGATGATGGCTTTCTGCAGCCTCAAGGATATAAACTCATTGTACAAAAATGTAAACAGTGAAATGGAAAAAAATATTAGATTGGTTTAAAGTGAATACGTTATCCCTAAACGTTGACAAAACTAATTACATACGTTCCACAAAATCCTCGAAAGTAAGAAAAGCTGCTCTCCCTATATTTCACATAAATAATCAGGAAATTCTAAAAGCCAAATAAGCCAATTTTTTTTAGTATACCTGGATAAGAACCTAACTGGAGTGAAGCATATAGAAACAGTTATATCTAAGGTAGCAAAGAACATTGGTATTATGCGCAGACTCAGGCCATACCTTCCGCAAAATATCGTATTATTTAACATACTGTAGAGCTATTTGGATTAACACACACAAAAATAAGCTAACAAAACTAAAATGATTACAAAAACAATCTATTAAACTATTCATCCAAACATCAGAGGGGCAAGATATTTTCAAAATAAACTAAATTCAAAAACTTGAGCACATTGGAAGGGTCCAACTATACACTATTCTTAGGGACTACTACAATGGCAACCTACCCTTATCCTTTTCACATATATTTACAAAACAGCCAGACATACATTCTCATAACACAAGATCACACAATAACCTGTACACAGCCTACCACCGAACACAGGCAGCTCAACAAACACCATCATACCAAGCATTACAATTATGGAATAGTACAGACACTAACATATGCACACAAATCATAACGCAATTGTCATTTAAACAAAATATTAAGAATATGATCATCAGTAAATACTAACAAAATGTTTCACCAAGCACCAACAGTTGATCACCATGGCAGTCAGCAACTAGGTATAATAGCACCCAGCCACCAGAATCACTAAAACCCCCAAAACAAGTAATATTAGAATTAACCCAAAGTTATGGTGGTGGTGTTTTAATTTATGTTGTACAATTGTTCTAATGTTATATGTGTAAGGAGTCAACCACCATATAGGCTCTGCCTTTGGTGGACTACCTGTTGTAACATTAAATATGTAAAAAATTAATGAAATAAATAACATTGAATCTTGACTCTTGACTCTTGTATAACTTTAGACAATGACCCCTAGTTATAAGATTTTCTCTTAGCTGAAAAAATTCACAGATTTCTGGGTCATATTTTTAGTTAGGATTTTGTAGGTCTCTATCATATCCCCATTTTTCTTCGATATACCAAAGTTGGTCAATTGAGTGTTTTAAGTCTGGCTTCATAGCTTAGGTATGATAGGCCTGGTATTACTTTAGTTGCCCATCGCTGTACATTTTGTAGAAGGTCTATATGTTTTCTATAATGAGGACTCCATGCATGGTTCGACATGATGTCTTACCAATGGTGTGTAAAGTGTTTTGAACAATTTTATGTCTAAATGCACAAATGTGCGACGGATAATTCCCATGATTGCATTGGCCTTGTTAACCTTATCAACAATGTGTTTTTCAAAAGGCACCTTATCATCATAATCATCATCATCACCATTATCATTACGACGTATGGCCTTTTGTCAGTTAAAATACTTGTCTTTATAACTATTTCTCACTGTTTCCAGTGTATGAAATTTCTGGTGACTTAATTGACATGTAATATACGATGGATATATATATTTGTACATCATATATACATATGTACATATATACATATTATACATATATAAACATTTACGCTAGTTCTAGACAGTATGAAGCGCATGAAAAGCAAACACGGCCACCTGTGCTAAAGTCATAGGCGCAAAATAGGCTATACATTTTACTAGATACTGACAGGGCAATCCCTGCCATTGTCGTATAAACAGCTGTACACATGTGGATTTAAATACTGGATCCGAAGGAGAATTTTGCCTAGATGTGATTTCACTGGCATCAAGTATGCTCAGCTACAATAATTAACCAGACGGTGAACTCAGATTTATAAATACGGCCGGCTGATCCACTTGCTATACTTTGAAATAATCACAAGCTAACAGGACAATCCCTGCTGCTTTGTGCTTAATCCTACATAAGCTTAATGACAAGATCCATTTACTTATATAGAGCTAAAAATCAGGCCAGCTACAGTTGAACTTGTATACTTGGTCAAGATTGTGGACGCGGTTTTCTTGACCAAATGGCAAATTCTATATACACATTTATACTTTTACTAGACATTTACAGTGCCTGGAAGCTACATGCCCACTTGTGCTTAATAACTAATACAAAATAAACTATACATGCTACAGAGTACTGATGGACATCCTGATACGGGTGAGGGTTATTATGCTGAGTATAATAGATCCAGTGGGGCCATCCCCACTAGATTTGAATAGTGACCAGCAGGATGCAAAGACAGTGATAGCATGATCTTACACAATAGTAAAAACCAACAGGGGATTCCCTGCCAATTTGGATTATGAATAAGCAGATCACATGATCCTACAGAGTAGCTAACTGGCAGGGCAGTTTCGTGAACATGACTGTATTCCAGAAAGACTACATACTGGATCCAAAGAAGCTTTTTCCAGCAGATTTTTCCCAGCTGCTAACATACAATTTCAGAGACTTCAGATATGCTCATCTACAAGTCTTTATCAACATGCCGAACTCGGGTTAATAACAGTGAACTCGAAGGCTAAAACAGTGTCGGCTACAAATTGGTGTGGTATACTTGATCAGGACGGTGGATTTAGTTGTGTGAACGATTGTCAGGGTATATTTTCAGTATACATGAGGAGTTGGTGTTGTGATGTGATAATGGGCTGGCGGGGTCATTCCTGCCGGTTACCATAGATCAGATATGCCTCAGAAAGACGGCAATGAATCTGATAGGGCCATCCCCACCAGGTTTCTTGTGATCAGCTGAATGTATAAATACAATGGGATTTGGTGTCATGTGCTGGTATGCCTCTGGAAGACAGTAATGAATCAGATGGGGCCATGTGACCCCGATTTTCAAGAAGGGCAACAAATGACTAACTTCAAACTATAGACCAATAAGTCTTACATCTATCTGTTGTAAAATTATGGAAAGCATTGTCAGAGACCATATCGTTGAGCACATGAAGGACAATAACCTCATCTCAGCTGAGCAACAAAGCTTTATGGAAGGTCGTTCCTGTACTACCCAACTTCTAACTGCAATGGAAGCGTGGACTGACTGCATTGACCAACAGCAGCCTATCGATTGTATATATTTTGATTTTCTGAAGGCATTTGACACAGTACCCCCATAAGTGCTTGCTCACTAAGTTGAACAGCTAGGGCATATGTGGCAATGTAGCATCATGGATTCAAGCCTTGCTTAGCAAGCGTACACAGAGAGTTAATGTCAATGGAACTTACTCCCCGTGGACCGAAGTCATCAGCGGAGTCCCCCAAGGTGGGGGCCTTGGTGCAATTTTATGTCTCGTCTACATCAATGACTTAAAAGACATAGTATCTAGTTACATCAAATTATTTGCTGATGACACTAAGATTTATCGAGCTATATCATCGATCACTGATTGTATCAAAATCCAGACTGACATTAATGAGATGGAGCAGTGGTCCAGAAACTGGTTACTGAAATTCCACCCACAAAAGTGTAAAGTGTTAAGACTTGGCAAGGGACATACAGAGTACACATATACAATGACATCTTCAGATGGGACTGGAGTAGAGCTCGATGAATCACCACTTGAGAAAGATTTAGGTGTTCACATAGACACAGAGCTGAAATTTCATGAACAAGTATTAAAGGCAGTCAACAAGGCAAATCAGATAACCTTGATAATGAAATATTCTGTCTATTGTATAAATCTAGGGTACGACCCCTGCTAGAGCATGCAAATTCTGTTTAGTGTCCTCGTTACGTCAATGACTGCAACCAAATTGAAAAGGTTCAATGGCGAGCCACTAAAATGCTACCTAGCATGAGCAATTTATCCTACACAGAAAGGCTGCACATTCTCAAGCTACCTTTATTAGCATATCGGAGACTCCATGGTGATATGATCAAAAACCAATAAATATCTACATGGTAAACACACACACACGCACGCACGCACGCACGCACGCACGCATGCACGCGCGCGCACGTACGCGCGCGCACGTACGCGCGCACACGCACACGCACACGCACACACACACGCACACACACACACACTTCCAGGCATTGAATTAGATACCCCTCAAGCAACACGTGGGCAGTCTCAAATTAATAAAGCGCCGCTGTAACTCATCCCTTCGTCTTCAATTCTTCAGTAATAGAGTGGTAACTCATTGGAATGCACCTACGGAAGATGTTGTTCAAGCGCTAAGAATATTTGGTATAGAGGTCGTGCTATTGTTTTACTAAGCTCTTTTAACAATCTCGGGTGAATACCATCTGGACAAGCTGACTTGTTTACATTTAATTTTGGATGTTTCACGGGTGACACAATTTGCGATGTTGGATATATCCTCTCGAGTAAATATGCTGACGAAGTATTTGTTAAGGAGTTCTGCCGTAGCTTGGTCAGAGGTGGCACTAATTCCATTGTCCTCAAGATCTGACATAGTGCTTCGGGTCTTTAGCTTACTTTTTACATAATTATGAAAAGCTTTGGGGTTGTTTTTGGTTTCATGGGCAAGCTTTCTTTCAAATTCTTTCATGGCTTATCTAGTGGCCCTCCTTGCTTGGTTGCGTGACTTGCAATAGTGTTCGTAGTCGTCTTGTTTTCTAGTTTCTTTTTAATTTTCTCCAGGTTCGATTTTTCTCCTGAATTTTGCCATGCACGTTCTTGTTTACCAATGGAGATTTGGGCTTGCTACAATGGTTCAGTCGGCGTTGCGGGATATATCTGGATATGCCTTCGAGAATCAAGTTGTTGAAGAAATCGCAGCTGCCGTCAACATTTTTATCTGCAAATATAGAGTCCCAAGCAATTTCCGATAGATACCGGTTAAAGCCTGCATAATCTCCTTTTTCCCACTTGTATGCTCCCTTATTTTTAACCGGCTGTGCATATTCACATCTAATTGTAAAACAGATCACGATGTGGTGGCTATTTCACACTGGGTCTTCAGTCAGAATGTTTTTGACCATATCCTTTTCATTTGAGAAAATCAGATCCAAAGTATTGGGTCTATTCTGACCTCTGAAGTGCGTTGGGAACGTTATGTGTTGGTACAGAAAGGTGTCCTGTATTGCATCGAGAAATATACTTGCTTTGTGCGTTTCACTAGCAGTGCTGTGGATATTTGACCAAATTATTTCAGGGTGATTAAAGTCACCCATTAAAACAATATGTGAATCTTTTGCATTTGAAACCTCTCTAAGTAGGCTATGTAGATTAGCATTATTGACATCGGCACTATTGGGTGAGCAATTATGTTGTCGCGTCTACAGGAACTGGGCCTTGCCGGCACTGTCCTTTCTTGGTTCGAGTCCTATCTCAAATGTCGCGGTCAAACTGTCATCATAAACAACTCCAAATCATCCGATGGTACATTGACTTCCGGTGTGCCTCAAGGATCCGTTTTGGGGCCCCTGCTGTTTACAATATATACATCACCACTTGGTCGATTACTGCAAAAGCACGGAGTTGAGTATCATTTCTACGCTGATGACACGCAGCTATATATAGCCTTCCGCCCAAATAGTCAATTTGATGCTCGTGAGAAATTAGAACTTTGTATTCGCGATGTAAAACTCTGGATGCTTAACAATTTTCTACAGCTAAACGATAAAAAAACTGAAATACTGCTTATCTCGTCACGGCAACTCCGACCAAAACTTGACATAGAGCATCTTCAAATTGGTGACGAAAACATTTCTTTTAACTCTAGTGCAAGGAACATTGGTGTCATATTCGATGACTCGATGTCCATGAACAAACATGTTACGTCCCTCTGTCAATCGCTATTTTTCACATTCAGAAACATTAACAAAATTAGAAAATTACTGACAGCAGATGCCACTAAGACCCTCATTCACGCCTCTATAACATCCAAATTAGACTATGGAAATGCATTGCTAGCAGGAATTACATCAGAGCAGATACAACGTCTCCAGAGGGTGCAGAACACGGCAGCACGGATAATAACACGAACCAAGCGAACAGACCACATAACACCAGTACTCAAACAACTCCATTGGCTTCCTGTGAGAGAGCGCATACAGTATAAAATCGTGCTTCTCGTTTACAAATGTTTACATGGACTAGCCCCACAGTATCTATCTACTTTAATTACAAAGAGAATTGCACCTCGGTCCCTAAGATCAAGTGATCAGACATTATGTGTGGTCCCGTCTACTAATTTAGTTGTTGGACAGCGTGCATTTTCGAATTCCGGTCCAAGACTTTGGAATAATCTACCTGCCCATATCCGAAACTGTCACAAAATTGAGCCTTTTAAATCTAGCCTAAAAACGTATCTTTTTCATCTTTAAAATTTGTAAAGCGCCTTTGAGCGATTAATTTCGGAATTGGCACTCTAGAAATATTTACATACATACATACAATATATACAGCCTAGGAGGAGATGATCCGCATTTAGTAGATTTATGCTACACCACGCTGAATCTTCATAATTGGGGTCGTTTAGAAAATGATGCTCAGATGCTTTTAATGACTCCTTAGTGTAAATAGCGACACCATGACCAGTCGTATCAATGCTGTGCCAACAACCATATCCACTAAGATTTAGTTCAATTGACTGCAGTTTGGTTGAAGTATTCTTAGATTTTAGCTCAGTGATGCCAATGATATCTGGAGATGTGTCATTGATAAGCTCTTCTCACTTGTTTAACAAGGTATCAACATCTTCGGCTGGATGTCAGGATCTGCTACCTGCACCGGTTCTCTACCGACTGTGTTGCTGGTTCTGTTCTTTTCTGTATCTTTACTAGTTGCGGGTGTTGGATGACCCAGATTTGGTCTGTTGTTCTCTGTTGGCGCAGTAGTGTATTTCCCTCGTCTCGTGTTGTTCTTAATCTTTTCGCTCGTCTCTTGTTGTTCTTAATCTTTTCTGCTCCTCTCTCTGTTGGGGTGTTTGGTCTGGGGAAATGTGGATTTGTCTCAGGTGTTCTGCGGATTGCAGAAGTTTCCCGTGTTTTAGGACTCTACTTCTTTCAATTTTATTATGGATCTGTACACGCAATGGTCTTACATTAGACTTATCATCTGTGATAGGCCCAATTCGGCGCACATCTATGTCTGTGATGGCGGTGTGGAGATGGTCTGCACATAGAGTCTTCACTGCATCTGCATCTTTAGTGCGATTTTGACAATCTAAGTTCACGTATGATTTCTCCAGATTCAGGAGCAACAGTAGCAGCGAGGTCATTTACCTTTGTGCTTAGCTCATCAACTGTGTTTTCTAAGGCACCATGATTAGATTGGTGTCTTGTTACTTGTTCCTTAGAGGTATTGTACAAAGTTATAATAATGAGACAGTGGAAATAGTTTACTTACATTGATTGCAGACCCACTGACCAACCAGAAATTCCGAAAGGTTCATTCAAGCTTGTTGCCCAGGCATTTTTCATCTGTCCACTATGGCAAACCTGTGATAAATTTATGCGTTTGACAGTAAATGAGCACAGTAATACACAACATAGAGCCATCCAGTGTTCTTTCCATGTGGTGTCGCCGGAGGTACCACACAGATTTTTTAATCCACAGAGGTATCCCCGCAAGTGAGAGTCTCCGCAACGAAGTCACTAGATAGTTTAATATAAACTAGTATACCCCTAACACACACACACAAAGAAAATATTGTTGTTGTGAGAGGAAAGTGCCTCGCATGGGCCTCCATCACAGGAAAATGCATTTAACGCTGAAGCGGAGGAAAAGAGCTGGCAAGAAGGGCCACTCTTTTGTTCAACAGAAAATGCTAAGTGCTGAAAATCCTAGTGAAGCTACGGTCACGGTGTTGCATGCTGGTTTACGTGAAGACGGGATGAATGATTTCCGAAGAATTCCCAGGTCACCGTCTTATGTAGTTCCTAAGTGACTGCATTAGTAGTTGCCGTTTTATTTATGCGGGCCTTCTGCTACATCCTAATCTACCAATTGGTTGTTAGTAATGGAAACAAGCTTTGGCCGCAAGTAGCAAGGTTTACTACCTAACTTTTAGATAAGTTTATCCGTTGGGTGCAGGTGCCCGGCTTCCCAAAGGTTGCCCTGCACAGCATCTACCTCCAAGGATAGCGTGCATACATATCACAGAACAAGGCTCCGAATCAAATAACGATCCAGCTACCCGGCTCCGCAACCACATATAACATCATTAGACAAGTTTCACAGTTTACACTAGCAAATTTAAATACTGACATGTCATTATGGTGGGGATGGAGAGATGGATATCCTTCGCGAGCGTCCTTCCAGTGAGGGCGTGGTGGGCTCTAAGGCCTCACCCAGACACTACATCGAGTTGGATGGAGATCCGCATCTCGTCCATCACCGAGTGCTATGGGGATAACATTTGACCTGTCGTTAGGGTTATTTTCCATGATGCCCAGAGATGCACTGCAGACCGGTATCACAACATAAAAATTAATATTATTATCATTTTGCAGTGCTTTCTACTTTGGCAGGGGAATCTACCTAATAAGTATCCGAAGACACGAGGGGGCATGTATCTAAATCGGTACTTTAACTATCACTGCTCGGTAACCTCCAATAGTTTCCCAGGGTCGGATCCGGTCAATGTGTCGATTGGGAATCCAGACAATTAATAAGCCATGCGGCTGGTGGATCGTGGAAAGAGACAATCACTCAATAAATATACGAGGCCCTATAGGTAGCTGGCCAATTTTACACAACCTTGCCAGTGCATGGGGCTACATTACCACAACAACCGGAAAAGAGGCATACACTATGTTTCTCCAATGGAGAAATTGTCCCAAACCACTTTAACACTATCCTATCGAGCTGAATAGCCAGATTTAGTCAGTAACATGTCAGACTCAAACATTTAGAGCATGATCAATGACCTCAGTGTAAAATTGATGCTGGCAGGAATCGTGATGCGGATATACTTGTTGCTGTATAGTATTTCCTAGCATACTGCAGTCTAGAGTTTTTATAAATAAACAAAACATGTTAACTAGATGGCTTCTCGCCATATACACAACTAACCAATACACAATTTAACGAATATACTGATTATAGTATCACAGGTCATTGGACCCTACGGTGCGGCTAGTTGAAAGTACCCACAGGAAACAAGGATAATATTCACAATAACAAAAATTATAAAGATGCAGTCCTAGGACCGGTAAGGTTCCTATTAGTCATCAGTATCATTATGCAGAAATAATAATTAAAGGTACAATAGTATAGCTACTTGAGTACTTAATAGTCATCGGCATGGAACAAGTCCACAAGTTACTGAAATTGAGGCGCCAACCTATTAGTACCTCGAGATGGCACGATCTCTGAAGCTGGAAAGATTCCCACAGGAAGACATCCGCAGGCAGGTATCTGCAGGCAGGTGTCCGCAGGCAGGTATCCACAGGCAGGTCTCCGGAAGCTGACTTCTCCAGGCAGGATGGAGGCGGCACATTCTCTGGTCAGATAACGGAACGGTTCAAGAGATGTCCATTAGATAGTCATTTCACTCATACAGGATAGAAACGGTTTGTTGCAAAGTTTCCGTCCATCGACGGTAATATGAAAGTTGAGAGCAACCCATTAACAGGGAGGGCTGCTTATATATAATTTATGCATGTACAATAACTGGCACATGGCGCAGGGTACGTCGCATAGCCTTTGCGACGCACCGAGCAAAGTTCACTCAGACTGGTCGAAAAGTTAATTATTACACACACGACATGCAGTGCGGAGGTTGAAGTCCACTTTTCAGCGTGGTTGGCAGATTCGGCGAGTCATCCACCAAGAATCACCATCAGCTCTACATTCCATGGAATTAAATCTGGGCCCACATGGCCCTCCGACGGAAAGACTCCCTTATAAAGATCTGGATGTGGGAGTTATTACTTTAAGTTAGTTTATTACCCCTGGGTGGCCACGTTGCACACGTCTATCCCGATGGTACAGTCATCCTGCACTGGCCGGCTTCCACGCCAGTGATGTTCCTGATTCTCGATTTTTCACCCCTTTTATACTACCTGTGATATCAGAGCTAGGGGACTCAACCAATCAGTGGCCGAGCAGCAGCCAATCAGCGTGCAGACAGAAATGGTGACGTGGCTATTACATACACAGCACATTCCTTATTTATTTATACATAAACGCGATTAAGACGTCAAGAGAAATATTTTGAAGATAATTTAAGGGGTTTTTCCAATGATAACTCAGCTGTTTCTGGGCTGGTTTCAATAATTTAAACAGCTCTGAAATCCTCGTTTTATTTGGGTCTTGATCAGTCCCAAGAACAACGAGGGTGATACAATTAAAGTTATTTACGGGGACCTACTCTGTACACTATAAGCATGCACTCACTTCCAATTCCGAGACGTGTTGTCAGGGAAGCTCTGATGTGCGCGCATGCACACCACATGGTCTAATGGACGTAGCCATTTTTAACGAACACCTCTCTCATAGGGCTAATATACACATACCATCCTACCCAGGGGGCATGCTTGGAGCAAATCTGGAACAGCCGTTCCATACCCAGCTTAACTTGGATGGCCGGTACCCGTCTGGTCAATCTATGCTACAAAAGGTAGGGCTATTCCTGCCAAATTTTTACAATTTCACCCAATGGTGACTAAAAACCCAAGCGAAACACTTGACTCGAGGACACGATATCGTAACACGAGATCGATAGTGCAATCCCTACCAATTTCTGATGATGACAACAGTTACTAGTATTAGAAGCAATTTATAGATACTATACTAGCAAGTTTGCGAACCCATGCGATACACAGCCAGGGACCTGGGTGTACCCCATCTCGAAGAAGGCCAAAATTAATTGAATATCTGGTATATTTGTCACACTTTCGCTTGCGAGATTTATCCAGATCAGCATTAAAGTTCGGAGAATATGTACTTAGTGACAAATTAAGTTCTCTGATGTAGTCATTTGCCTGGTCGATGTATTTTGTTAATATATTATCTCATCTGGCATAGGATTCTGGTTGATTATGTCCATGACCTCGGTTCCATGCAACTATGGAATAGTATGGAATGATGAACAATGTTACTTGTGCTCTATGTCTGAAGATGCGAACAGCATTCTTTATATGAGTAAGGTTTCCCTTAAGGTTTCAGAGAGCAGCAGCAATGTTTGGTGCCAGAGTTATATATTTGTATGTTTATAATGAATGCAGTGAGCGATGGCTTTGTGCAAAGCCATCGTGAATGAAGTGAGTGTATATAGATAACATGTACGTACGTGTAATGAGGAAAAATCTACAGAAAATGAGACAGGGAACCAGGCTAAAATACATATACCATGCGACTGAGAAAGCTTCGTTTCCGGTCGCGAGCTTTTTTTTGCTTCCGGTTTCAGCTTATGATATAGCTTTTGTGGTTTCTTCATTGGGTCGCCATTGCATTATGGGATATGGTACTTCATTATGGGTATGTTCCCCTAGTTATTTTAGGGCAACCTACTGCACATTTTCAATGTCCAATATTTGTGTGATATTGTTTTCACGAAATAGTGTACATTTAATGTAAAATGGTTAAATCGTCTGATGCAGACCAGATACAAGTTTTATTTATTCCTATTTATGCGTCTGTAAACGCAATATGTTTGGTTGACATTTCATTATGACGTCGTAGTTACTATGGCCTTGTTTGTACTTACCCAAATAGCGAGGAGCACCGCGATACGTCGGTACAAATTTTATAACGTTATTGGACTGGCGCAACTATTTAATGGTGCATTCCCCAGTAAAAGATGCAATAATGCTGGCGGATATCACTGTCAATAGGCAGATGCATTGTTGTGAATAACGTGGACTGGATTTATCAGAATGCCCTCCACGCATGATTAAAAATTAGCTTCCAATGTACTATACACTGGCATACGTATTTAGGACATTTCGACCGTATACAAATTCGTCCTGTTTGTTTAAGCAATAAATGGTGTCTGCGTTCGCTTAGGCCTATAGGCAATGCCTATTTTCATATTATATATACACATCAATCAGTATAAGTTATAGAACCCTATTAGATATTAATCAAAATGACCTGACATTAGTGGTAGTATGAAGCCTACTGTCAGTAGATATTTGTGTATGTAACGATATGGGTGAAACGAGACGGGAACTCGTCTCGAGAGTTCCGTAATGCGTGTATTGGTAGAACGCAATCAAACACGATTGGCAGATTGGTTCACTGCGCATGCGTATAATCTGACATTTAACAGCACGTGTTATCCAGCGATCGAGAAATCCGTTTAAATTGTAAAACACAGATAATATTAAAATGGTAAGATTGCAATTTATTGACGCGCGTAGATATAGAAATGATCAGGCTGATTTACATTTATCTTCTTTCTTTAAATTGAAAATTTGTTGACGTCAAATAAAGTATAAAACCTATAGATACCGGTTTTCGTATACAATATCTTGATTCCTGATTTGTTAATAAGATAATATATCATACTGATAGTTCTCACCACCATTTCATCAAGTGGCTAAGCTAAGCATAGCAAAATGGTGGATAGTGCCAATCTATCTCAAAACGAAAACTGGTATCTATTTATGAGCTCGCCTGGCTGTTCTTCAACTACGCGGCGGGCACAGACGTTGTTTCTACTTTCAACGTTGCATCAATGTTGAGATTACATTATGACAATTTCAACATTGATTCAATGTTGAAACAACATCCTGTGGCCGCTGGGTAGTGATTATTATCTTTCCAGAAATTTTTTCCGATTTTTCCAGAAAATTTTCCTAAAATTGGAAAAATATGTGTATCTTTTGAACCATAAAAAAAAAAAAATATATATATATGTGCGTGCGTGTGTGGCGCTGTGGGTGTTTGTGTGGCACTGTCACTGTGGTCTGTAAACTCTGTTGGTGTGTCACAGTGTATGTATGAGTGGGGTGGGTGCAGACACTGCAGGGCTGTCTGATTGTTTGACAGACTGCCTGCTAATTTTTACCAATTTAAGTGTAAGAAAAAAACCCGAATGGGTATTGACTGACTTACAACTATGAATAAGAATTTACACCAGACCAGCATGGGCATGATGCAGTGTATGATGCAATATTATGCTGATGCAGAAATACCAGAACCCAGAAATAACAGTACACAGAATAAACATTTTCTTCAATTTTGAATGATGTGCAAAAATTTTCCTGTTCAATATTTTGAACACAATCTGCTAGGAAGCCATTACAGCAATAGCTTTTTTCAAGCAAATTGGCATTGGGTTCAAGATATTTACCAGCATTCTTTGGAAATTTGCTATTTCTGAACTATATTGATAGTGTAACCTGATGCAAGGCATTTCAGCCATGGCAATAGATGGCACAAATCTAAATCTATTAACTTATATTAGTAGCAAAAGCATCAGTATTGATGTAATAGGGAAAAAACCTTGTAATTGCATCCTTAGGTGAGCGGAAAATTTTCTGGAAAAATGCGTTGGTAAACTTTCCGGAAAACTTTCTTTTTGGAAAATTTTCCGACAACACTACCGCGGGGTAACCAGGGCCCATGTTTCCGAAGTGGCTATATCCTTAATTTTACCCCTCACGAAGTGGTAACTCGCGTTTATTTATGTTATTTAATTTTTTCACTTTCTTCATATGGCGAAAAAAGCATCATAGAAATAGTGCCTTACTTATTAAAATGCTGTAGACATTGAAAACATAGATAATTTTATTTATAGCGTTTTAACCAGATTTAGTGGCAAACCGAAATCCCATAGTAAACATATGGGAGGGGGTTAGAATCAAGATATAGCCCCTGAGGCTATCATTAGCTAGCGATATCGTTACACCCATTGCTTTAGTATGGCATAACGATATCGCTAACATGACGATAGAATAATAGATATTCAGGAACATGGGTCTTGAATGGCCAAATGACATGCCATGCCCATAGAAATCAAGTTTCAACCCCGATAACGCAGCTTGCTGAGGCGATGCAGGTCCGTAAGGGACAGCATTGTACATTTTCTGAAAACAGCCAATCTATTTAGCAAGTGCCAGCTAGAGCTGAGCGATATTGGCTCTTAGAAGACGATATTAAACAATATCTATGAAAATATCACGATATATCGTCTAGGCAATTGGGCTTGAGGATACTGTGTATTTTAACTTGTCATAATTGCCACAAAAACCCAGCCCTCATCGTGGTCATGGCTCATACCACAAACAGATCGTCTACAACAATACTGATGGGTAGTAACATGGATTAAATTGATGATCTGATTCCCGCGTGAATATTAACCAAGCACAAACTTTGTATTTTATGCCGTTCTCACCGTTTCATTCAACTGGGTAACAAATTTGTTGTAAAACCGACATTCACCATTTGCAAAAGGGAAATCCTAAAGCTCAAATCTGATTGGCTAAAACAGAATTAGGTCTACAGTGACGTTCGACTAGCCAAATATAGTTAACTAGAGATGATTATTTTACAGGCGCACACACCGTTTTGGGCTGGTAAATAATCTAGTCCGGGAGTCCACTGGCATTTAATTAGATATTTGAGTACAAAAGGTTTGATGGCAGAAATTTTGTTATGGATCAGCGCTGGGATAAAAATAGCCATTCTGAAATTTCAGAATTGGTGCTTTAGATATGGGGAGCCACTAGAGCTTCCCTCCAAAAATTGTTTTAATCAGAATTTGTTGTACAAGCTTAAGCGGGCCCTACCAAGAATTTACAAAAAAAGTGCTACAAACCTTACGGCCAAAAGCTAGAAACTTGCTTAGAACCCTAGCCTATAAGCCAACTATATTAACTATTTTTGGCAAAATAACAGACCACTATATAAAATTATATATCATTAGAAAGGGCAATAAAATTCCTTTAAGTACATATAAAATTTGTATGAATATAATATATTTTAGTTAATCAACGTGCCTCTCAAAGTGGACACACCTTGTAGGATAAATACATTGGTCTATTTTTGCAAAATTTATCGTTTTTAAATTTTTTACGAATGTCATTGATAAATTTAATCACAATGGTATTAAAACTAACAGATACCAAAGTTTCGTCAAGATTTTCAGCCGATAAGACAATGACAATTATATTTTGCCATGTTACCGTAAAATTTCGAGAAATTACACTCCAAATTTTTTGGGGGGAGGCCTCATTCAATGTTGAATAATTCCTTTATACATAACCGAATAAATATCAGAGTTGCTCAGAATTGACGGCGAATAAATGGCAAATTTTATGCTATGTATCATTGCTGGTTTCAATCACCGATTTATATAAATATAGTGCTATAAGATTGGCGCGTCTGATTGGTCAGTAATCCATGCATATAAATTTTCCCCAGCAAAATGGTGTCACAATCAGCTGTTTTGCAAAACGTTGTGTGCCAATACGTCAATCTATGTATATTTCTTGTACGCCATAGACTAAAAAGTAGATAGATGACTAGATTAACGAAACCGCCAATTAGGAAGCGTGATGGCGATATATGTGACCGCTTCAGCATCTCAACTCGGCCGTATTAACGACAGTGGTTGAAGTTGAATTTTTTCCCGAAAATTGTAAACAAAGACACGCATCGTTGATTGATCTTATAGGATAGTTTATCTTGAACCGTATTACTATTTCGCGACCAGAGCTAAACGAAAGGGAGGGATATATATATTATTGTTTCTGCGTCTCTCTTGCGACAATCTATAACTTTCTCGGTTAAATCGGCTATTGAGTAACTTGTGAAAATAAGCAGTGACATCACACTAACTTAATAATTATAATGATGCTGGAGAAGACAAATATTTCACTGCAGTAACCTGCACTATTAGGGAAGTGGGCCAAATCAAAACCAATTATCAAGTTTTACCACTTTGAACCTGAAATCCCAGAATTTCGCTTTTACAGTCATTATATAAGTAAGATGTTGAATATTTTGAAACCAATTTGACTGGAGGCTGGCTTCCAGTTAAATTAATTTCAAAGTATTCAACAGAATTTTGACACATTCGTATCAAATGTATTATTTGCTCTGGTCAGTTGAAAGGGTTAATGCAATAGTAGTACTCTCTTCTTGGAGGATATATTCCCACCCTGTATTATGCTTGATTAATGATTTCTGTGCTAACATTTGAGAGTGGTGTATGACCATAACAGGCGCCGTCAAGGTCTAACAGTATATACCATATTACCGGCTATATGTTGCACGTATATTGTTAACAATCCAGCACTAAAGTCAGACCGAAACTGCCTCTGCAGTTATCTAGGAAAATATCCATTTGCAGACCAAGAGAAGACTATTTTTTGAAAATGTATCACTGGAATGACTAGCTCGTGGTCTGCAAATGGACATTGTCTATCAGAAGTCTGAAATTTTCATGAACAAATTTGAGTGTTAAAGTCTTAATATAACTTCTAGAATTTGGATATTTTTAACTTATCCTTCCTATTTTTTGCAGGTAACTGATGGGTGATGGCTTCTAAACGGACTCAGTTTTTCCTGCTACGGCTAATGGATTTACTACCGTAGATTTTATAAAAATAAAAATCCGATGACATGTGTTAGTGTATTATATCTAATTTCTATAGGGAAACAGTATATTTGAAGTAAAACATGATGATGTACGTTCGAAACATGATCAGCTACTACACACATCAATGGCTGACAAAGCTATGCCGGTGGCTGTTCTGGGTCGACTGCTGACTGTTATCAAACCATATTGCTGAGGGCTTAGCTAATGTACATCTCACATAAGCTCTATGTACCATTTCAGATTAGGTGGGATTTCGATCAAATATCAATAAATTTCATTTAATCTATTAATCATACCCACATGTTTTGAAAAACTGCAGGGATATTACAATCACCTCCATCTATCTTTCTGTCCATCCATCTCCTCAGAAAGCTTCTTTTGGTAGAATTCAATCAAAATTATTGTATAAATTACCGATATGCTTGTGGATTGGGAGACACCATTTACACTAGGCTCCATTCCCAGGTGGGGTGGGGTGGTGGATGGAGACTGTCAACGTTAAAGGCATATAACCAAATCTGGTAATTTACCATATCGTGGCCCTATGGCTGTAGAATGTGAGACACCCTAATACATTAGGCTGTGACACTGCTTGGGTCGAAAAGGACTTAAGTGGGTGGGGTTTGCAAACCGTCAACTGAATTTGTTATGACTAGCGGTGACAGCGGAGTGAAATCTACACAATGTAATGCGCACAAGATCAAGGTAAGAGATGAATTGCCCATATCTCATTTTAATCTTACCATAAAGGAAAGCTGGTGAATATTTTAGAATCAGTTGGACTGAAAGCCTTTGCTGCCCTGTTGAATTGGGCAGCAACAGCTTTCAGTCAAATCAAAGTACTTGAAATTAGTTTCAAAATATTCAACAGGTTAGCTGTATCTATGGTTACCATGAAATTGGAATTCATGATTCAAAGTATATAAACTGATCCCAACACGCGCAAAGCATCGACGGAGTCTACATAGAGATGGGCGGGGCATAGCTAAAAGTAGATTTTGCTGTGTTTAACCCTTTCATGACAAGCCCTGAAAACAATGGTGCATGGCAAATGATGGTTGTAGCCTAATTTCTCAATCTGAAAGAAAATGACATTTTAGTATGATGACTGAATTAATTATACATACCTCCCTTGTCTCCTTGAGTCCAATCATTATCCCCATGTTTTGAAAAAGGGGGGGGGGGGGCCTGAATATAATTGCCTCCATCCACTCATCTGTCTGTCCATCATGCTATCTCCTCCCAAACAGTGGGTGGGTTTCAACCAAATTTGGTATGGCGGTTACCCATATTGAAGATTTCTGACGTCTTATCTTCTTGATTCTAACTAACTATTATCGCTCACGACTTCGGTAAGGCCTGTATGTGTGGTTGCTGCGACAACCGGTCTCACTGACGACGAAAGTGATGGATACACGCTCGCCTCGTTGATGATAGAATGTAACGATATTTTGTTTTGTATCCGGGCCTGATCTGACTATCCTATTTCGAAGAAGATGATGGTAAGCTACAGTGGTTTTCCGTAGATGCCAGAGTAACTCTATCGAAGACACAAACTCTTGCCTTGTTGTATAATCACAAGGTGATAATTTTATTCTTTAAATTCTAACTTGTATATATGTTATGTTAAAATTGTGGTTTTTACTACCACGAAATACGATTAATCAAGTGACTTTATAGTTTAACTAAATTGTCCTACTTGGTTGACTTTCTAATCTGTACGTCCTAGCTCAACTAACATTACTCCCAGACTCGGCTGGTATGCTATTCAACTAGCTCTTGCCTACTGAAAACACATTCAGCAAGAACTTTACACGAGGTGTGAGGCGGACCGCAATCTCGATTAAAGTTAAAGTCCCCCTTATGTACTATTTTTATTGTGTTCTCCCTCCATCTTGGTTTCGTACCGCCGGAGGTTGCTCTTGGTTCCCATTGGATTATGACATCATTTCGACCAATCACGACCCCGAATTTTCTTCCTAGCATCTGCGGTTTGGCCGATCAATATCTTATTCTGACAGACGTCTTCTGTCAACTTTTCGTCGTTTGGCCGATCAATATCTTATCCTGACGGACGTCTTCTGTCAACTTTTCGTCTGGTTTTCTAATCTTCTTGGTGCCAGACGCTACTACGTCCTCGTCCGGCCCCTTGCTTATTAGGCTTGCGCCTGCATTTTACAAGGGTGCCATGATGTAGTGACCATGTGGCCCATCTGATTCACAAACATCTGGTGTCGTATCTGGTGTCGTGGGTCGCCTCTATAGAAATATAGAACTCGGTCACATTATCACGGTCCTATGGTAAGTCGGTCGTCGCCACGTTACTACGTCATTCTATGAGTCATTCAGTCTGTGCTACGTACACTCTGTCCGTAGCACCCTACCGACGCTCTTGCTTGAATATTTAGAAAACTATTGGTCGTAACTTCTGCTGAATACTATAAAAGGTTATGCCGCCGCTGCAGCAATAACTTTCATCTTTCAACCACCGACAGACTCCATCAGCTTACTGCCCTAAGTCTTAGTCTATTCTATTCCAATTTCACTTATTGTTTCAGCTACATTTTCGTGTCAATTTTGCATCGACTTGATGCACACACTAGATCACGCTATTATTTTCCTGCTCATTGTGTTATCTGTTCCTTAGCTCGCCTGGTATTCAAGTATAGTAATTCACTGAGGTCTTAGACTGCAAATATAAGATGTCCCCGGGGTCATGACCCCCCCCCCCCCCCCCCAGAAGACAATCCGATATCTACAATATGATTGTGCTTTGCAAGACAACATTTAGATTTGGCTCCACCCACTGTAGGTCATGGGGTGGGGTCCAAAGTTCAAATATCCTAAAAAATGTCTGCCACACTTTACTCCTAAACTGTTGTGTGGAATTCAAAATTTGGTATTGTGGATTACCTGACATTTATTTCTTTGGCTCAACCCCAGGGGTGGAGAAGGGGTTAAAAGGTCAAGAAATTTACTGTAAGCAGAGATTGGAGTCGTCCAGATTTATCTCGATTTCTGGATTTTTCATAGACCACTCTCGCACACCAGTTGACACACTCCATGAATTGAAATTATGCCAAATGAGCCACTACATTTAGATAGGACTAGTGATTACTAGATTCTAGTTTAGCCTTTCAAATTTTGTTTACAGAGCAAGGGAAGACTATTTTTTTAATTTTACAATCTAATCAGCCGTTTCCGAGATAGATGAAAATTTTTATCTGACCTGGATACTGGGTTTTTGTCCAGATCACAGCCAAAGTCTGGAAACCCTTATTTAGGTTATGTTGCTTTTTGTGTTAAAATTTTTAACGAATCGGATCAGTAGCTTTTTAGATGCAACACCGGGCACACACATACACACAATACCCTCTTTCCCCGTAGGACAAAAGTAATAGTCCTGGAATGAATAGCAATAAAGATCAAGGGTAGCTGCAATCTAAAGAAGCAATCTGTTGAGTATATTTTCAGTATTCAATCCTATAACACGCAAGCTTTACCACTGGAACATATTGTCACCTAATGCAGCAACATCTTCCAGTCCAATCGATCTCAAAATATTCAATAATTTAATCACCAGTCCTACTAAGTAATATGACACTCTTACATAGAAGAAACTGTATTTGATATACATGTAGTTTACAATGGCAGCTTATACAATAAGTGATTCAAAATAAAGTGGTACAATAGATTTGCATCAAGCACATCAGATTTAACCCTTACCACTCTGATGTCAATATTCTATCTTTTAATGTGCCAATAGCAAAGAAACTGGTGTACATTTTTCAACAATTTTGATTTGGTAGATGATGTTGCTATCTACGACAGCAACATCTTCCACCAAATCTGTTGAGAACTGAACACCAGTTCTTTTAATTTAATTTGAAAATTAAAGTTTTGACATAGAGTGGTAAGGGTTAGTAAAATAGCACAGAAGACAGAATTACAGAATAATCATTTTCATGAATTCTCAACCTGATCACTATCGTATTCACCATATTATCCGGAAGAAAAAAAGAAGAAACATTTACAAGATGAAAGAACAATAGAAAATGGAAATAAAACTGGAACCGTCAACAAAGGTGATTTCAGAGGGTAATAACAAGTCAATATGCCTAAAGACTGTGCTTACTCTAATAATCCAGGTTGTGGGCCCTTATAGACCCAGTAGTGGCCCCATAACATGCATTATCAGGATAGATGATTGTGGAACAGAAATTATAAGTTAAAACGCACAAGCAGCTAGGGCAGAAGGACTGGCTACCTCCGCTCATACCAGCCCTCAACTCGCGGGACTCCGGTCTACCCCAATGCCCAATGACATGCACCGGCCTCCGCTCACAATGTCGGAAGACTCCACCTGGCAGGAGTTGGCCAACCATTTAAAAACCACAGCGGATAGAATACTTGACATCTGTGCCGCTAAACAACGGAACTTTTAAGAACACTGTTCAACTTCGCTATAGACAGTTTCACATAACATAAGACTGATAATCTAAACTTTGACACTTTAAGCAAACTATCTATGATTTCCACAAAATCATTTATGTATCTCTGTAATAAAACCTTTATTGCCATACTATGCTTTTCATTTACACCTGTTGTGACCCCCCCCCCCCCCCCCCCCCCCATACAACAAGGTTCTCAAATCCGCTGATGAGCATCCTCTACAGGAGTGAAACGCCATAAAGTCGGATCTCGGAAAGGGACAGAAATTTCCTCTCCCTATGCTTCTATTACACACGACTCCGTCTCCTCCCACCTACCTGGTTCTCCAATTCTAAACACACAATCAATATGTACAGGCACGCATGTACACATGCACGACCACAAACCGTGCCCTTTGACCCTTGAAAAAAACCTCCAGTGGTCCCACAATGCACCATGAATGGTACCCTTGAAATACAAGGGCCCCAGCCAAAACAAAGGTGCCCCTAGATGCGCACTACAGGGACCCTTGTTCTTGGAACCCTTGTTTTCAAGAACAATCAGGGAGCGTGTGAGTGTACATGCGCAGTCGAGGAGACCCTTGCCGGGGTCCCGAGTCCTATAAATAGCGAGCGCAAACCCAGTGCTAAGCATCCGACTTTCGTCCTCACATCGAGGACAAGCGTCAGGTATTCCTTAAGAATCGTGGCTTTCCACGTTGTAATTAATGGAACAGAAATTAGACTGCAGAGGCATGCCTAGAAGCTAAATAACGGGTGTGAGATAATGGGCAAGCTATGTAAGGATGCACACTTTAAATCTTTTAGGCATCAGTGTAGATATTCAGCTGTATGTAATATTTTATCGAACGAAATTATTAATCGTGAGCGCGGCCATCTTAATTCCTTCGCAACTCTCGACCAATCAACTGAATTTGAATGTGCTCACTAAGCGATTCCGGCCATCAAGGAATCGAGTACTCGGTTAAATAAAGGAATCGACACGCTATCGTTGACGATTTTACGCTAGGAATTTGATTCACAGAAAACTATTTATATTTTCCCGTAGAAATTTGTAAACAAACTAAATTTACCAATCAGGATTTATAAAATCCAATCATCTGATGTAATGTACCGCTATGTTTGATTGGATAAAACGCCCGTAATGCTTGCGTATTTGACGATCGAAAACTGATGCTCTTAAAGCTGCCCAGACGGCGGGTAGGACTCCACGTCAACTTATTGCAAACCGTCCAGATGGCTCGTAGGTTTATTTGTACACTTTTTGCGCGCCGTCCAGACGGCTCGTAGGTTCCTTAGTGTTAATTTTTTTCAGAATTGAATGTGATCCTGTAATTTGCAAAATTTTGTAACTTAAAGAATGAAAAAGCCGGTGCAGTGTTAATTAAGAACGGTGTTAATTACTGTTACTTAGACTTTTGAGTACAAGTTTGAAATTAAGTTTACAATGTAGCCAAAGTTGCCAAGAACCAAAATCCATTGCTTAAGAACAAATCTTATGGTTCATACTATGTTTAAGAACAGGTCAAAGGCTAGTCGGGGGGGGGGGGTATGTTCACAAAGGTGTCGTTCGCCTTAACACCAT
Source organism: Chaetoderma sp. LZ-2023a (assembly GCA_034401795.1). NCBI lineage: Eukaryota > Metazoa > Mollusca > Caudofoveata > Chaetodermatida > Chaetodermatidae > Chaetoderma > Chaetoderma sp. LZ-2023a. Next base: position 54,710,363 of record CM067365.1, read on the forward strand.
CGTTGAGAAAAATTGGGTGATCACAAACATGTCGTTAAAAGAGAATTTCGTAAACGACCTTGTTAATTTAAGGGTGGCCTGTAACCTGTCGTTGGCATGTCGTTTTAGCACGATTGTGTCGTTAGGAGTGAAATCGTACATTTGTCTGCTTGGTATTATACGTATATACCACCAGAACTAACAGAATACTATAACTGTCGGTCATGGCAGCAGCGTTTTTCTAAATTCAAAGAGATTTGAGGCGTTGAAGAGCGCTGCCAAGGCCGAGAATAATCATGGATAGGTTGAATCCTACTGACAACTAGAGGCAGACTTACAACACCCTACACGTCGTTCATCAGCATTGCCAGTCTCTATACTAATAGTTGCTGCATTGAGATATTTTGCCACGGGCAGTTTTCAAGCAGTAACCGGTGGTGTTCATAGAATTAGTCGCTTCTCAGTTTCCCGGTGCGTACACGCTGTGGCCCTGTCGATCGTGAACAGATTACTTGAAATACATGTAACGTTTCCACTCGAGCAGAGAGAGATTCTAGCTACCAAGGAGGGCTTTTACAATCTAACGAACTTTCCAAATGTGTACAGCGCATTGGATGGCACGCTTATTCCTATTAAAGCACCATCCGAAGACGAGCATTTGTATTTCAGCCATAAAGGATATCATGCCATTAATGTCCAATGTGGCCTAGCCTGAGATGGCCGATTCCTTGATGTTGTTGCCAGATGGCCAGGTGCGACTCACGATGCACTTATTTGGAGAAACTGTGAATTATCTAATCGATTTGAGGTAGGAAATATAACTGGAGGATGCTACTAGGCGACTCAGGCTATCCCGTGTTACCGTGGTTACTGATGCCGATACAAATACCGACAACTAGACCGGAGAGATCTTATAACAAAGCATACAAGACTACCAGGTCTTCTTGTGAGCGAGGATTTGGCATTTGGAAATCTTGTTGGCGATGCCTACATAAATCCGGTGGCTGCATGATGTTTGTGCCCGATCGCTGTCTCAAAGTTATCATCTGCACTATCGTGTTGGAAAACATCTGTAAAGAGAGACGTCTTCGATATTCAGACCTAGAATTAGTAGAGGAAGATGGTGATTTAGGCGGGGAAGAAAATGACGATAACAATCCACTTCTAGAAGATGGGCGCAGAACAAGAAATCAGGTCATACACAATTACTTCACCATCTAAAGGTATTTGATATGTCTTGTATTTTTAATGTTAACAACAAAATTACAAATTGCCCAATCATCATAAAAGCGAAAAATATTAAAGAGCAAAATGTTAACTTAACCTTGATATTAAAAGACACGATAAATCCATTTAACAAAATTCATGTTTAATGTATGCGATCATGTTATATATTTTTATATTTCTGCATCAAATCATATACAATTGCATCTGAATCTTGATTATTCTCAGGAGTGCCCTCTCTCGTCAAATGTTTCAGGATCTTTTCGAGCAATGAAATCTTCTGCCTGTCAAGCTCCAGCCTCTGCTTTTCGACATCTAGTTTCTGCTTCTCAACATCCAGTTGCTCGGTTTCCTGGCAAAGTCTTTTCCGCTCAATATCCAGCAGATCAAGACTAAAATCAGATTGGTCTTTCTTTACCATAGATGATTTACGCTTGTTGCTATAATATAGAGAAAATACAACATACCAATTCATTTATCACTGTATGTATACAGTGGCAGAATGGCATGATGGGTGAACCAACCTACAAATGCTAGTACAAGAAGCCTGACGTGACAATTAGATTTGGGTGGCTAACTACGTTACCATGATCGCGACGTGATAGCTTTCATTAGCATATAATGTTAAATAAAACAATTATTAACAAGAGAGAGAGAGAGATGATATGTAGATGTGTGTTCATACACGCTTCTGTCCGTCCACGTGTTCGTCTGGCTGTTTGACTGATTGGCATGCCGAGTAACTGAACAAACGACAAACAGTCAGGCAAACAAACGGACTGACGGGCACGTGCATGCACACACGCGCGCAGCTTCCCATCAAATTATACTACCACCTTCATAAAAAGTGTATCAATAGTTTGGGTTCGTTTGCTAGTAAAAAGCAAATTAAAAAAATCGGAGCCAGCAATGATATTTATAGTTAATTACCTGACAGATTGCTTAGGATTGTTCGGTGGACAGTCGTCATTTGGCGGTTGACCATCAATAGCGGCGAGTGGTTGCCGTTCAAATGGTTCATTCCTAGGTGTCTTTTCGTCGATAATTTTAGATGTTGATGTTAGTGATTTTGATGCCAATAATGATTTCGATGCTGATACTAGTGTGGGTGATTCTATAGATGCTGATGGTGTTGTTGATGTTAATGTCGATGGTGATTCTGGTATTGGTGTTAACAGTGATGGGGAATCCGAAACAACAGTTTTGAGTCTTGATGATAAAGTGTCAATACCAGTTGCAATCCCTGTAACTGCGTCTCTCCGATAACGTCAATGACCTTAGTCTCGGTCGGTGTAAGGACAATCGCCTTGCCACCACCACACGTTTTCTTTTGCATTTTTCGGCGATTTTGTTCCTTTATTTTGATGATGGAAGACCAATCTCCATTTTCGACGAACTTCGTCCACTGTCCGGATCACAGGTGCAACAGCATTTACACTATTCATTACAGCCAACCACCACCCATCTTGTTTTGCCTTGTTGGTGACCGTGTCACTGAATTTGCTAAATAGTATTAGTCGACGATTAGCAACAGAATCCACTAGTGCCTCCAGCTCTTCATAGCAACATTTTGGCCTTCGCTTTGTGGTATCTGACATCATGGCAAGATTCGACCTGATGAACAGCATTCAGGTACACCGCAAATTATATAGGCAAAACATGCACGGGGCGAGAGTGAAACCTACACATGAGTTGTCGATGTCATTTCAACAACAGTGTGCTCCCCTTCCAACGACAATAGGTAGACGACGCAATAACGAATAGATAACGACACCTTTGTCTAACTGTCGTAAACAGTAACACTATGGCGTCATAAACTTGGTTAACGACATCGCTAAACAGCCTATTTACCGACACCTTTGTGAACATGGCCCCAGATCTGTTTTATATTGATTTTATTCATAAATACAATGTAGACAACTGACGATATTGCTGATATTCGGAAATCAGATGATAATATCGCGATATTCTCGATATTATCGGGAAATCGCACAGCTCTAGTGCCAGCATGGTTTCAGACACAACAGATCCTGTAAAACTCAATTGCTAGAGTACCTCGAAGATATAACAGTCAAACTTGATCTATTACTATTACTCTCATATCTATTACTATTACTAATACATTTGAACCATAGGTATCGCTCACGCACATGCACTCCTACATGCATGCAAATGAAAACAAGTCAGATATTTGGATATTAACCCTTTCACTGATCAAGCCCCTCTGTCTCAATTTCATTGAAACCAAATAGGACAGCTTTTGAATATTTTGAAAATATTTTGTCTGAAGGGCAAATTGATTTCAAAATATTCAACTAATTATTGCTTAATCATAAACCAATTCCTATATGGGTTAATGATAAGAGTAATGAGTGTAGACTCTTATCTGTGTTTCCCCCAGTTCACCATACATGTCTTATTTACTGATACAATGTTAGTGAATAGGAGCCTCTCTCAGCTGCGGTCAGATAGTAGACTATGCGTGAATGATTTTAACCAGTTTAGCTCTCTGGTCAAATCTCAACATTCTATTAATGGGATCAGGAAGATCACAGAATATTATGAAATTTGTGTTGCTGAAAGTAGTTGATGTATATAGAACAACAACTTACAGCCATATCAGTTTTAAAGGGAACTTGAACGTTGGTTAATAAAGAATATACAGTTATTAGCCCACTGATATTTCAGAAGTCGATGTAAATAGACAAGCCTGAAAATAAGCGGTTGGTTACGGACATTGTCCGGTACCAAATAGATAAATGTCAGGCACACCTTTGCACATCCCTGACACATTGACCGGTACCCATTTCTCCTGACAAATGCGGGAAAAATAAATATATATCTTACACAATTACATGTTATTGACAAATAATCGCTATTAATCCATAACAGTTGTCTGAATTTTGTGGTTTCATGACGAATACATTTCCAAAGGCGGTTAACGCATTTCCATAACCCCACCCGGCACCGCCCTACCCGACACTTGAATCAGTAACTATGTGATTCTGTTTATTTCGGTACGAGGTAATCTTTATATCACAATATGCGAAAACAGTCCGAATTGCATACAAAATCTTTGTTAAAACTATTCCACATGTTTCATCGGTGAAAAGTTAACCTGATTCTGAAACTCTGGGGTATAAGATTCAATACAACAAATATTATATTGAATATCTTGAAACCAATTTAACTGGCTGTTTCATTCTGTCTGTTGAATATATTTTAAAATGTGGCAGCAGAATTTTGTGGCTTGTGTGCTGAGCATATAAGACACCCCGGTAATAGACAAGTAATAGGCTATTACCTAGTTCGTTTCAATCTATTACTATTACATTTTAAAATTAGCGATCTATTTCAATTACTATTACATGGAAATTGATGTGGTAATAGCCTATTACTATTACATATTACTAGTACCTCATCCCTGATGTACAGACATAAGCTAGACCTGTGCGCATTACAGAAAATAAAAATCTAACTATTGTTTTCAGGCAAGCAAGGCTTTCAGACGCTTCATTCCACTGTTCGATCGTGTTTTGGTTGAGCGATTTGCTGCGGAGACACAAACAAAGGGAGGCATTATGATTCCAGACAAAGCACAGTCGAAGGTTATTGAGGCTACAGTCGTTGCTGTTGGTCCCGGTTCAAGAAGTCAGGTATGTATTTACTAGAATACTGCTCCATTTAATCCTTTTATGGTCAAGACTGGACATGAAGTGAGGTATGTATTTACTAGAATACTGCTCCATTTAATCCTTTTATGGTCAAGACTGGACATGAAGATCTAAATCTCTGCTTTGTGAATACAGGCCACGAAAATGACACATTCCTGCGGTCCCGGACAACCACCTTTTGCCACAGAGAAACCAGATTTTACGGCACTTGTTGCCATGGAAGACAACCTGGATAATTTGTTATTTTCAGGGTCACTGACTGTATCTGTACTTTGCTGACTAATAATTTTATTTAGTCTTAATCCTTTAACACTCAAATTATTTCAAGAAAATTTCAATTTTCTCATAGAAAATGTCCATTTGGAGAACAAGAGAAGTTATCGAGCCAGTCATTCCAGTGGTAAATTATCAAAAATAGTCTTCTTGGTCTGCAAATGGACTTTTCTCAAGGCGACTGCATAAGCTATTTTTGGCTGATATGAGAGATAAAGGGTTAATATAATGGTTGGTATTTACAAGGATTCTGTAGTCTGTATAGCTTACAACAATACATAATTTCAACAGAATTTAGACAAATGGGGCAACCTGGATGTGTAGTCAGACAACCTAATTTAAATGGCATACTTTCCCCGGGGGGGGGGAGGGGGCAACACAATATTTTTCAAATTTTCGAGCCCTGGAATGTCCATCTGCGGTCCAAGAGAAGACTAAATTATTAAATGACTGGATCAGTTATCAAGCCCTTTATTCCATTAATAGAAGGTGCGGAAGCCTTATCGTAATCACCGCATCTGTCCATCCGTCTGTGTGTCTGTCCGTCCACAAAATCTCGTAAACAGCATATCATACAGAACCACTTAATATATTTTAATGATACTTGGTATAGGTCTGAGTTTAGATGTGCCTTTTGAAGGATTCACCATTATTGGTCCAAGGGTTTGTGTGAAAATGGCCTTTTTAATGCAAAAACTCACGATTTTTGTCAATTTTCTGGTAAACACCATGTCATTCAGAATCGCTTAAAATAATTTAATGAAACTTGATATATGTCTCAGCTATGATACGCAGATGTGCCTTTTGAAGGATTCACCTTTATCGGTCCAAGGGTTTGTGTGAAAATGGCCTTTTTAATGCAAAAACTCACGATTTTTGTCAATTTTCTGGTAAACACCATGTCATTCAGAATCGCTTAAAATAATTTAATGAAACTTGATATATGTCTCAGCTATGATACGCAGATGTGCCTTTTGAAGGATTCACCTTTATCGGTCCAAGAGTTTGTGTGAAAATGGCCTTTTTAATGCAAAAACTCACAATTTTTGTCAATTTTCTGGTAAACACCATGTCATTCAGAATCGCTTAAAATAATTTAATGAAACTTGACAGGTGGCTTCTTTATGTGAAAATGGACTTGCCCTATAGTAATCACCGCATCTGTCCATCCGTCTGTGTGTCTGTCCGTCCACAAAATCTCGTAAACAGCATATCATACAGAACCGCTTAAGATATTTTAATCTTCTTCTTCTTTTCGATCGCTGGTATCACACTTGGAGAGCCGTTCTCAAGATGAAATCTGTGGTTTTCTGCAGTTCTTCCACAGGCCCATACAGCTTTTCAAGAATAGAGGTTGACAAAGGCCAGATCTCTTCTCTCAGCAGCTGATACGTACTGCAACATTGAAGTATGTGCTCTGTGGTCTGTTCTGCTTCTCCACAAGGACAAGCGGGCGATGTCGTAAGGTGGAACCGCCTGTACATGTGTTGGTTTAGTCTGTTGTGTCCAGTTCTGAGACGAAAAATGGTCACTTGCTCTGGCCTCGAGAGATGATGGTAGGCATCTTCTGATTGAGGTGTTCTATAGAGGGACTTAATGATAGTCTTCATCTCTGTATGGGTAACCATGTTTTCTGTCTGATTCTCTTCTGCACCCACCTTTGCCATCTTGTCTGCTTCCTCATTTCCTTGGGCTCCACAGTGTGAGGGGATCCACTGCAGTGCTATCCGAAAGCATTTGATGGTTTGTAGTGCTTCTTCAAGTTGTGGCAGCTTACCTTTGGTGATAGCCTCAAGGACGGAGCGGGCATCAGATAAAAAGACAATCTGTGCAATAGGGTCTGCTGTTCTGCTGATGGTATTAGCTGCATGAACCAGTGCTTCGACTTCAGCTCTGTAGTTTGTGCAGTGTTTGCCTGTCGGTATTGCAGCTGACTCATGTTGTCCGTTTGGATACTGTATGTGCAGTCCGGCACCTCCGCTCCTAATTGCATCTTTGGCTGATCCATCTGTGTAGATCCTTATCCATGTCTCCTGAGGGTACATTTCTTCCAGCATGGCTAGGGTCAGGGCCTTCTTGCTCACATCACTGTGTTCATTTTTGGTTGTGAGATGAGGTACTGTGGTGCGAATAGCTATGCTCTCTAGTTTGTTTTCCCAGGGTGGAGGATCACGGGTGTGGTTTGGATCTTCTATTTGTGCTGGCAACATCTCTTGGTGTTTCCTTTGAAGTGCTTTTGTCTCTTTCACAAAACTTGATCTTTTAAGTCTTCCTGATGACAGCTGTGCTTGCCTGATCTTCATCGGGTGGTTATTGAACGATTTGAACTTTGCAGCTTGGATCCGTGCTTTGCATTCCCTTTGCTAAGTGGGGGAATGCCTGCTGTCTGCTCCATTTTTTCTATTGGTGTTGATCTCATTCCACCAGTGATGATGCGCAGTGCCTGGTTTTGTACTCTGTCGAGGTTCTGTTGATGAGATTTAGCTGTTGTCATCCATGAGCTGGATCCATACTCAAGGTGTGGTCGTACGGCACCTAGGTAGATGGTCTTGAGGATCCTTTCATTGGCACCCCACTTTGTTCCTGCCAGCTTCCTCATGATGTTTAGCTTTCTTCTGGCCTTTGCCTCTGCATTCTGGATGTGCTCCTTCCATGTTAATCTTCTGTCATATGTGACTCCCAGGTATGTCTGCTGGTCCTCGTATTCGAGTGGAGTACCGCCCAGTGTCAGATTGCCAACCTTGGTTTTGGTGGACAGTGTGAATAGCATGGCTGATGATTTTTCTTTGTTGATGGTAATACACCAGCGTTTGGCCCAAGCTGTAATTCTGTCCAAGGCGAGCTGCATTCTGTACGTGGCAGTCGTTGTGTACTCCTCGGTGCACCAGATTACGAGGTCATCTGCATAGAGGGCTGCTTGGATCCCATTGGGCAGCTCTGCTACAATGTCATTGATGAAGAGTATGAACAGAGTAGTTGATAATACTCCGCCTTGTGGCACCCCTTGTCTCAGCAATACATTCTGTCCAGATTGTCCATCCACCAGCACCCTAGCTCTGCGATTGTGTAGGTATGACTTGGTCCATCGGAACATGTTGCCACCGATGCCTGTGCGCCGGAGCTTCACGAGGAGGCCATCCTTCCACACCTTGTCAAATGCTTTCTGCAGATCGATAAAGGCAGCTAGCATCACCTTCTTGGCTTGAAAGTGTCCTCTATGACCTGTGCAAGATGTGTTGTTTGATCTTCTGTGCTCCTGTATCTTCTGAATCCGGCCTGCTCTGAAACTATAATGTTCTCTGACTCCAGGTACCACTGCAACCGATGGTTGATGATGCGCTCCATGGTCTTGCATATGCAGCTTGTAAGACTGATAGGACGGTAGCTCAGCACTTTCGTCTTGTTCTTTCCTTTTTTCAGAATAGGAGTCATTCTGGCTTCCTTCCAGCACTGAGGAGCCTCTCCATTGGTCCAACTGAGATTAAAGATGTCTAGCAACTTGCGAAGAGATGCATTACCAAGGTGTTGGATCATTTCATTCGTAATGCCATCTGGCCCGGGAGATTTCTTCTTTTTCAGTTGGCGGATAGCCTTCTTCAGTTCTGTTAAACTAATGTCAACTTTCATTGCATCGTGAGTGTTGGTGTCTGTTCTTTCCTTTTGCTCTTTTCTAACCTCCCTTTGACGCATTCGTGGTATAGAAATGTTGCTTTCTTTTGCATATGCCTTCGCAAAGGCATCTGCTGCCATCTTTCCTGTCAGTGTTTGTCCATCTTCTTCAAGAGTAATCTTCTCTCCCCTGACACCCTCATCATTGAGTGCTTTAGTCAGTCTCCATAGTTTTGTGGTGTCTCTCTCTAAATTAAACCCTGCCGTCTTTTCCCTCCAGCTTCTTCTTTTGGCCTCCAGCTTGGTCTTTAGATACCTGGCTTTAGTTTGTTGTAGCGTGAAGTGGTTTTCATGACACGGATTACCCTCTGCATGTTCTCTGGCCTTGTCTAGTTTATCATGTGCTGCTTGCAGTTCTGTTGTCCAGTAGGGGCGGTAGTTTTTCCTGAACCCTCGAGGAATCGCTTCATTGGCAGCCTTGAGGATACTTGAATTAAATTCCTTGACCACATTGTTGATGTTTCTCCCTTCTACTGCTATATTATGGGTAAGCTCATTGGAACGAATGCCGAACAGACTCCAATTTGCCTTTTTGTAGTTCCACCTTGGATGTTGAGGTGAACTGGTCGAAATACTTCCAGAAAGAGAGAGGAGGACTGGGCGGTGGTCGCTTCCTCCTAACTGCGATCCGACCACTCTACTGAGGTTTCTGTGAATGTCTTCTGTACAAAATGCCAAGTCCGACGTTGTTGTCGAGTGCCATCGGCGCGAGTAGAAGGTAGGCTGATCTGTGGGATCGTTGACAAGTAAAAGGTGCTTTTCATCTTGCCATGCTTCAATGTCTTCTCCTCGTTTATCAAGTGTTCTGTATCCCCAGCTCTGGGACTGGCTATTAAAGTCTTCCGCAATGAGGAAGTGGCAGTCCGGGACCTGGATTGTGTCAAGTGAGAGATTCTTGTCATTAGGGCAGTAATAATTGACAATTTCAATCACAGAGTTGCTGGTTGTTACCTTGATCTTGATATATTCTGCATCTTCCATAAAGGTTTTGATCTGGCTGGCGTTCACGCTGTTTCGGACCAAGGTCATCACCCCACCTTTCTTTCTTCCTCTTCGATCACACCGGAAAATCTGGTAACCTCTGATCTTAAATGGTTTTCCTTCTTGCAGGTGTGTCTCTTGAATGCAGCAGATATCAATGTTGTTTTCGTACAGGAACTGTTCGAGCTCTGATTTCTTGTTGGTAACCCCTTCTGCATTCCAGTGCATGATGTTGATACTGGGGTTCTCTTTGGGTTTGGTATTCTCTTTCCGTTGGCCAGTAGCTCTCCATCCTCGTCCCCTGGCTCCACAAGACGAGTTGATGGGACCTCCAGTAGCTGAGGGTGGGCTCCTTCGAGGCATGGAGCCCGGCGCTGCACCTGCCTGGCGGATCCTCACAGGGCGAGCACCATTTCGATTGATTCGATCTCCAAGTGTAATTTCATTAGCGTTTTGCATAATGCTCTGGTTAGCCCCTCCAAATGTCTGGATTGACACCCAGTGGGTTACACCCCTGCGCCACATTGAGGCCGAGCATATAGTCTTAAACAGGGGAGATATTTTAATGATACTTGGTATAGGTCTGAGTTTAGATGTGCCTTTTGAAGGATTCACCATTATTGGTCCAAGATTTTGGGTGAAAATGGGCTTTTTAATGCAAAAACTCATGATTTTTGTCAAATTTCTCATAAACACCATATCATTCAGAATCGCTTAAAATAATTTAATGAAACTTGATATATGTCTCAGCTATGATATGCAGATGTGCCTTTTGAAGGATTCACATTTATAATTTTGGGTATGGTCTTTTTAATGCAAAAAGTAAATTTTCTCGTAAGCACCATATTATTCAGAATCGCTTAAAATAATTTAATGAAACTTGATGTATATCTCAGCTATGATACGCAGATGTGCCTTTTGAAGGATTCACATTTATAGGTCCAAGATTTCGGGTGAAAATGGACTTTTTAATGCAAAAACTCACGATTTTTGTAAATTTTCTCCTAAACACCATATCATACAGAATTACTTAAAATAATTTAATGAAACTTGGCAGGTGGCTTCTTTATGGGAAAATGGACTTGCCCTATAGTAATCACCGCGTCCGTCCATCTGTCTGTCTGTCTGTCCATCCACAAAATCTTGTAAGCAGCATATCATACAGAACCGCTTAAGATATTTTAATGATACTCGGTATATGCCTCAGCTTAGATACGCAGATGCGCCTTTTGACGGATTCGTCATTATTAAGTCCAATATTTTGGGTGAAAATGGGCTTTTTAATGTAAAAACTTTTTGTCAATTTTCTCGTAAACAGCTTATATCATACAGAACTGCTTAAGATACTTTGTTGAAACTTGGTATATGCCTCGCTTAAGATACACAGGATTCACCTTCATAGTCAAATACTTTGGCCACATGTCTCTTTGGGCACCTGCAGAAATACTTGTGATTTTCTTTGAACTTTCTCTTTGGGCACCAGTGATACTTGTGATTTTCTTTTAACTTTAACATACTTTCACTTGATTTTTTTTTTTTTAATTTTTAAATTTTTTGTTTTTTATTTTTAATTTGTAATAATGTGAAGGCTTTGAATAAAATTGCTACCTACTACATAGAGAAAGGTATTTTCAGTGATTGCGGGTCCCTCTTACTGTTAGTAGTAATTTAATAGGTGGCCGAGATCTACAAATCTGAATCTGGGAATGTATCAGAGCAGAGATCGATGTAAAGTAAAGCGATCCCGTGAGTGGCGTGAGACGATTGTTAGTATTATAGACACTATTCTTACAAATTTGTTCGTACAATTTTTCTTCCCCGCTACAAATTGCTGAGTTAGGTGTTGGGCTTCTAATACAGAGTTTTGCTGTTTTGAAACTGATAAGAAATCATTGGAGCTCATATGTCGAAGTTAGGGGGTGGGCTTCAATTAGGGGAAATACGGTACTAGTTTCTATTTTTTGCTTACTATTGCGATTGGCAAATTTCTATTGCTTACGATATCGTGAGTAATGGCACAATGATGCCACGAGCAGCTCAATTCATTTGAGCACAACCCTATGCATGTGCCTTTTGAGGGATTCACCTTTAAACGTTCAATATTTTGGGAGAAAATGGGCTTTTTAAATGCCATATCATACAGAACCGCTTCAGATATTTTAATGAAACTTGGTGTATGCCTCAGTTATTATACACAACTGTGCCTTTTGAAGAATTCACCCTTATAGGTCCAATATTTTGGGCGAAAATGGGCTTTTTAATGCAAAAACTCACGAATTTTGTCAATTTCCTCGTAAATACCATATCGTACAGAGTCGCTTAGAATGATTTATTATGGCTATGCATGTCCCTTTTGAAGTATTGACCATTATCATGTTTACAGTTTCAATATTTTGGGTGAAAATGGGCGTTTTAATACAAAAATGTTTTTGTCAATTTCCTCGTAAACAGCATGTCATACGGAACCACTTCAGATATTTTAACGATACGCAGATGTGCCTTTTAAAAAATTGCCAAGTGAGCTTATGCTGTGGCGACTGTCCGTCGTTCGTCCGTCAACTTTTCCTTTAAACGACTTCTTCTCAAGAAACACTAGGCCGATTTCAATTATATTTGACAGGAAGCATCCTTAGGGCATAGGAATCTAAGTTTGTTCAAATGAACCCAATCGGCCAATTTGGCCGGCGGCCATCTTGGATTTAGGCCAATTTTAGGAAACGTCTTTAAAAATCTCCGAAACCAATTAGGGGATTGATGCAAATCTCATGAAATATGATCTAGGGCAAGAGCTGAACCAAGTTTGTTCAAGGGAACTTGGTCAAATGGTTTGGCGGCCATCTTGGTTGACCTAGTTGTAGCAAATATGACCCCAGTACCGCTGATCAGTCTTCTCGGATGGGACTTTAAATTGAGGTCCCGTCATACAGTGCCCATCACTGTGCGAACGTGAGCTATGGTTAGGTAGGGAAAAAAATCTCGGCATAATCAAAGTATACCGGATGCTGAATGGATTCGTCCTCGGATGGAACCACACAACATACGGATTACCAAAACAAACAAAATTGTTAGAATTAGAATCTTTCGGACTTTTCGATGGGACTATGGAGGGATGTAACCCGGATGACTGATCGAGTTCGTCCTCGGACGGACACAGTCACCATACGGGCTACCTAACCAATCAAAATCAAACAAGTGCGCGCTGGTGCCTGCTCGGATGATGGCCAGAAGAGCAAATGGGTCCCAGGACCCGAAAGACCCCACAACCCAACCTCCCCACTCCCCCCAAAGGGGCCGGTGAGGTCTCTGACCTAAAGCCCCCCCCCCCGGGTGCATCAGGTCATAAGACCGTACGCACCTACTCCCCCTCCCCCGACCCAGCACCTACCCCATCCCTTCCCCACCCCAGTTAGGTCCAGGTTAGGCCATCGCCATCACCCACGCCCAAGCACGAGGAGCAACAGAAAAGCCATGGACAAGAACAGCAACATGAGACAAAATCGAGAGACAATGATCAACACACACACACAGAGAGACACAAGCTAATGCACAAACCGACGTCACAAGAATTCACAAGAATTCAACAGAAACCATAAAGGCCAGGCGTGAGTCTAGACCCTAGCATTGGGAACTAGCATATAAACGCCTTAAATATTACAACACACACACCAGTACCGCTGAAGGTATCGGGCCGAAATTTGGCAGATATGATTAGGGCCTAAGGGCCATTAAAGTTTGTGCAAGAGAAGTTGATCCGTCAAAAACATGGCTGCCATGGGCCAATTAAAATATAGCATATTTGGCGGCCATATTGGATTTTTTTATTTGATGGATTTTGAGGCCGAAATAGGTTTTGTGTGTGTTTTGGGGTATTCTGAGCTCAGATTTGAAATTTTCGAGACTCGGATAAATGGTTTGGCGGATAAATGGTTTGGCGGCCATCTTGGATCATTTTCCCGCCAAAAGCTCCCGTACTTAAGCAATGGGAAGTTTAATATTTGGCAGGAAGCATCCTTAGGGTATACAGATTCAAGTTTGTTCAAACGAAGCTGATCGGCCAATTGGGCCATCTTGGATTTTGGCCGATTTTTTTAAATGTCTAAAAATCTCCGAAACCGCTTATGGTATTGATGCAAACCTGATGAAATATGATTTAGGGCAAGAGCTGAACCAAGTTTGTTCAAGGGAACTTGATTTGTCAAATGGTTTGGCGACCATCTTGGTTGACCTAGTTGTAGCGAAAACGACTTCTCCAGAGCCGCTAAAGGGATCCGTCCGAAATTTGTCAGATATGATTAGGGACCAAGGACCATTAAACTTTGTTCAAGGGAAGTTGATCCGTCAAAAAACCTGGACACCCATGGGCCAATCAAAATATAGCATGTTTGGCGTCCATATTGGATTATTTCTTTTGCTGGATTTTGAGGCCGAAATTGGTTTTGTGTTTTTTGGTATTCTGATGTCAAATTTGCAATTTTCAAAACTCAGATAAACGGTTTGGTGGCCATCTTGTTGATAAAGAGCATTCTAGTTGAAATGCCTACGGTCCAGGTGAGCGATACAGGCCCCCTTGGGCCTCTTGTTTAATAATATGAATGCTTTGAATAAAATTGTTACCTACCATAGAGGAAGGTATTGTCAGTGTTTACGGGGCCCTCTGAGTCAAATGTTCAGCTTTTTCTAGATTCATTGGGTAATAACTCTGGACCTGCTGAATAATTTGAAAACAATTTGACTGAAAGTTATTGGTGATCCAGATTGAATGGTCCAATTTAGCAAAAAAGCAAGGGTGTGGCCATCAGCATATATACTAGTTAGGTTTATATAATCCGAAAAAAACTGGAAAACCCGACATCTGGAAAATAAAAAAATCCTGAAACCAAGAAAACTTTTTACAATGTGGCAAAAGTGGGAGGGGCAAGCCTCCGAAATCTCTGATCGGTTTTGTTTTTTGTGTTCAGAAGGGTGATACTGTGCCTGTATGTGTGAAGGTCGGTGACCGGGTGATGCTACCTGAATATGGAGGCACAAAGGTCGTGCTGGAGGAACAGGTATGTGCAAACAGTTCTTATTAAAATCTTTATATTAACATTTCTTCAAGCCATGCAGATAAGATTAAAAATTTGTATTGGGATGTAGCAAATATTTTGCTAAAAAACTTCCTGACCTAGACTTAATGTAAACATTGTCTTGCACTCTGTAATCATATGGGTAATTAACAATTTCGCCAACTGACTTTCTAACACACCCCACCCCGTCCCCACTCTTCCTTCCCACCCATCCTGTGGGCTGAGCCTAATGTAAATGTGGTCTTGCTGTCCCCAATCATATTGGTAACTGACAACGAATTCGATTGATTTCCACCCAATGGTTTGGGAGGAGATAGCCAGATGGATGGAGGCAATTACTATATCCCCTTTGTTTTTTCAAGCTGCATGTGGGGATAATTATCATTGAGCACAGGGGCTATTTTGAAGTCAAATTAGTTACAAAATGTTCAACAGTATAATACAAGTATAATAACCATGAGATTATTGTGATTCTGTTCAAAGTGTATCAACTGATTCAAACTGGTACAAAGCAAGCCTGGAAATAATGTGCCTGTCAACGACGGTGTCAGGCACCAAACTATCAAATGTCAGGCACAGCCTTGCTGGTAGAGCTGGGCGGTCTGACGGTAGTACCGTGAGGACCGCGGTATACCATGAACCGATACCGTGACCGTTGACATTTCCAAATACCGTGAATACCGTCCATAATGTTTGAGCAATATTTGAAAAATATATTCATAAAATCTGACTTGACCACGGGTAAATAAGTACTAATAGTGCCAAAAATACAGGCATCCCTAACTATTAGCCGAGTTGAGGTGAAAGGGGCATTGTAAAAACAAACATCAAGACGTCAATAACAAAATAATGACAGGCAGAATTATGTCAAACGTACTTCTTGAAAAATTGCTTTATTTAAAACATCTAAACTCATTCTCTGGCCGTCCGCCGGTAGTAATTACACTATAATATATTCCCTATTCCCGTTTCTATTATTTGTAATTTATTACTCCAAGCATTTTGTCACCGAACAAACATGCTAGAATAACAAAATAACATACAAACTGCGTGCTATTCAAACACAACAGCAATCTCGCAAAGACGTATCTGATTGGTTGTTCATGAACTAGACCGTGGGAAAATACATTACTATGCTGAAATTATCAATGAAAATTTACTAAAACGTAGTATTTGCTCTTGTCGTTTTGATCACGTGCTAATTTGTTAACAACGAGCAGCGTTGAAGTCGGGGGTTTTTTTCTGGCTTGTTTTAAGAAATTTCTTTACGGATTAAATCCAGTTTAAGTAACGACACCTAAAAATTAGTGTTTTAGTTTTTGTAATTAATTTTTCAACTGGCTACACGTCGGAAGTTCGCGGAAATAGCTTTTTACACGCATTGTTCACGTGAAGCATGGCGAGTAACGAGTCTGCACATCTGGTACTCGGTAATTATCAGAAGCTTTGGAATCGGCTATATTCAATGTCATGTTATATGTATGTGTATAGGCCTGCTTTCGCGAGTAACAGAATATACGACTCCAGCAGAAATAAAAGGGTACAACACCCGCCCCGTTTAAATACTCGCGGATTTTGTCTGGACTCGGTTTATCAAAGCGCTCGACTGCCAAAATAAAATTTACCGTTTGCTGGTCGCACGCATTAATAGCAAGAACAATCCAGATTGAAAATAGTGCACCTCAATGTCTCAAACAGTGGGTTATAGTTAGCGAGTCGACCACACCCTTTGACCGATATTCCCGTGAATGATATTACGTCAATAAAAAGTGACCTAATGATATCGTGAAACTAAACAGTCGCAATAGCCATGTTTTTCTTCTCTAAATCAGGAAGCCGATTTATTTATTTTGCCTATATTTACCGTTGACTGGAGATGGAAGTGAAAAGGAAATGGAAGTTTTTGTCCTAATTTCGTGGCATGCCTCAAGCTCAGATGACGGTATGCCGTGGTACTGCAGTATTTTTTCGGTACCGATACCCTCATGTAAATATCAATACCGCCCAGCTCTACTTGCTGGTTCCTGACATTTGGTCAGGTACAGATTTAAACAGTCCTGGTAGTTGCAGTGTGTAACAAAAAAGTCTGCATACGAGTGTTGACAAACCCATAAAATATTCATCCACCTACGGTGTATCACAATCATTATTACACATGATTAGTTGCTTTTTGACATGTTTCTAGTAAGTTCAAGTAAAGAACACTGAAATAGAATAGTGTTGACAGGAAGCAAATTCTGGATGTCCGTTACTATGTAGCTGGTGCCTGACAAAGTGTTGGACGCTGTTGAAAAAGTTATTTCCAGGCCTGCAAAGTGGGCGGAGCATAGCTACAAATGGGCAGAGCATAACTAGAAATGGGTGGAGCATAGCTAGAAATGGGCAGAGCATAACTAGAAATGGGTGGAGCATAGCTAGAAATGGGCAGAGCATAACTAGAAATGGGTGGAGCATAGCTAGAAATGGGCAGAGCATAACTAGAAATGGGTGGAGCATAACTAGAAATAGGCGGAGCATAACTAGAAATGTGCGGAGCATAGTGAGGAAATGAATCCTATTACATGACAACTACATGTATACCTGTAGGAAAGCTCCCAATCAAGTTAGTTTCAAAATAATCGACAAAATAATCCTAACAGCTAAAAGAATACATTGTTTTGGTCTGCGACGGCTAAATTCAAGAGTTAACAAGACGTTGGTGGTTCTCACCTTGCTAAATTTAAAAAATCAAGTCTGTTCAAGTACTGCTGTCTCAGGTAAAAATCAAGTCTTCAAGTATTGCTGTCTCAGGTGAGCGACACAACACAAGTTATTCCAGTGGTAAATTAAAAAGAAAAATCCCCATGGCTTGCAAAATGCAAATGGACATCCACTAAGCAAGAATTTTAATTTTCTTGACCAATTTTAACAATTAGCGGGTTAAATTAAATGTGTGGCTCTACATTTGTGTGTTGTTTATATTTCAGGATTACTTCCTCTTTCGTGACGGTGATCTCCTTGGAAAGTTTGATTCCTGAAGACGATAAACATCTAGTAACACCCCCCACCCCCATCCATCTACCATTTAGCTGATTTCATTCTGTGCTGTGAACATGATTATTATTTGAATTACTATGGCATTCATTATATTGCTAAAACCATGCTGATTGTTTTGAAACTACTTCAACACAGCAATTCAAAGTTTCTGTCTGATCTGAAGTCAAATTGCTTTGAAGGTAATTGCGTTGTACCTGTCTATACTGGACATCATAGACAATGTAATGCTTAACCGTAAGCCTGCTGAGTTTCTGTAGACTACAATTTCTACGGGGTTTAACTCTGGATATGCTTAATATTTTTGTTGTTTTCAAAATATTCAGCATATCCAGAGTAACCTTCCATTGAAATTACTGTCTGGTGGCTTGCAGCACTCGGACAGTTAAATGGCCAAGCCTGCTAAAACTGGTCTCAGTAGTGGTTTTAAGGGGTTTCCATTTGCAGACCAAGAGTATTTTTGAAAATTTACAGCTGGAGGGACTGGCTCGATAATCAACTCAGTTATCTCAGTGTAAATTGTCAAAAATAGTCTTCTTGAACATTCACTCAACAAGAATGTAAATTTTCTTGACCATTAAAGGGTTAAAAGTGTCCGCTAAAACAAATTCTCATTTAATATAGGTCACTTCCCATTTAATATAGGTCACTTCCCATTTAATATAGGTCACTTCCCATTTAATATAGGTCACTTCCCATATTAAATGTCTTTCAATGCCACATAATGACGGTTATTTAACAGTGGTAGACCACTCCTCTTAAATAACAGCCATCGTGTGCCCCCAAAAGTCAGTGGTCGGCGGGCTTTGACTGTATTTAATTGGCTTGTAATAGGTAAGGTCATGTTCATGTTCCTTACATGTAAGCATTCAGTATGGACTCGGTTAGAAGAAAGGATCTTTTCATTACATTGATCATAATTTGTAACTGGACAGTGCTTTTATCATTATCAATCATGGTCTATAATTATATATATGCGGGACAATAACGAGGATGTACATGGTGTTCTTGTAGCATATATATATATATATATATCATATTTACATTTTGAAAATTCTGCAATTGTATCTGTGTTTTCTCATTGAAGCGTTAGATGAATGCATGTAGCTACTTATATAATCATAGAAAGGTAATTTAACATAGTTCTTGTTTATCATTGTAGATTATTATTAAATCTATATTAAATCATTAACAGTAAAGTGTGATTAATGTTTTAAAAAACCCGCTTATATATATATATATATATATATATGGCTTGCGATTAGCCAGTAGTCCTAGTGACAATTAAAGGTGTATTTCACACCAGAATGCCTGAAAATAAAAATGTTAAAATTGTTTACCTTTAGAAGCTTAAATTGTGTGCGTAGATGTAATGAAACGAAATAAATAATGTGTAAATTAATATACTTTTTTAAGTTGTGAATCATAAATTTGGCTAGACCTTTACTTAACGGGTCTTGATATTATTTTGTAATTCTAAAATTGAGCTTTTTTGATTCAGCTTTCTTTTGTACCAGAATTTGTGTTATTTTAAAAACAATGTGGCTTTAAACTGTTTGTCGTCTAAAGCAGTAGCAGCAACAGCTTTGCGAAACACTGTTTTAGGAATGTCACTCACTACCTTACTGTGTAGGTATGAACGGCTCCTGTATAATGAATTCTTTGTGTGGTGTATAGTGTTATTGAGCTTTAATGCTTAAAATAATTTCATAGTGAATGGCCATAATTTGCAACCGACGAAAATTCTATTTTTGAAAATTTACCTCTGGAATGACTGGCTTGGTTATAGAGCCAGTTATTCCAATGGTAAATTTTCAAAAATAGTGTTCTTGGAATGTTGCAAGTGGATATTCACCAATCAAAAGCCTAATTTTCTTGACAAATTTTTACAATTTAAGAAGTACACATACCTGGATAATGTATTAACCTTTTAATGGTCAAGCCAGCCAAAACTGGCCTCTGCAGTGGTATTGAGGAATGTCCATTTGCAGGTCAGGAGATGACTATGTTTGGAAATTTATCACTGGAATGACTGAATCGATAACCGAGCCAGTCATTCCAGTTATGAATTTCCTGAAATATTGTTCTCTTGGTATGCCAAGGGTCATCCGATGAACAAATATTTTTCGATTTTCTTGACGGAATTTGACCATGAAAGTGTTAAAGTCCTGTAAAATAACCGTTAAACCCTTACTGTGTTGTAAGGTGGTACGTGTACAGTGGCTACCGGATGGAACTTATCGCTATCATACATCAGTACAATATAGATTAGTGTGGAAGGATTTTTGTAGGGCTGATTAGTATCGTATGTAAAGATTAGTGTGGAAGGATTTTTGTAGGGCTGATTAGTATCGTATGTAAAGATTAGTGTGGAAGGATTTTTGTAGGGCTGATTAGTATCCTATGTAATTATTATGCATTGTATACAGAAGAGTAACTTTATAGAGAAATCCATTAGTGTGTTTGCTTTTTCGATGGATGCTTCCCTGGCCCTTGGTCCGCATTGAATCAACTTGAAGAAAAAACACGCTCTCTAACATGTCCCCGGCATTCGTGTATAATGAAGTAAAGTTATTGAGCTCATTGTCGAAATCTTGGTGTGTGTGTGTGTGTGTGTGTGTGTGTGTGTGCGCGCGCGCCGAATAAAGAGATTCACAGTAATGCAATCCCAGCTCCGGAAATAAGATATTTGACAGGTTTTACATTTGACAAATTACAAATTACGTTTTTCAGAACTCGGGAGTGGATGGATTCGGATAATTTTGGAGAATAAGAATGCATTTTGCTTAACCCTCTCCTGCCAAAACCGGCCTCATTGGTGATATTGAGGAATGTTAATTTGCGGGCCAAGACTATTTTTTTTAATTTACCACAGGAATGACTGGCTTGGTAACCGAGCCAGTCATTCCAGTTGTAAATTAAAAAAAATTGTCTTCTCTTGGCCTGCTAATGGATATTAAATAAGTAAATATTTTTAATTTCCTTGAAGAAATTTAGCCATTAAAGGTTTACGTGCAGCTCTATATGAGTAATTCATAACACGGGGGAACCCATTGCCTAATTGAAGTGAATCAATTTCTAGTTAAGCCTGCCCATTTCTAGCTAAGCTCCGACCACTGTTTTACGCATGTTTGAATTGATCTGAAAACTAAATTTTGAGAATCTAAATTTCGAGTTCACTATACAGGTGATTGTGATGTCGGCTAACTAGTGACTGAAAGAAGTGCTTCTGCCAGGAAACCGTCAGTCGGCTGTCATGTTTTGTTTTAATGGAATAAGTTGATTTCAGACAAACCTGGCTCGACTGACCATATGACGGTAGAATTCCAAACATGTATACAGAAACTTGTTCAGTCAGTTTTTCGGTGCCCATCATTGATTTTTTTTTTAATTTCCAGAAAGTTGTTTAAAAGACGCTACAGATAAAAAATTTCAAGGAAAAATCTCTGAAAAAGTAAAATCTTTACAATGCATAGCGTGTTATGTTGAATATTTTGAAATTAATATGACGGGATGTCATTGCTAGGCTTCCAGTCATATTAATATCAAAATATTCAACAGCTTTCCTGGTTTGTTTGCCTTGAGATATGGGGAATTTATCGGTGAACAGGTTAACCGTTGACCAGATTTCAACAAAACTTGCCTGAAAGGATGCTAATGGTTATGTTGCAGTTGAGCGCCAAGGGCTCTTTCTTGTACTTCTTACCGGGATTACATCTTTAGTTCACTTGGCCAATCAAGTCATCTTATGCCATTGCGGTCGTCCGTCCGCTAAATCGATTCTTGATGGTTTGAGCGATTTCAACCAAATTTGGCTACGCTCCAGAATTTCTATTCAGAATTTTGATTGGTAAATTCTTTTGGTGAAAATGTTTGATCTTATGAAGAGATTAATGGAAATTGTCAAAATGCAGATCTCGGCGTTAGACAATTTCAAATGAATGATGGTACGCTGCAGAACTTATATTCAGAATTTTTAATTGATCAATTTTTTGGGTGAGCATCTTAGATTTTATGAAAAATGTACCGGAAATCTTAGATTTTTTTTAATTTTCTGGAAATTCTTTAAAACGCTTATCATCCTTAATCAATGGCCCGATTTTAACCAAATTTGGGCAGAAGTAGCCCATGGTATAATCTCCAAACTACCATTCAGAATTTAGATTGGTTGATTTTTACCTCACCTGGCCTGAAAGGCCAAGTGAGCTTATGCCATGGCGGTTGTCCGTCCGTCAAATCGCTTCTTAACGGTTTGACCGATTTCAACCAGATTTGGATGAAAGGATCCTATGGTGGTACCCTCCACTTTTTTTTCAGAATTTTGATTGATCAATTTCTTGGGTGAAAATCTACAGGAAATGGTCAAAATGCTACTCCTCCATAGCTGCTTGACATATTTCAACCAAGTTTGGCTAGATGGATTCTATGGTGGTAAGCTCTAGAACTTCTGTTCAGAATTTTGATTGATCAATTTTTTGGATGAAAATCTTTGATCGATTCTATGGTGGTAAGCTCTAGAACTTCTGTTCAGAATTTTGATTGATCAATTTTTTGGATGAAAATCTTTGATCGATTCTATGGTGGTAAGCTCTAGAACTTCTGTTCAGAATTTTGATTGATTAATTTTTTGGGTGAGCATCTTAGATTTTATGAAAAATGTATCGGAAATTGTCCAAATGCTTCTTATCCTTACCATTCAGAGCGATTTCAACCAAATTTAGCTGAAAGGATCCTGTGTTGATGATGGGCTCCAGAATTTCCATTCCGAATTTTGATTCATAAATGTTTTGGGGTGAAAATCAGATTTTGTGAAAGATTTTACCAAAAATGGTCAAAATGTTACTCCTCCAAAGCTGCTTGACATACTTCAACCAAATTTGGTTCGATGGATTCTATGGTGATAGGCTCCATAACTTTCATTCAGAATTTTGATTGGTCAATTTCTCCGGTGGCCATCTTGTTTAATGTAAAGAATCGTGTATATTTAAAAATTTTCAAATGCTAATGGTGCAGGTGAGCGTCACAGGCCCTTGGGCCTCTTGTTCCATTGGCAAATTGATTTTAATAACTTTAGAAACCCTATAGGAAATGACTTCTTAAGAACGACCTGGTTGATTTTAATGAAGGTTGGGTGGATGAACTTCCATTCAGAATTTTGATTGGTCCATATTTCTGGTGTTCTTGAAAATGACATCTCGGGAACTGCTGTATGGATCAGGCTGAAACTCATTAGATTTCATCGATACCTAAGGGCAATTAAAATTTGTTCACGAGAACCTGATCCGTGATACAGCATGGCTGTTATGGACCAATCAAAACGTATATAATATGGTGGCCATATTGGATTTTTTTATTGACCAGGTGGAATCTAAGATTAGATCTGATTGTGTGGTCAGCATCCATTAATTTCCCACTAAATATCATGCGTACTGAATTCCAAGTTTGTAATTTGCCCAATTGTTACTGCTGAATTTAAAGTATTGTCTTCAAATGCTAATGGTCCAGGTGAATATTAAGGCCCCTGGGCCGCTTGTTAGTTTTATTTGCATTTAGACATTAAATACGATTCAAAGATCAAATGCTTGCATTGACCGACTGAAAGCATTTTACATAATATTCTGTGTATAAACTGTATAGATCTATTAGGTAAACGACGAAATTATTTTAGAAAATCTACCACAAATGACTGGCTCGGTGTTTGAACCAGTCATTCCAGTGGTAATTTTCAAAAAGTAGTCTTGGTCTGCAAATGACATTTCCTCGAGACCACTGCAGATGTTTTTTAGCTGGCTTGAGTTTAACGGTTAAACGCAATACTTGAAACCAGGAACAACACAATGGAGGAATCCAGCTTTAGCTATACCCCGCCCATCTTTAGCTAATCTCCACCTTTCTATCATTTCCAGTAAACTATACAGGTAAGCTGTTGAATATTTTGAAACTAATTTGAATGGGTGCTGTTGCTGCCTATGTTTATTAAAAAGTAAAAACATACAATTCATACATCCTGACGGACTATTACACGTATAAGACAGACTAAATCGAGTCATGACAATTGATTATGACGTCCGCCTACATAGTTGATTATGACATTTGATTGATCGATAGGAATCCTCCATTCTTACAGTGTACAGTACAGCTCATAAATAAGTTAACGTTTAAAAAAAAAATAGAAACATGTTAGTAATAAATGTTCTGTTGAATATTTTGAACATAATTGTATTGGAAAACATCACGCAGCAATATCTTCCAATCCAATTATGTTCAAATTATTCAACAGAACGTTTTATTTTGTTTTGGACACTAAGTTGTTTCTGAGCACTGTTTGTCTTCTAATTCCTGTCCGTTATCTATGATACATGACCGGTAGCAGGCCAGGGGGGACATTCACATTTCAAGTAGATACTATATTTTTTGTCAGAAATTCAGGTTCTGGTCAGAAACGTAGAAATTTAGCTTCTCAAAAGTACGACATTGTGGTCAAGCATTTAAGGTGCAATATTGTTAACGATTTCCTGGACATTTGTGGAAATCCTAGATGTTTTTGAAATCTGAGACTGTCATAAAAATGACCCATCCAAATTCTCGTTAGAAGTTTTGAAGTATACCACACTAGGATCATTCCACCTAAGTTTCTTTGAAATCAGGCTATTGATTAACAAGGAGATACATTTTAGGATATTTGAAAAAATCTGATGGCCACTGGAAAGATTGACCTATCAAAATTCTAAAAAGCTTGGTACCCTACCACCATATGATCCTTCAATACAAATTGGTTAAAATGCGCCAAAGCATTTTAGATGTTTTGAAAGATTTCTGCAAAATCTTCAGATAATCCAAGATGGCCACCAAAATTGGACCAATCAAAATTCTGAATAGACATACTGGACCCTTTTTACCATAGGATCCGTAGTCAAATTTGACTAAAAGCCACCAATTTGTTTAACGCTTGCCAACTCTGATTGCAGTCTTAAATTAATTATCAACTTTCCATGAGCAAATTGTAATGGCGTTTCGGCCCTAATCATCTGCAAAATTTCGTCCCGATCAGTTCAGCGGATCTCGAGGTAGTTTTCACAAAGATTAGGTTATCAAAGATGGTCACCGAACCAATTGGCAAATCAAATTCCCTCGAACAAACTTGGTTCAACTCTTCCCCTAGATCATATTTCATGAGTTTTTGCATTGATCGCCAATCGGCTCCGAAAGGTCGGCCAAAATCCAAGATGGTCGCGGGTGAAATTGGCCAATCATCTTCCTTAATACCTAAGGATGCTTGCTGTCAAATATACTTAAAATCGACCCAGTAGTTCTCGAGAAGACATTTTAAATTTTGCATTGCTTTAGTATGGGAGTTTTTGGTGGGAAAATGATCCAAGATGGCCACCAAACCGTTTAACAGACAGTTGAAGATGGCAAATTTGAGCTCAGAATACCCAAAAACATATATAGAACCAATTTTGGCCTCAAAATCCATAAAATAAAAAAATCCAATATGTCCACCAAACATGCTACATTTTGATTGGCCCACAGCGGCCATGTTTTTTAACAGATCAATTTCTGTTGAACAAACTTTAATGTCCCTTAGTCCCTAATCATCTCCCAAATTTCTGCCCGATCCCTTCAGCGGTTCTGGAGAAGTCGTTTTCACGAAAACTAGGTCATCCAAGATGGCTGCCGAACCATTAGGTCAATCAAGTTCTCTTGAACAAATTTGGCTTACCTTTTGCCCTAGATGTATGTTTCATGGGTTTTGAATCGATTCCCCAAGCGGTTTCGGAGATTTTTTTAGACATTTCTAAAAATTTGCTGAAATCCAAGATGCTCGCCGGCCAAATTGGCCAATCGGCTTCATTTGAACAAACTTGGATCTCTATGGCCTAACGATGCTTCCTGGCAAATATAATTCAAATCGGCCTAGTGGTTCTTAAGAGATTTTAAATTTCCCATTGCTTTAGTATGGGAGTTTTTCGCAGGAAAATGATTCAACATGGTCGTCAAGCTGTTTATCCAACAGTTTCAAAAATGACAAATTTGACATCCGAATACCCAAAAACCTAAAACTAATTTCAGCCTCAAAATCCATCAAATAAAAAATTCAATATGGCTGCCAAACCTGCTACATATTGATGGGCCCACGACGGCCATGTTTTTTGATGGATCAGTTTCCCTTGAACAAACTTTAATGGCCCTTAGTCCCTAATCATATCTCCCAAACTTCGGCCTGATCCCTTCAGTCGTTCTAGGAGTCATTTTCGTGAAAACTAGGTCGTCCAAGACGGCCGCTGAACCATTTGGTCAATCAAGTTCAGTTGAACAAACTTGCCTTACCTCTTGTCCTAGATGTTTCACGAGTTTTGAATCGATTTCCCAAAGATTTTAAAAAACATTTCTAAAGATCACCCTTCCCAAAGATTTTAAAAAACATTTCTAAAGATCAGCCGAAATCCAAGATGGCTACTGGCCAAATTGGTCGATGGGCTTTGTTTGAACAAACTTAGATCTCTACCCTAAGGATGCTTCCTGGCAAATATAATTGAAATTGGCCCAGTGGTTCTTGAAGTCATTTAAAGAAAAAGTTGACGGTCGCCACAGCATAAGCTCACTTGGTCATTCTGACCAGGTGAGCTAAAAACTAATCAATGAAAAATTAAATCATGACACTGCATCTCCCCTTAATACATCTACTGAGAAAGATTTGCAAGTGCAGATTCAATTCCGTTCAAAGATTATACACATGAAAATGTTGGTGAATTGGAAGCTGCAGATAACTCGGGCAAATAAGGATCTTAGAAATGGAATCATAGCAAGTAATATCTGTGAAAAGGGAATTTAGAGCATAAATTCTTCGAGATCTGGTACGAACAAGACAATTGTATTTCAGGGGAGATAACTCTGGAGAATATCGATAGATTTCATCGAAACAGAATCATACTGCGTATTGAATAGGAACAGTGAAAAAAGATTGCGAGCATAGCTTCAAAATTCCAAGATCTGGCCCGAAAGACAATTTTGATGAATTTTACCTGTCTCGGGGGCGATAATTCGGGCAAATATGGATGGATTTTGCAGAAAAAGGCACATGCACATCTTCGGATGGTACTGGTTGACAAGAAATGATTACAGACAAATGGACAGAGACAGATAGACACATGCTGCGCGCGCGTGCACACGATAAAGAAATTGTGCATGAATCCATCCAGGTATTCTGAAGTTATGCATTATTTTCAAAATATTTAAGGGGGGATACCTCTGTAATGAAGAAGTTCCCGGGCCCACAAAAAGCATGTCTGCACATGATACTGATAATTTGCACAAACTCAGTTTAATCTATTGGAAACTGAGTAGTTACGTTGATAAGAAATGATTATCAGAGATGGATGCACAGACAGATTCTGGGCAGACAGATAGACGTACAGGATAGCACATGCACATGTAATAACACTTGCCAAGTTTCAAAAGAATCGCAGCTAAACTGTAGGGAGTTGCCTTGACAAGAAATGATTGGCGTCAAGATTTTTAAAGCAGGGATAACTCTTTAATGAAACATTTCCTAGACAAAAAAACTTGTGCACATTGTACTGATAATGTGGACAACACTTCACGTTAATCCATTGGGAACTCTAGTGTTGACAGGAAATGATTATCAGAGATGGATGGACGTACAGCCATATGGATAGACACATGGTAATAACAACACTTACTTAAGTTTCACAAGAATTGGAGCTAAATTGTATGGAGATGCGTTGACAAGAAATGATTGACAATGCAGTCATTCTGGCGTCAAGATTTTAAAAGGGGGATAACTCTAATGAAACCTTTCCCGCACACGAAAAAGGGACATGGGAGGGTGGGGTGTGAGCCAATGTCAGATCGCCCATATCGGTGCACTGCTTAGTACTTAACTGTCAAATGCACAGTTAATACACCTGGCTGACTAACTGATAACTCTTACAGGTACTAAATGAATCATTAGATAGTGGCTGTGAAGTGTTCGTGGGTCTTTGTTTTCCGTACCTCGACGAAGTCCGGGTATTGATTCATTAATCGACCCACGAACACTTCCCAGCCGCTATCTAACAATTCATTTAGTACACCGAAAAAAATTACCAAAATTTTCGTTAGAAGTGTTGACGCCTACACGGTACCACCATAGGACCGTTCAAGCAAAATTTGGTTAAAGTCCGCCAAGATTTTAGGAGATAAATTGTAAAGATCAATCCGAATTCTCATTACAAGTGTTGAGGCCTGCTACCATAGGACCATTCCAGCCCAATTTGGTTAAAATCTGCCAAGCGGGTTAGGAGGTTACATTATAAAGGATTTCCAAAATGTTCGGAAAATCAAAGATGGCTGCGATAAAAATTGACCAAAGAAATTCTCATTAGAAGTGTTGAAGCCTACCACCATAGGATCATTGCACAGTGGCTCAAGCTTCACTGAAATCGGGTCATTGATTAGGAGTAGCTCTTTTATAGGATTTTCAGAAGATCGAAGATCGCTATTGGAAAAATCGACAAAATTTTTCTGGGGCGTACCTCCATTGGATCCTTCCAGCCAAATTTTTATTAAAATCTGCCACGCGGTTTACATGGTTTAGGAAGTATGTTTTAAAGGATTTCTGGATAATTTTTGGAAAATGAATAATGACCATAAAAAAATTGACTGATCAATATTCTCATTTGATACGTTGAAACCTAACTCAATAGGATCACTATAACCATTGAAATCGGCTATAATTGATCCAGGAGTTAGTAGGGGTCCAGAAATCTTTAGAAAATTCAAGATAAGCATAAAAATCGAGCAATCAAAATCCTGAATACATTGTTTAGAGCGTACCAGCATAGGATCTGTCCAGCCAAATTTGGTCAAAATCCACTAAGCAGTTTAGTTGTTAACCATTTAACACTGATATCAGCCAAAAACTACTTCTGCAGTGGTCTTGAGAAATATCCATTTGCAGACCAAGAGGACTTTTTTGAAAATTTACCACTGGAATGACTGGCTCGATAACCTATGAGAAAATTTTCTAGAATAAATTTGAGGGTTAAAGCAAAGGTTGACAGATGATCGCTGTGGCAGAAACACTTCTGGCCAGGTACGCTAACGATAGTAATCAGAAATTGCAGTCTATCCGCGGCCTCCGATTTCTGTCACATTGTAAATATTTATCAGATTCTTTGGATCACAAGCAGCTGTGGACTCCTCGATGTAGTGTACGGTCACATTGCTTCTTGTGTTATAATCTGAGCCAGATAGGACAAATAATTCCCTAGGTATCCAGAATTTGATCCGATCTGGATACATTTTTTTCTGGATAATGTGTTGAAATCCTCCTTTACGCTAAGACCCTTTGTTGTGTTAACCCTTTACTTGTCACGCCGGCTAAAATCAGCCTCTCTGGTTGTCTTTAGGAACAACTATTTGCAGGCCATGATAAGACTATTTTTGAAAATTTACCACTGGTATGACTGGCTCGAAGATTAAGCCAGTCATTCCAGTGGTAAATTTTCAAAGACAGTCTTATTATGGCCTGCAGATGAACATTCACTATGAAAAAATATCAAATTTTGTTAAAAATCTTGACCATTAAAGGGGTACAGCTCTGGACACGGACAAGCACTACTGTCTTCCCCTTATGGGGCAAAGGTAATAAGAAATAAATACAAATTTGTTAATAAAATAGAATTTTTAATTTGAAAAAACAATACAAAATAATTCTTCAAAGACAAATAACAAAATAGAATGACTGGAATGCACTTGAACTAGAACCACACATATATATGTATTAAGCCAACACACGATCCCATTTCCTTCTGAGAATTTAAGACAAGTCTAAGACAGCTAAATACGAATCCTAAATATTTCTAAAATACAATTCCTGAGAATTCATAAGGAAATAGGCTTAAATGAGTATTATGATTACTGTATATTATGAATTTGATTATGAAAAATATAAACGCAATAATGCTACTCTGTTACACTGTACTTACCCTGTTACACTCTACTGTTAAACTACACTACAGCTCATAAATAACGTATCATGTTTCCAAAACAAAAACTGGAACATGTTAGTTATTACTAAGACATGTTCTTTTGAATATTTTAAACATAACTGGATTGTGAGTATTCCCCAGTATGCTTTATTTTGTTTTGAACACATGTCAAGTTATTTCTGACATGTACTGTATGTTCACATGTTTTATGCCATTTGTATTCCTGAGTATTGATAATTTTTTATAGACTATGTACAATGTGAATTATTGACTCGTCATAAATATATGATAATACAGAAATGGCCCCTTTAATGACCAAGTCGGCTAAAAGAGGCCTTTGTAGTGTTCTTGAGAAATGTTCATATGCAGGCCAAGAGAACCTTTTAAAAATTGACCACCGGAATGACTGGCTCAATAACCAATCTAGTCATTTCAATGGTAAATTTAAAAAAAACCAATTTTTGTCCGGAAAATGGACATTCAATAGGGCAAAAATTTTAATTTTCTTAAATAATCTTACACATTAAAATGTTAAAACAATGCCAGGTTGTGTCTTGAGAATTGAGATTCAATGAATTGGTAAAAATCTAAGGCCTGTAAGAGTGTAAGTATAAGAAGACTGGTTGGTGCGTATTCAGGAAACAGTGTTGCTGAAAGATGTTGCTGTCATAGACAAACAAAAGCTTTTAGCGACATTGACTCCAAATTAAACACTAGCATTTGCAATACAAATACAGATTATAATTAACTGACATACAAACACACTTACGCATCTTTAACCTTTTGAACCCCGAGTTCCCAAAATTTCAATTTTAAGGTAACTATATCGGTAAGATGTTGAATAATTTGATACCAATTTGACAAAAAGCAGCAACAGCTTCCAGTCAAATTACTTTCAATATATATATATATATATATATATATCCAACAGAAAGTTTATTAACCCTTACCTACTCTGATGTCAAAATTTAAAAATTTAAAATTAAATTAAAAGATAAACTGGTGTTCATTTTTCAACAACATTGTTGAAATATGTACACCAGTTTATTTGATATTGAGTAAAGGATAAAATATTGACATCAGAGAGGTAAGGGTTAAATTGTAAATGAGTTTATGAACATAGGCTATCGGTTTAACAATTATCACAATGTCACTAAAATTCCCAGAACACTAATATATGTCTCAGTAATACTCTCTGGAATAAATACAGTTCTTGTCAAAATAAAAATATATAATTACATATGCAGGCAATCTTTAATTGAGATAAATTCTTAAATCATAAAAATATCGATACTTAAAAAATATTTTATGATAAAACTTTGATAAATATATAGTAAATTGTATAAACGCAGAAAAAACAAACAAAAGTTATTCAACTAGAATCTTTGTCTTTGGAAAACATTTGATCATTGTCAGTAGATACACGGGAACTGCAACTCTCACAACCTGAAATTACAATTGATAGGAATCAGAGAATAATATCTTAACCGTTTAACCCCTCTTGTGTCAACTTAACCCTTTAATGGTCATGTTGGTAAAAAAAAACGACGTCTGCAGTGATCTTGAGAAATGTCCATTTACACGGTCATTCCAGTGATAAATTTTCAAAAATACTCTTCTTGGTCTGCAATTGGACACTGGCTAAGCAGAAATTCAAATTTTCTTGATCATTACACTTTTGATGAATGTCCCTTTGAAGGATAACACAAATCCATGTTTTTGTAAATTTTTCGTGTTAAATTTACAAAAATATTCTTTGGCTGCAAAAATCAAAATTTCCTTAAAAAGTAGTGTCAATTAAATTGTTAATTGTCAATTTTCTCAAAGAAAATATCACTTTGCAGACCAATAGATAAATATTTTTGAAAATTTACCAGTGGAATGATAACCGAGCCAGTCATTCCAGAGGTAAATTTTTAAAAATTGTCTCCTCTTGGTCAGCAAATGGAAATTTCTAGTCATTTTTGGGCAGTTTGAGTGTTAATTATAGTGTTAACTTCTTTTACCACGGGAATGCAAGCCAGTCATTTTAGTGATTACAGTTTTCTAACAGATTTTCTTGACCTACAAATGGACAGTAATCAATATCCAAGGCCATTGCGAAAGCTGGTTTTGCCGTGATTGACCATTAACTCTCTAACACTCACCCCGGGAGGAAGTGCCAGTCGAGCAGAGGCCCGGGCTCACCTCCTCAGCTACACAACCCTCGGGTCTCAGGGCCTGCAACGACC
The DNA here is from genome assembly GCA_034401795.1 of Chaetoderma sp. LZ-2023a. Classification (NCBI taxonomy): domain Eukaryota; kingdom Metazoa; phylum Mollusca; class Caudofoveata; order Chaetodermatida; family Chaetodermatidae; genus Chaetoderma; species Chaetoderma sp. LZ-2023a. The sequence goes on from CM067365.1 coordinate 54,742,489, forward strand.
CTCCGTTAGTGTGGGTGAGGGCCTCCCCGCAAATATTTGCTGGCCAGAGTGGCCAGCCACCTCTTCGGAGGCACGTCAGTCCCGCCAGGCATTCCAAGCATGGCTGATTGCCTGTACCATTGAGTTCCTGACGCGGCAGGTGGGTTCCCCGCCAGCCTCGTTCCGCTAGTTGCTGTTCTTGGGCTCTTGGCGGCCATCGCAGTATGCTGTGAATCTCAGTCGGTCAGTCCTTAATCCAAGCGGAGAGCGGCACGTATATGTAGACGTTTGTTCCAGCAGTAGCGGGCAAAACGGCAGGAGCGATCGAAGAAGTGATGGTGACGGAGGATGCCGCAGGCGTGGCAGAGGGATCTTCGGGTGTGGTGCTGTCCAACCAGGGAGGCAAGTCTCCCCGGGGCATGGTCGAAAAGGAGTTCCCAGGCCGACGAGTGGGTCCTAGGGAGAGGGATCTGTTCGGATTAACCTGCGGGGAAGGGGAGGTGAGTGCGTGTGTAGTGCGTGCAAGCCGGGAAGAAAGAGGGGGGGCGTAAGCGGCTTTCGGTCTTTCCCGCCTGCATTCGAGCCCAGCTCTATTTTAAGCGTCTCTCAGTCAGGCGCCAGTGTCTCGAGGAAGGGAGAGAGAAGGCGCGGGGGAAAAGCGGGTCTTTTCACCAATGTTTAAGTTTTCCTAAGCTCTGTGCGAAGTATTTTTAGTCGTAGGGGTGTGCATGTGAACGGCGTCAGGAGAAATTTGCCTCTCTAACGTCTCCGCGTCCTATCCGAGCTGTCGTCGCCTCGGAGGGCGTGATGAGCGGCGGATGGAGAAACTGTCTCGGGAAGTGAGGGTGGTCATTAGTGGGCAGGCGAGACAGCGGTCTTTTCCTATCCTTATCCCAGACAGTCGGTACTTCGCTAGCGGTCGCTATTTAGTTTCGTCAGTCAATACAACTAATGTTAGTCGGTCGTAAAAAGTCGTTAGGTATTGAAGTTATTTACTGCTTTAATAATCATCCGCGTAAAGCCGATCCTACTTTAGTGTTCATGTAGGGGGGGGGGGGGGAGGAGAGAACGGGGAGGGTTGAAGGTTTAGTAGTCGCTGCCTAGTTGATCCGATGCTCTCTGCGGGCATTCCGAGGCGGTCCATCTGTGTGTACCTATTCCTGAAGCCTTTCTACATTTTAGGGGATATTGTCCCGCGTGAGGCGGTGTTTTTAGCTACCTTTAAGCGCTTGCGGGTTAAAGGATTTCTGCCAACAATCAATTCCGGTGAAAATATTGCTATATACTAGTATATTCACTTCTCTGCATTCATATTTGACGAAATTTAACTAACTGGTTAAATATTAACAATTTTATAACGCAATAGTTGGCAATCCATTTACTCCTCACGAATAAATCCGAACTTTAATTAGCTACGGGTCACGTGGTCAGCGTGACATCATCTTAGAGGAAGCGAAATTTGCCATTACCAGCTGATTACAGCTGACGAGTTGACATTTGCTAATTTTCGTACCTTTTCCGCGTGTGTCTGCCTTGTCGGTGTACAGAAAGGCAATGTCTGACAAGGAGTTTGTTATTTATATCACACCGGAGGATCAGTTAGAACCCATAATAGACCCAATATTGACGTTGAAAGCGATGACGAGGCGGATTCTGATGGCTACGATATCGTTCATTCGTTGTAGAATATAGCGGACACGTCGAATGGTAAGGAAAAGGTAAGGAAAATATAACTGTTACATTATCCAAACTTTACTTTTCTTTTTTAAAACGTTCCCGAGATTTAGATATTAGTATTGAAATGCAGTACACGAAGCGAAAAACGCTGCAAGTGTAAATTATTGAGAAAGCACCTGTTTTCGTGATAGTAAATAAACTATATAATGAGAGTATAAGAACGCTGTCAGTAATCCTAACAGTGTTTTTATGCAGTAATTGTGATCTATGAACTTGCTCAAAGATTGACAATAGAAGCTAAACTCCAAAAATAGAGCCCTACCCTTAGTTAAAATGCATTCGAACTAGTTTTTTTGCTGTAAATCACACTGACAATACAATTCCAAGAATGAAAAATGTGCATGAAAATATTTCATATAGGCCTATGGTTTTTTATTTAGAAAGTAATTTAAATTTTCCGGGGAATTCACCCACCCCACTCTTTATCGGAGGTTGCCACACCCTCCAAAAGAACAAAATAACTTCTCCTTGAACAAATTTTCTTTACCAAATTTGACCATTAACCCGTATCTGATGTCAATGTTCAACATTTTACTGTGTCAATAGCAAAGAATGCAGGAAATGTCAATTTCCCTTTCTCCGAGATCTAACAATACTCACCATTCTGTTACTTCTGATATACAGCTGGCCCTGACAGCGGCTCTAGGATTATAGACTTAGAAAGCTTTACCGACTCCTGGGAACCGGGTACTCGGCTCCCAACTGCCGAGTACCCGTTTACCATAGAGCTCATATTGTTTGCATAGCCACCAAACAAGAGAAAACTATGGCTTGCCTCCGTGGGGCTGGGAGGCTGGGTCCGTAACAGAATGGTGAGTATTGTTAGATCTCGGAGAAAGGGAAATTGACATTTCCTGCATTCTCCTTCGATCAATACTCACCATTCTGTTACTTCTGATATACACCAGATTTGATCAGTAACCTGGTGGGAAGGGGCAAGCCATAAATGCTAATTTTGCCCCTTGGAGAAAGATTTTAGACTTCAAACTTGACTAACGGAGACCTAAAAGGACCGTCAAGTTCACGGAACCGAATCACATTCGCGTCACAGTACCCCCCCCTTTTTTCTCCTAAGAAAAGGGAGAGAACTAACGAACATGTATCTCGCCTGAAAACACAAATATGCCAAGAGGGTTAACTGCTCCCTGCATATTCCATGTATTAGCCTGGGAATGAGCATGAATATATAAGATGAATGAACATGATACATATCCATAATACAAAAAACTCTCACTATTGAATTACCTTATGATAATTGGACTTCAGACGTACCGCCTCCAACCATTCACCGGCTCGGCCATCAGTGACACAATCTGGTTGACATCCTCTCGCCTGACCATGCCTGCTTTAGGTTCTTTTCTTACCGAAGTGAGAAAAGGGTGAAAAGCAGTGTGGTCACTAACTATCGTTTCAAAACAGCTAAAGCGAGTGGATTGGCTGAGTCTGACACATCCCTCATATAGTAATCCGTGAATGAGGACTCACAGTGCCATTGTGCAACGGCCATGATGTCCTATACCGGAACACCATTGTAAAGGGCGGTCGAGGCGGCTATTCCTCTGACATTGTCTGCCCTTACGCCTTGCACCTGGTGCCCAGTCGCCATCTCGTGAGTAGTCTGAATGCATTCAACCACCCAACGAGAGATAGTATCCATGGATGCGGCGCCATAAGACTTTTTATGGCAGATCCACAGATGTCTATCGTTCGACCGTAACGAGTCAGTCCGTTTCTTGTACTTAGTCAAAGCACGGACCGGGCACCAGACACTGGCATCACGATCAAACCTAGTTAACTTCGGTATAATGATCGGTTTGCCGGGATATCTCAAAGATTGGTTCTTTGACATAACCTCTGCTCTTGGCAGAAGACGCAGACCTTCTCCAGAAACAATAAATCGGTTCCTCTCTGCCGAAAGCGCATGGATCTCACTGCGCCTTCTAGCTGAGGAAGCTGCCAATAGAAAGACCGCCTTTAGAGTCAAATGCCTTAGACTAGCCGAACGCAACGGTTCGAAAGGGTGCTTGGCCAGTACATTAAGCACTAAAGATAGACTCCAGGCTGGAATGACTACCGGTTGTCTCGGTCGGAGATTGCTCATTCCCTTCAACATCACATTTAACTGGGCCACCTCTGGACTATCCCTGTTGGCTAGACAAGGGATAACTGATGCCAAAGCTGACTTGTATCCAGCAACTGTGACGGGAGCTAGTCCTCAAAAGAACAGCTCACAGAGAAAGTCTGCTATTTGCTGATAGTGGATTGAAAGGTATCAATACCCTTTTCTTCACACCAGTCTGCAAATCTGTTAACCTTGTTGTTATATGACTTGAAGGTTGACCTCCTCGCAGCCGCGATGAAATCAGCAGCCTGTCGAGAAAAGCCTTCCGACGTGGAACGTTGTTTGATAACATCCACGCAGTCATTGAACATTTCGGGACGCTCGTGTAGGAAGCGTCCCTTGGCCTGGGAGATTATGTTCGGAATCTCGGGCAACTGCACAGGATTTTCCACCAGCAGATCTAGAAGATCCGTGAACCACGCCCTGCTCGGCCAATACGGCGCTATTAGCAGGACCAGACACGGTTCCTCCCTGACCTTCACCAAAACCTTCGGTAGAAGAATGGTGGGTGGGTACGCGTAAGCGTGCATCCCTCTCCAGCTTATCGCCAGAGCGTCTGTATCGACGGCATTTGGATCTGTAATCGGCGAGACATATGTCATGATTTGAGCATTTTCCTTTGTGGCGAACAAGTCCACGTTGGGGTTGCCCCAATGCTCGAAGATCCGTCGCAGAACTGGAGGGTTGAGGGACCATTCTGTTTGCAGGATTCTCTGTCTGCGAGACAAAGCATCCGCCAGAATGTTCAATCGGCCAGGAATACGAGCTGCTTTCAAAACAACCGAGTAATTCCTGCACCATTGAATCAAGTGCCACACCCTGATACACAGAAGAATGGGCGACCTGGTCCCGCCTTGGCGATTTATATATGATACTACTGTCGAATTGACCGACCGTATCAATATCACCCTGCCCCTGATCATCGGAAGGAACTCTTCCAACGCCAGTTCCACTGCCATCATTTCCAACAGATTGATATGCAGCTGACTCTCCGGGAGAGTCCATGTGCCCGAGACCTGGTTCTCCCAGGCAGGCACCCCACCCTTCCAGCGATGCATCCGTGTAGACGGACAGCTGGGGGCGGGGTAGGTGCAGCGAAACCCCTAATAGGAGATTCTGACGCTGTTTCCACCATAGAAGATGCGATATTATCGGCTCCAAAACTGGCAACAGTTTTGACAGGGGTTCTGTTCTCTGTTTCCACAGAGACATCAGATACAACTGGATAGGCCTTCGCATTAGAGCATCGTACGGGATAACCTGCTCCATGGAGACCATCATGCCCAGCATCTGAAGGAACCGCCTCGCCTTGAATGTGGTTTCCCACTCGAAACTCTTGAGGATGGCTAACAGAGACACCACTCTGGGCTCTGACGGGTAAACCCTGCCCTCCTCGAGGTCGAATCGCATCCCCAAATAAACGAAACGTTGAGTGGGCGTCAACTCGGATTTCTCCTCGTTGACTATGCAGCGTAGATCTGAAAGTAACTTCAGAGTCAGAGCAGTATCCACGTTCAACCTGGCTGCCGAGTCTGCCTTAAGCAGCCAGTCGTCTATGTAGGTGTGTAGCGCCACGTTCTCTTTTCTGAGAAACGCTGTCACCGCAAGGACCACTCTTGTGAAAAACCCTCGGAGCTGTCGACAGGCCAAACGGGAGACTGTAAACTCCCATACTTGATTCTGAAACGCAAATCTCAGAAACCTGTGCCAACTCCGATTCATAGGAATGTGGAAATATGCATTTTTCAGATCGATCGATACACACCACATTCCTTTCCTCAATCCCGCATTACCGACCTCGGCGTTTCCATCTGGAACCGAGGCGTATGGATAAACCAATTTAATGGCCTGAGATTGAGTATGGGTCTCCATCCCCCTGTGCTCTTGGGGACAAGGAACATGTTTGAATAGAAGCCTGGAGTGTTTCGATTTGCTGGTTTTATTGCTCCCTTCAGAAGCAAACCCGACACTTCCTTTTGAACGGCTTCTAACTTGTCTGGCTCCCTTGGTACGGGTGTCCAGACAGGTGCCAAAGACAGATTTTGTGGTGGAAAGTCCCACCACTCCGGCATGTAACCCTGGGATAACTATCCCAGGACCAGACTGTCTGACGTCACACCTTGCCAGGCCTCGACGAAACGCATGAGCCTTCCACCCACCATAGACGCCTCGACGTCTAACGGGGTTGTCCGGCTCGCAGTCCGCCCCCCCCCCCCCACTCTTTCTTAACGAGAGAGAGAGAACCATTTCGTTCTAGGCACGACGGGTATAACTGGCACCGCTGTTCCTGTCGCACAGGCGCGGTCCAGGCGGATATGAAGGGAGCTTTCGTACCCTCAGGTACGCTTCGGCCCCTTCTGTCCGCCCTTTGAGGCCTTACCCTTACCCTTCCCGCCTCTAGGGCGGTCAGGAGCAACATTGGGGAGGGTAGGCGCCTCTACAACCTTCCTGGGCTTCTTCGCCGGCGGCGGCTCTGAAACCCCAGCTGAAGCAGAAGTCGCAACAGGCCTAGCTTTCGCCTTGCCCTTATGCTTCTTCTGCTCCTTTGAAGGTTGTCTCGTTAGCGGTTTCCCCACAGGCCCTAGTGCATGCGCTTGCCGCACTAGCTCTAGCTGTAGGTTTACCGCTAACCGATTCTGCGCGATACTGGCGGTATCCTCTAAGATGGCCCACGCTTGGCCACCGAAGATGCTAGGCCCTGTCAGGGGTGTCCCAAGGAGACGCTCCCTGACTGCCGTAGCCGGACGCATATGGTCAATGACCATTTGCCTCCTGGATTTTGTCACACGCGCTTGCACCCTTGCCAATGCGTCCATCGACAGCACCAGGACGTCATTGACACATGAAAACGCCACAGGTGGCACAGGGTGGCCTGCCCCCGCTTCAGCCCACACCGACTGAAGGAGACAATAAGAGTGGTTGACAGCGCTCATCGCTGCCCTCACACCCTCATCGCATAGGGACAGGACTTCTTCCTGGTGTACCTGAGACTTGTCCACAAGTGCCGGACCGGGGTGACCCGGCACGGCACTCTGGACGCCCAGTACCCATCGGTCATCCTCCGTGACCGATGGGACTACACCATACCTGTCGTATTCCCCCCGCGGAATACGACATCTTGCCCGCACCTCCCTGGAGGCCGCAGGGAGCTGACCCTTGGTCATCAGTTGTTTGCTATAAATAGCATCCAACCATTCTATGAACCGTGGATCCAGTCCCACTGACTGGATCCGGGCCGCGGGCAAAATCCCCGTCCTGATCGACGCAACCGACGGACGGGGCGCATCTTCATCGGCCGTGGCCGAAACCACAGACGGGTCCACCCTGGCTAGCCACGCCAGAGCATCTGACCAATCTACCTCCGATGAAGACACCCCCGCAAACACGTCACCCGTTGACGTGCTCACGGGTCTGCCAGCCACGGCCTCCCAGCAAGGAGCCACGGCTGACACGCCAGGCATTCCAGTACCACACGGTTCCGCCGCCACCCCATGAAACACTCCGGTCCATGGGGTAGGTCCGCACGGAAAACCGTACGGACCCGTAGCAGTCGCGGAACCATAGCCGGACACGGGCGCCCACGGCACCCCACGTCCGACTGCCGGACCAGGCGAGATAGGTGAGTACCACGCCCGGCCCGGCACACCCGTTCCCGTGACGGCTGGTGCCAAACCAAGCCGCACGGAACCGGTGCACGGTAACGGATTTGCCTCAGCCACAGGCGGAGCCGCTGACCTGGCTTGCGCCAAACCAGACAAATGGAGGCCGGTTCCGTCTAGGACGGAATCAACCTCCATATTCTCCACCTGCGGCTTCACGGGCCGCAGCAACCTCTCCTCCTCGGCCTCCTCGTCTTCAGACTCCGAAGAGTCGTCACTAGACGAGTCAACCGTGGAACCGTCCTGGCGGACGGCTCCCACACCTGACGGACCGGCCACCGCTACTGGACCACCCTGAGGTGGCCGCAGAGAAACAGAAACCCGTCTGGCCGAAGCCAGACGGGACTGCCAGGGGGCCGTACGAGACGGCCCCATCGGTAACCAGTCCAGAATCCTGTCCGAGGACAGGATCCGTACCAGGCATGGGGAGAAACTGCCCCCCAACCTTTGGTAGCAGGGACACCAGCGTGGTCAGAACGCTATGCAGAAAAACCCTGCAGAGCCGGACCAAACCATGCCGGCGGTGCCATCTCCGCCACCTCCAGCTGGGGACGTGGAGCACCCGCACCGGCCGAACCGGGCGCTCCATGATTTACTCTCGGACCGCCTGACCCCGCGTCAGACCCAGCCAAGTCTTTCTGGGCAAGGAACTTAACCATCGTTTCGACGGACCACACTGCACAAACATTACACCTATGATCTATATTACACAGGGCACACATAAAACAGACATGGTCCTTGAACATTACACGGACAAACTTATGGCAGTCGTCACATGATGGCGGGGCTGGCTTGGCCTATAAAATAAGCACAAACCTACAATAAACAAGCGGAACGAGACCCGGATGGAAGGCAGACAATTAATTTTCAAATAATTTGACTCATAAATTAACCGTAACCTCCCCGCACCCCACCCCGCCACGTTACAACAACGATCGCATTGATTATGACGACAAGTACGCGGCGGGCACAACACACCCATAATAGATCCTCCAGGATGTGTAACGGCTCCAGGAATCATATCGCATAGCATTCAGGGTATATTTACTAATCAATATAAATTATACTCCTAACGAACGCAGCACGATATGTGAAGAAAACAACAAAATGTATAACAAAACTGCTGTCTCACACGGTAAAACCGCAGACCACACATCTACTCAAGAATTTTGAAACCACCGATCATTGCAAACCGATCGTGATCGCACGTAAACTTGATCATTCTAAAGTTTCCGGTACCATTTTTAGTACGCAGCACCCAGAATAAGATGCGCGAATTAATGAAAAATTTTTCTTCACATAAACATCCGAGCGACCAGGTGTGACGTCACCCGCTCGGATTCTACGGAGAACGACGTCAGCCGATATTCGTGTTAGAAATACCGTAGCAAACACCTATTTTCATATCTGCCGATCGCCTGTTGGGGTTTAAAGAAGGCGATCGTCTGGCATATATCGTTGTTAGCACACGTTCCAGATTCTATGGGGACAGAAATTGGAACATGCGACACAACGAAATTTAGAGACCTAAGTCTTTTAACTATGGATAATAAAGAACAATACAACCTGGTTGTCTTGGGCGGTATTCTCCATAGTCCTTAGTTAATCCTTTCAGAACACACAAACTATCACTGATTAAAGACTTAGATTATTTTAAAACACTAAAATCCTTAATGCAAAAAGCATGTATTGCTCTTGTCGCTATGCAAACAAGAATGAGCTCTATGGTAAACGGGTACTCGGCAGTTGGGAGCCGAGTACCCGGTTCCCAGGAGTCGGTAAAGCTTTCTAAGTCTATAATCCTAGAGCCGCTGTCAGGGCCAGCTGTATATCAGAAGTAACAGAATGGTGAGTATTGATCGAAGGAGAAACTGATGCACATTTTTCAACAAATTTGGTGGATGATGTTTAAGACAGCAACATCTTCCACCGATTTAAAAAAACCAAAAAACACCAGTTCATTATTTTATTTAATTTTAAAATTTAAAATTTTGACAGTGGTAAGGATTAAAGGGTCAATGCATTTCATTTGCTATTGTCAATACTTGTGTGGGTCAAATGGTGTTGGTTAATAACATGCTTAAGTCAGATGCTTGCATAGTCCTCCTATGACCCAGTCTTGAATGACAGGGTTAGTCAGTCATCAATTATTGTCAATACTAAGTGTTCAACACTTCAGAACTCGTATAAAAGATTTTGACTGTTTGAATTTTTTGGGTGCCCATCTGGGATTTTTATGAAAAATGTGAACTCATTTAAAATGCTACTCCTCATTAACTGCTGAGGCGAAAATCTATTCAGAATTTTGTTAGGTCAATGTTTTGGCAGTTAGATTTTCTGAAAGCTTTCCAGAACCATTTAAAAATGGTACTCCTTAATCAATGACCTGCTTTCAACAAAACTTGGGTGGAGCGATCCAATGAGGCTTCAACATATCAAATGAGAATCTTGATTATGATTGGTCTATTTTTTTGGTGATCCATCTTGTCTTTTCATTTCCACAACAATCATGGCAATATGAGTTGATTGAAAGTTGTTACACTGTACAATCTACACTCAAGTTACACGCATTGTCATACTTATTAACCCTTTAACCCTCGCAATTTGTTCAAGAAAATTTAAATTTTCTCATTAAAAATGTCAATTTGCAGACTGAGATATTTTTGAAAATTTACCACTGGAATGACTGGCTTGGTTATCGAGTCAGTCTTTCCAGTGGTAAATTTTCAAAAGTAGTCTTCTTATTCTGCAAATCGACATTTCTCAAGACCACTGCGGAAGCCGTTTTTGGCTGATATGAGTGTTAAAGTGTTAATAGCCATCAGTTTTTAAACGACTAAGTCTCAGAAACTGAGAATCTATTTCCAAGTAGAAGACTATGTTAGATATTTTATTTTTCAGAACCTACAGGGTCAGTACATTGCCTACTGGAGATTTGCAAGGTGGATCTGGAACTTTGTCACAAAGTGAGAAAAGTTTTACCTGTATGTGTCATGCGTAGAAATTAATTTAACACTAGCCTGTTACCACTATTAGCCTAAGGCTACTACAAATTGGCAAGTCTTAATTAGAATTTGTGACTAGCCACACCTCGGCTGGCTAATAATAATTTAATATCTAAACCCTTTAGTGGTCAACGCAGTCAACGACGTCATCTGTAGTGATCTTGAGCAATGTCTTTGTGCACACCAGATTATTTTTGAAAATTTACCACTGAAATGACTAGCTAGATTACCGAACCAATCATTACAGTGGTAAATTTTCAAAAATGATCGTCTGAATCTGGGCCCTAAATTGACAAACAATGTATTATGAAATTTGTTTGAAATTTAACTCATTTTACGCATCCCAAAATATGTATCAATTAGTGTATTGTGCTCATTGCCTCATGATGAATAAATATACGAGATGCTGGTCAACCAATCTTTCTATCATTAGCGCTTTTGCAGTGGTCCTGATAAATGTCCATTTACAAATCAGCAGACTAATTTTGAACATTTCCCACTGGAATGACTGGTTGGGTTAGAAAACCAGTCACTCCAGTGGTAAATTAAAAAATCTCTTGGGAGTCTTGGTCAGCAAATGAACATACCGGTACACTGTTTAAAGCTCAGTTCACTCACCCAATATATATATATGTCATGTCTGTAGTTGTCTTTATGATGTCCATTTGCAGACCAACTAAAGACTATTTTTGAAAATTTACCACTGGAATGACAGGTTAGATTACCAAATTAGTCGTTCCAGTGGTAACTTTTCAAAAATAATCTTTTGGAGTCTTTTCAGCAAATGGACATACCGATACACTGTTTAAAGCTCAGTTCGCTCACCCCAATATGTTCTCAATGGTGTGAATAAATGTATAAAAAGATGTTACCGTTCCATCATTAGGACTTCTGTAGTTGTCTATTTTTGCTGACCAACTAGACTATTTTTGAAAATTTATCAATGGAATGACTGGTGAGATTACCAAACCAGTCATTCCAGTGGTCCATTTTCAAAAATAGTCTTGGAATCTTGGTCAGCAATGTACACTGTATAACTCAGTTCGCTCTGACACCACAATATATATTGCTCTCAACAGTCCTCTTGATAAATGTCCATTTGCAAACCAAGAAGACTATTTTTGAAAATTTACCACTGAGATGAATGGTTAGATTACCGAACCAGTCATTTCATTGGTAAATTTTCAAAAATAGCCTTATTGGTTTGCAAATATACATATTAAATTTTTCATGGTGTGTTAAACATTGTCAAATCTGTGCCAATCCATGCTATCTAGTTCAGCTTTACTTTATTATAGGCCTAATGTCATGGGCTTATATTTTATCCTTGATTATACATTGCATCTTGTCGTTATCCATAACTTGTACAATTTATCACTCTAAAATATGAAGAAACATATGAAATGAATAAACATATGACAAATAATTACATTAATAAATGCTGCATATTTCCTTGATATAAGCTTCCTGTGTCTTAATTCCTTTCAATTTGAAACGACCAGACGACCCGAAGGGTCTGGTCTTATGTTTTACCAATTACATAATTACACCTACCTTCTTGCATTACTATTGCTCTTTCCTTCTTTGAAGGGAAGCATAGTAGGATGAATTTTTTACAGCCAATGTTTGCTTAGGTATTGTGGTTACAGAGTGACTGAAGGCTCCATAGTAATTCGCTTGAATGCTATATCTCAGAATGAGTCAAGAAGAGGGTTAATCCAATACCCAGTGCCACTGAGTAGGTCATTAAGCACAATGACAACCGCATTGGCTGATAGCTATCACATGACCTTGTTGATAGAAACCAAGACTTCATTCCTTTGACGAATCCAGTCATATAATCCAGCTTGAGGCAGATGATCCTATCACAACTTGACTCTGAATATCTGACTAAAGCTGAAATTAAAATTTAACTTAGTTTCTCTACATTATATGACGGGAAATTTCTTTCAGAAGTACCCAAATATGTTGAATTCTGACATATCTGGGTATAACATAAAGGCTGAAGAATACAAAGAATATCCTGAATATAACTATTTTAACAAGATATGACCATTTAAATGAAGCCGCAAGCCCCCCCCCCACCCCCAAAAAAACAAAACGGGAGGCTTGAGGTGGGGCGTAATGCAAGGAGGTAGGTATATGTAATTAGTAAAACATAAGCCCAGACCCTTCGGGTCGTCTGGTCGCTGTTACTACATTACAACCTACCTCCTTGCATTACTATTGCTCAAACCTCAGATTTCAACATTGAACACAGCCCGAAAAGGTGAATTATTGAGCAAAATTGATGTAAAAATAGAAAGAATGAATACGAAGTTAGTAATAACAAGTAGAGAAAGATATTACAAATGACAGTAATTCCTCAGACTTACTATCAAAAGTAACCCTAATAGAAAGGGTACAGAAGAAAGAAGAAAAGTGGGTCATCAAACGACCCTGGTCGATAAGGAAGAAAGTTTATGAATTATAATGGGTTAATCCAAGATTTTACTGATTGATTTTGGACAGAAATTCAGCCCTCGGATAGAAAATAATGCTATTACCTGTAATTTGAAATCTATCCAATCCAGCAGATAAGGCCTGAATTTCCGAGACGGCTAGCTGATGCTACTGCTAATCAGAAGACTGCTTTGAGAGAGATAATTTAAACCAACAGAACCCAAGTGTTCAAATGTTTCCCAGCAAGAACCTGTAGTACAAGAGAGAGGTTCCAAGAAGGAAGGGGTTTCTTAATGGGTGGACACGAATTACCCATACCTTTAATGAGATCATGAAATGATTTTGCACTTGGACTGAAGGGTCAATAAGGCATTTAACGAAAGAGTTCAGACCAAACCGATAGGATCTGACAGTGCTAACTGACAGCTTTTACTGATCAAAAAGGTAAACCCCAAAATCTGTGACCTGAATCACAGAGGCCTCAGAGGGCAAGATAGAACGGTCTGAATACTATTTCTTAAAAAACTCATATCGAGCCGTTTAAATATTTCGAGTGGGAGCTCTGATAGATCTTCAAAAGTTCTTGAGATCTGACTGAAAAATTGACGATGGAGGGGGCAACTCGACCGCTTCCAGGCTGAAATGCGAACGATTACTGGGTTCTGATGGAAAATCTTGCCTCTGTTCTGGGACAAGAGATTGTTGAAAACAGGTAATAGAAAAGGGAGATCTACAAGAATGTCCAGGAGATCCGGAAACCAAGACTTTGTCGGCCAAAACAGAGCTAATAACAGGACCACACAAAGATGTAGCTGGATCTTTCTCAGGACCAGAGGAATGAGAATCGATGGGGTAAAAGCATAAGCGAACATGATGTCCAAAGATTGGGCTGGAGAGTCGACTGAAAGGACCATCTCTTCCAGAAAGGGCAATATGAAGATGGATATCTTTCTGTTCTTGAGAGTAGCCAAGAAATCTATATGAGGACGACCGAACTGAAGAAAAATTTACTTGACTACAACCTCTTTCAATTCCTATTCTGTTTCTGGGATCCTGGAATGACGAGATAATTGGTCGGCCAGAAATTTTAACTTCCCTGGGATGTGGGCTGCACGGAGAGAAATGTTGCGGGCTCTGCACCAGTGAAGCATTATCAAGGACTCTTGGAAGAAAGACACCGACCTGATTCCTCCCCGATGATTGCTGAACTAGACTACTGTGAAGTTGTCTGAGCAGATAAGAATTAATAAACCAAGTACCATGGGATCCCAAAGGACTAGGGCATGGAAAAATTTTTCAAAAAGGTTGACGTGGTAAGAGGCCTCTAGAGGGGACCAAGTGCCTGAAATGTTCCTGGAAACCCAGATTGATCCCCCTCCTTCCAGGGATGAGTCCGAGAAAAAGATGGCTTGAAGAGATGGAATGTGTTACAGTGATGAGTTTGTGTAAACAATAACCTGAGGAAAGGGGTATGAATTGGACCACCTAGTAGTAGAGATTGGCTGTCCTTCCAAAACTTACTCATAAGATGGAATATAATGAGGAAACAAGGAACTAGAGGGTCCAGATAATAGATCCCAAGGAACATGAGGAAAAGCTGAAAGGCCTTCTCCTGAAATAGGCCCAAAAAAGCACCTTTTCCACCGACACCATTAGGGCTATAATATGAAGAAAGACCTGGCCGAAATGAACTGGCCCGCACTAAAAACACTGGATAGAAGCTACAAGGGCCTTAACAATGGTGAGGGAATGAAAAAAGCTTTCTTTGGACAAGATCGAAAAGGATCCCTAAGTGAGTGAATATTTGATTTGGAGATAAACAATATTTCCCCTGTTGACAATCCAGCCTAGATGAAGACATATTCGGATAGCTACTGAGACGTCCGATAACAGAGACAGGGAATTAATCCTTGAAGAGTTAATCATCTAAGTAGACCTGAACTGAAAAGGGGTAAAAGTTAAGACAAGCAGACATGAAGAAAGATAAGGGTGAACACGAAAGGGGAAAAACGAAGCTGACAATTAAGAAGTGGAACTGCCATACTAGGTCAAGGGATGTGATATGAAGAGAAATTTTGAAAGGAATGGTGAAAAGGAACTAGAAATAAGTCTTTCAGGACTAGAGAAAGGTCCAAAAGCCTACCTCAAACGAACGAATTAAAGACTGGACCGAACCATTATTAAATTGGAAGCCAAAATGAATGGTCAGCATTGAGGAATCTGAATCCCATGCCTGAAGATTCACGGGTAATGAGGGAACTGTGATCCAATGAGGAAGTGAGAGAGGGTGGATCCTCCGACAGAGGGTAATGACCATGAGAAAATGTATTAACAATACACTGATCAAAATCGAAGAAACCCAATGGACCTAGAAGAGGGATAACCGACTTCCTCCAAGGATAGAAGGCAAAATTGAGAGCATTGGTAAGGAGAAATCTATAACCACGGAAAGAATTGTAAGCAATCCACCTCCAGAACAAACTTGGATATTAGAAAAATCTCAAACTCACAAGATGCACAGGCAAGAGGAACCTTTCCATAATATGATATCATTGTATAAAAAAGCAATCTTTGCAACAAATAAGACAAAATATGGAAAGACCACCATTAAGGATGCTTATAAATCGATCCTGATTACAAAATGAAATGTTGCGGGCTCTGCACCAGTGAAGCATTATCAAGGACTTAGAAATGAGACACCGACCTGATCCCTCCCCAATGACTGATGAACTATACTACTGTGAAATTGTCTGAGAGGATAAGAATTGATAAGCCGCGTAACATGGGATCCCCAAGGACTAGATAAAAAAAAAATCATGACGACCTAATAACAAAGGGGATAAGAAGCCTACCAATGGATGATATACTTGTATGATACCTAATATCTGAATAAAGAAAGATATAAATGAAGAGCTAAAAAGCCTCAATATTCCAATTAGGGCTAGACTGTTAATAGTTAGGAAGTTTGACAGTTAAGATATTTCTTGAGTTATCTCAGTATTAGTCCAAACAGTTCATGAGTCTGTTTAAATAATTTAGGATGTTACACTGAGATCAGATAGCGACTTCCAAGCATCAATTTATGCTATTGGAAATGAATGTTTCCTGAAATCGAGTGAAAGGCGATGTTTCTTAGTAATAAGGGCTATATCCTTATTCTTACCCCCTAACGAGAGAGGTAGCTTGCTTATTTCTGCTATTTAATCTTTACCACTTTCTTAGTATGGAGAAAAAAGCATCATAGAAGTATTGCTTTACTTATTAAAAGTTGTAGACATTGAAACATTATAGATAAATTTATTTATAGTGTTTTAACCAGATTTCATGGCAAATAGAAATCCCATAGTAAACCTATGGGAGGGGTGAGAGTCCAGCTATAGCCAGATAGAATTAGCTAAAATAATACTGACCTATGTTTAAGATCTATATCATATCCAAAGATACACTCCATGTAAACAAAAAGGAACGAAATATATACGGGGCGAATTGTCAATGACCTATATAACAAGAGCCATCAGAAGGTGGTATATCCCCCCGGATCCAAACATTTCAGTTAAACATACATCGTAGCTAAACTGTAGTTGTGTTGACATCTTGAAATGATTGCCAGAGATGGACGGACCGACAGACTGATACACATACATTCTATACAGACTCATGGATGTACAGGCATACGGATAGCACATGCACATCTTCAAGTGGTAATGAGAATCCTTACTAAGTTTCAATAGAATCACAGCTAAATTGTAGGAGTTGTGTTGACAAGAAATGATTGGTACTGCAGTTTATGTATCGACTTAAAGGTATTTAAAGGGAGATAACACTAATAATTTTCTGACCACGAAAAAAAGCACATGCACATATAGTGTTTTAACCAGATTTCATGGCAAATAGAAATCCCATAGTAAACCTATGGGAGGGGTGAGAGTCCAGCTATAGCCAGGATGGTAATGACTAGATTTACCATGTTTCAAAAGAATTGTATTTTGGACAGATAGATGGATGTACAAGTATATGGATAGCACATGCACATCTTCATGTCGTAATGATAATACTTACCAAGTTTCAAAAGAATCGCAGCTAAACTGTAGGAGTTGCGTTGACAAATGATTGGCAACACAGTTTATGTATGGGCTTTAAGATATTTAAAGGGTGATAACTCTGTAATGAATAATTTTTTGGCCGCGAAAAAAGCACATGCACATCTGCACATGATACTGATAATGTTGACAAAATTTAAAGTCAATCCATTGAGACTTCTAGGAGGAATTGCGTTGACAAAACGGGGACAGACAGACATGCTGATCGCTATATCCCCCCGTCTTCCAGACCGGGGGAGATAAAAAGTGACAGGAATGATGATGACAATGTGAGTTACCAGAAGTAGATAAGAAGGGAATGAAAAGGATAAATTTCGAGCCCAAAATCACCAATCCCGTGATGGTGGGAAAGAACATGACTCTAAATAAAAGGTTTTAGCTAAAAATAAGAAAATAGCCTTGAAATATGGGTATATAGAAGAGAAAAAAGTGATAATGTCACCGAGACGAAATGAGACTAGGACGAATAGACTGCCGTAACTATGAGTGCTGACGATAAAAACTGACAGATACTAAAGAACAGCGAAATTCGGGAATGAAACTCATTAAAGAAAATCACAAAACACCATGAGTGCAAGTCTAATCTAAGTTTTAGGAAATAAATATTTTAAAACAAAAGGGTGATAAATAGGGAAAAATATCCTTAAAAGAACAAAATATTCACGATAAAGAGAGAATAACAAGTAAATTCTCCTAAAGTTATGAAAGTATGTCAACCTTCCAAGGGAGGTGTACTATATGAAAAGATGAAAGGCCCGAACAGAACTGCACCTCTAACTTGGGACGGAAAAAAAAGACCAAAACATAGCTAATTAGAATTGTGCAGTAATCTGACAGATAGGAAAGAGTGCAGGAAGAAAAAACTGAGAACGAATAAAAATTACTATAGCTGAAATTGTGAGTAGGCAAGGAGAGATAACACGCAGAAAAAGGGTAGAAAGAAGCTTGACCCACTATGATATCGCATGAGAGAGTACTGCTAGATAAGATAATGATATGCACATATGTAATAATGTGGAAAAAAGATCCCATTAAAAAAAGAAATAACTTATCTAGCTAGGAAAAATTAATATTCAAAACAAAAAAAGATGATAGTAGGCCCGAAACCCGATCCAAAGAAATGAGCCGAACCCGGGTCCACAAAAGGGACATGGGTACGGTTCCACTAAACCCGGTCCTGAATCTCAAGCCACTCAGGACCGGGGAAACATGAGAAAAAAATGCCAAAATCAGCTGAAAAATTTAAACGAAATTAAATTCTGACCCTCCTGGGACCGGTTCCCGCCCCGGGCCAAAGCCGGGCCCAGGCCGGGGACCTCAGAACTCTAGAGAAAGATGGATGATGGAGAATTTTGCAAGGCACCCGGCTCCGGAGCCCAACTGAGCTATGGGACCGGGGTAAAAAATGAAAATCATAAGGATACTGGTCAAAATTAGTTGAAAAATCAGATTAAATCTGACATGCAAAAAGCCAGACCCCTGCCCCAGACCTAAGGAGGAGCCAAAGTGAAGAAGACATAGGTCCCAAAGCCGGCCAACATCCAGACCCGGGGCCGGGACAAAACCCGACCCCGGGGCCGGCTGTCATACCGGAGAAATTAACAATCCAGAATGACTGGCCCCGCACCGCCCCGGAGCCAGGGTGGGAAAACTGGGAGCCTGACCAGAGGTGTTGACCCGGACCCGGGAAAAGATCCGGGACTGGGGCCGGAGCCGGCAATTACAACATAACATGATGAAACTTGCTTGGCAGAAGTCAATGGATGTGAGATCATCTGAATCACTCTGGTCAGGAAATCCTTCGAACCAGCCAGCGAGGCAGTAGTAGTGATAGGTGATGAGATACAGGACCGACTTATGACCTGCTCGAGCCCGAGACAGGATAAACCGAACTCGGGCCACATGGGCGCAGGCTGCAGATTGTTGATAGACGAAGAATAAACTGATGTATCCTGGAACGGTATGACTGCCTTATGAACATGCAACGAATGAGGCGAAACCTGAGTCTTGGTACTCTTTCTTCCCATTTCTTGTGGAACCTCTGAAACAATGTAAATCTGTAAGTTGTAATTTATTTAATTTTGAAAACAGGTGTTTCCTGGGAACAGACAGTTCCAATGCTACACATTCAACCACGTCAAGTGATGAAGCATTGGTATCTGACTGCTCCAATATAGGGTTGCACGATTATTCACTTTTCATAATCGCGATCATTTAAAAACAATAATCGCGATCATATAATTAATCATGAACTATATTAACTACGTCAATGCTGCTTAGAGGACGTTATTATGCTACTGCAGATTGAAGGAAATTTCAATTTCCCTTTCTCCGAGATCTAACAATACTCACCATTCTATTACTTCTGATATACAGTTGGCTCTAGGACTATAGACTTAGAAAGCTTTACCGACTCCTTGGAACCGGGTACTCGGCTCCCAACTGCCGAGTACCCGTCTACCATGAAGCTCATATTGTTTGCATAGCCACCAAACAAACTCATGGCTTGCCTCCGTGGGGCTGGGAGGCTGGGTCCGTAATAGAATGGTGAGTATTGTTAGATCTCGGAGAAAGGGAAATTGAAATTTCCTTCATTCTCCTTCGATCAATACCCACCATTCTATTACTTCTGATATACACCAGATTTGGTCAGTAACCTGGTGGGAAGGGGCAAGCCATAACTGCTACTTTTGCCCCTTGGAGAAAGAGCTAGACTTAAACTTGACTAATGGAGACCTAAAAGGACCATCAAGTTAACGGAACCGAATCACATTCGCATCACTGCCCCCCCCCCTTTTTTCTCCTAAGAAAAGGGAGAGAACTCACAAACATGCATCTCGCCTGAAAACACAAATATGCCAAGAGGGTTAACTGCTCTTTGCATATATTAGCCTGGGAATGAGCATGAATATATAAGATGAATGATCATGATATATAGACATAATACAAAACACACTCAATCCTGAATTACCTCATGATATTTGGATTTCAGACCTGGAGCCTCCAACCATTCACTTGTCCGGCCATCAGTGACACAATCTGGTTGATATCCTCTCGCTCGACCATGTCTGCTTCTTAATTCTTTCTTACAAATGCCAAAAAAGGAAGAAGAGCAGTGTGGTCATATAGCTATCATCTCAAAACAGCTAAAGCGAGTGGATTGGCGAAGTCTGACACATCCCTCATATAGTAATCCATGAAAGAGGACTCACAGTGCTATTGTGCAACAGCCATGATGTCCTTAAACGGAACACCATTGTAAAAGGGCGGAAGAGGCGGCTATTCCTCTAACATCGTGCCCTTGCGCATTGCACCTGGTGCCCAGTCGTAATCTCACGGGTAGTCTGAATGCATTCGACTACCCAACGAGAGATAGAATCCACGGATGCGGCGCCATATGGCTCCTTATGGCAGATCCACAGATGTCTATCATTCGACCGTAACGAGTCTGTCCGTTTTGTACTTAGTCAAAACACGGACTGGGCACCAGACACTGGCATCACGATCAAACCTACTTAGTTTCGGTATTATGATCGGTTTGCCGGGATATCTCAAAGATTAATTCTTTGACATAAACTCTGCTCTTGGCAGAAGACGCAGACCCTCTCCAGAGACAATAAATCGGTCCCTCTCTGCCAAAAGCGCATGGATCTCACTGCGCCTTCTAGCTGAGGAAGCTGCCAATAGAAAGACCACCCTTAGAATCAAATGCTTTAGACTAGCCGAACGCAACGGTTTGAAAGGGTGCTTGGCCAGTACATTAAACACTAAAGATAGACTCCAGGCTGGAATGACTACCGGCTGTCTCGGTCGGAGATTGCTCATTCCCTTCACCATCACACTCAACTGGGCCACCTCTGGACTATCCCTGTTGGCTAGACAAGGGATAACTGATGCCAAAGCTGACTTGTATCCAGCAATTGTGACAGGAGCTAGTCCTGAAAAGAACAGCTCACAGAAAAAATCCCCCAACAGACCCCCCTTTAGTGGGTTGGTCTGTAGTTTTATTAACCACTATAAAAACATACTTACCGTTCAATCACTACTTGCTAAATCAAATATCTGCATTTAGCTATCAGAATAAAGTTTTTATTCTTGCCTATACACTCCCTAATGCCTATACCATCACCATGTAGACCCTCCACCAGGCTTCTGGTAGAGGGACCCCCTGCATTAGCCTTACAATAGACTGGCACCAGTCTGTACTCACTCCTTGGTGACGCTTGTCACTAAGCACGCTCGCGCATGCGCAGTAGGCCCCACTTGTGAAAACTGAATCACTTTTCTAAATTTAAGTGCTGTACATCCAGCCTAGATTCTCAAATCAATAGCCAGCGGGGTGGCTGAGGCCGGGTCGTAGTGATTGAACGGTAAGTATGTTTTTATAGTGGTTAATAAAACTACAGACCAACCCACTAAAGGGGGGTCTGTTGGGGGTTGTTATTACACCACAAAAACATCCATTACCGTTCAATCACTACTTGCTAAACCCGTAGATTTGGTCAGTGCCCCACTACGAAACTTTGGTGGGAGGTGATTTGAGAATCCATAAGCAAGGATAAAAATCAAACCAAACATAACCAAATGTTAATAACATAACATAATGGTGCATCCTAATCAATCACACAGTGATTAACAACCAAATAAAACTTTAAACATAAAGATTTAAAACCAACAACCACGGAACAACTCTCACCATTCTCCGCAGACGCACAGTCCTAACGAAAATGGTGGGATGTGCTTGGTAAATGGTCTTCAGCCTTCTTGGTTAAAATAGTAATGTTCCTAAAGAAAGATGCCGCTGCGCTCTGGTCTTTCAAATAAAAAGAGGTAAAAGTAGACTCAGATTTCCATCCTGCAACTTGCATAACTTCGTCTACAGAAGAGCCAGCAAACAAAGCAAAAGAGGTAGCCATCCCTCTAACATCATGAGCCTTAATGTGAGAGATTGACTTGCTCAGGAGAAGCAATCTCGTAGCATAGTTGAATGGTGTCACAAATCCATCTAGCGATGGATGCTTTAGAGACCGGTCTGGCTACCCCTTCCGCGTAGGGAACCCATAAGTGAGACGGATCGGATCTTTTAAAATCGGTACGACGCCTATAAGCCTTAAGAGCTCTGACTGGACACCAAAATCTGTCAGACGGAGAAAATGAAGATAAAGAATTTAAAATAATCGGCTTAGCTGGATAACGGTTTGATTGCGTTTTAGACAAAAAATCCCTTCTAGGATATAATACCAAACCGTCCCCAGCTTCAATAAATCTATCCTTTTCAGCGGAAAATGCATGGATCTCAGATCGTCTTCTAGCAGAAGCAGCCGCTACTAGAAAAACCGCCTTAAACGTTAAAAGCTTTAAGCTAATCGAGGCGATGGGTTCAAAATGATGCCCTGCCAAAACCTGAAGAATCAGCGCCAAGTTCCAGGAAGGTAACGGTTTAGCAATAGGAGGCCGAATATTACCTAAACCTCTGATGAACCCATTCAGCACCTTAGTATCCTTAACATCCGCATTTAACAAACAAGGAAGAGAAGATGCTAATGAAAATCTATATCCTCTAACCGTGTTAGCAGTCAGATGAAGAGAATCGAACAGATAAGATAAAAAATCTAACACTTGGGATATAGAAACAGAATCGGGCACGAGATCATGATTTGAGCACCATTCTCCGAATATCTTAAGTCGACCCTTGTAAACTCTTCGGGTTGACTCCCTCCTGGCCGAATTAATAATTTCCTGAGACCTTGCAGAAAATTTATTCTCCGTGACCGAGCACTCGATATTCTCCAAACACACAGACTGAAGATTCCTGGGTTTGGATGAAGGCACGTTCCCCTTACTTGGGATAACAGATCTGGGGACACTGGCAACAGACGTGGGAAGTCTACTAGAAGATCGAGAAGGTCTACGAACCAGATCCTTTTTGGCCAAAATGGAGCTATCAACAAAATCTCGCATACTTGATCCTTGACTTTCTTCAGAACCAAGGGAATCAGGATAGTCGGAGGGAACGCATACGCGAAGATTCCTGTCCAGGACTGAGACAGGGCGTCCACCGCCAACGCCTGATCGTCCGGAAAAGGAGACATGAAAGAGGAGATCTGGGCATTCAGAGAGGTCGCGAACAGGTCTACATGGGGACGATCCAGGAGGTTGAAGATCGCTTTGACAACCGACCTCTTTAACTGCCACTCTGTGTGGGCGAATTTGGAAGGGCGAGACAACTGATCAGCCAGAAAATTCAGACATCCTGGTACATGGGAGGACACCAGGAAAATCTGCCTCATACGACACCACATGAGGAGATTCCACACCTCCAAACAAAGGCGAGACGACTTCGTGACTCCCTGCTTGTTGATATACGAAACTACTGTCGAATTGTCTGATCGAATCGAGATCTTGAGGCCCTGCACTTGATCCGACCAGGCAAGGAGTCTTCTTGACAGCCCACAATTCCAGAATGTTGATGTGGGCTGACGACTCCTCTCGGGACCACAGGCCTGAGACCGAAAGGGAACCCCAGACCGCTCCCCATCCCTCCTGGGAAGCATCTGTAAAGATGATCGCCTGAGGAGAAGACTTGACCAGAGGAACACCCATCATCAGCAGAGAGCGATCCTTCCAAAAATCTAGGTGGGGCCTCAACTGATCTCTGACCGGGATCTGATGGTACACTGAATGGGTCGACTGTTTCCACAGGGACATTAGATACATTTGGAAAGGTCTCCTCATCAGCGACGCCCACGGAATGATGTTCTCGACACTGACCATCAAGCCTATCACCCGGAGAAAGAATATTGCTCTGACCACGGCAGAGCAAGCCAGAATTTCCATGGCTACTAGGATGGCTTCTACTCTTACCTCTGAAGGGAAGACTAAGCCTTGACCAAGGTCGAAAGCCACACCTAGGTGGGTGAAAACCTGAGATGGGACCAAAGATGATTTTTCTAGATTTAAAACCCATCCTAGACTGGAAGCCAGACTGCAGACCTCTGGAATGATGCTTGCCAGAATTGAGGCAGATTCTGCTTTTAGCAACCAATCGTCTATGTAAACGTGAAGGGGAATAGAACGACTGTGCAGAAAACCTGCCACTGCTGACACTAGGCGGGTGAAGAAAAAAAAAGGGGCCGTGGTCAAGCCGAACGGCATGACTCTGAATTGCCATACCCTCCCCTTGAACGCGAATCTCATGAATTTTCTGAATGAAGGGTGGATGAGAATGTGAAAGTAGGCGTCCTTGAGATCTATGGACGCTGTCCACATGCCTGGACTCAGACTGGCGATAATCTGAGATACCGTCTCCATCTTGAATTTTGGGGTGGATATATGCAGATTTAATCTCTTCAGGTTGATGATTGGACGCCATCCACCTGATTTCTTGGGGACTAGAAATAGAGTTGTGTAGAATCCCGGGTCTACTCTCCAACATGGAACTCTTCTATAGCCTTCTTCAACCACATTGACTCCAATTCGTCTTCCAAGGCTCCCAACTTCTCCAGATTGGATGGAACTGGCGTCCATTTGGGCTGGTAAGACAGAGGAGGAGGCAGTTCTATCCAAGACGGTGCATAACCCCAGCGGATTTGATCTAACAGCCAGGAGTCCTGAGCAAGGGCTTGCCACGTCTCCCAGAACAGAGACAAGCGCCCTCCTACTGGCACGCTGGGAAGAAGGGATTGCACCGATAGATCCAAAGGTGGTAGAAGAGGAGGAAGGACTGGTAAATGAGATTGGGAAAGGCCTGCCCGGGCTGAGGCCACCCCTTCAAACCCGTCTAGGTTGAAAACCTCTAGAGGAGTGTCCTCTAGAACTAGACCTGTAACCTCGAGAGAAAAACTGACCCCTTCTCACCTGAGGAGGGGCTTGACGAACCTGGGCTCTAGGTCTATGTGATGAAATGGATTTAAAACGATCCTCCTCCGCAGATCTGGAATGGGAAGGAGAGGACCGATTAGAGTTCGTAAAAACCCTTGACGGATAAGCCCCATATTCATCCGGCCTAAGACTCTTCCTCCTGGGAGAGGAGGAGGGACTCTTCACCGCAGAAGAATCCCTTTTTACTGACGGCCTCAAAATTGAAATCTGATCCCGCAGATCCTTAGCTGATCTGAGACGATCAGACTCCGCCCTAAGGATCGATGTAGAATTCTGACCGAAAATATCTGATCCGAAAGGCGGAGCAGATATCAGGTTACTCCTGAGGGAATCCGAAATATTCACCTCAGCAAGCTTCCTTGACCTTCTCTTAGAGGTGATGAAACCTAGTGAACGGCAAACTGAATTCAACGAACCTCTTGACAGGTCAGCTAACGAACGAAATATCTCCGGAGGAACCTGACCCCCTTTCTCCTGAGTTTTGAGCATAGCCTCTGAAAGAAGGGCCAAAAAGTTTGCTGATTTCAACTGAGCCCGACAGACAGACTCCCATCTAAAAAGGTCTGATGAAGATTCTACCTTAGCCGCTTCCTTCAGATGCGATGAAAGAACATCCCATGTCGGACCATTAAGAGATTGAGTAGAAGCCAATCTAATGTAATCCTCTTTCGGAACCTGAACTGGAGAATCTACCTTGGGAGTAAGAGAAAAATCTTTCAGTTGGACATCGTTAATGTAAAAATCTAACATGTCTACTACCAAGTTATCTACCGGAAGAACAGAAGGAACATTAGCTGAAGAGACTGAAGATGACAGCGCAGAACCAAACGACGGAGGATCAATCGAAAATTCATCCTGAAGAGGAAGAGATAGAGACGAAGCTATCCATTGATGAGCCCTAGACCAGTCAACTGGCGAGGCCCTCTCGTGATAGAACCTCTTCAGATCCCTGGCCCTGACTGATCTTTGAGTAGCCTTGACAGAAAGGTGAGACGGAGAAGAAGAAGAAGAAGAAGGAGGAGGAGGACAGATGTCTGAATCTAGCGAAACAGAAGCATCAACGATCCTCATAGAGGAGGGAGAAGCTAAAGCTCCAGAAGGAGCGTCCGAGAGAGTGTCCAACGTCAACGGAGACTGATAAGAACTAGCAACACGGGCCTCAGGCTGACTAGAACTGAAAAAATAAGGATCCAACTCACTAGCTGAAAATCTAGACAAAATTGAAAATCTAGCTGAAATAACAGATCGGTGAAGAGAGGAATCGCGGCTTACTGAAAACAAGGAAAAATCTAAACCCGAATCAACTATCTGGAACTCTAATTCTGGAGACAGAACGACCGAAACAATAGGATCCGAATGATCAAACTCCGGAGAAGATGAAGAATAAGAAGGCAAAGTAGGAACAGATGGATCAGAAGAAGAAGGTATGTGAGACGCCGCAGAATAATTCTGCTGAAGGGAAGCCGGAAGATGAAGAAAACCTGGAGGCGGAGATATAGATGATGGATGAAAAAGAGAAGATGAATTAGAAACATGAGAAGACGAAAAATCCATAGCAGACAAGCCAGATACAGACGAAGAGGACGGATGACTACTACTCTTCTGAGAACCTGCTTGAGAGAACAAGGAAGGAGATGAAGAACGAGAGAGAGATACTACCTCACGAAAGGAATGATGACCAAAATCTGACGCCGAAACAGACTGAGCACTAGAAGAACGATCAGAATAATGTCTATCAAAAACGGGAGGACCGGCGCGAAAATAACTAGAATCGGAATTAACAGACCTATTACTGGACTGGGAATCTGAGTTATTCGGAAGCTCATAACTTGATGCGCAAACAGAAGTTCCAGCCGGGACTGAAACACCGAGACCGGAAATAGAACGCTTCATATCTCCTAATCCGGAAGTAGAAAAACTGTCACCAGAAGCGGAAATAGAAAACCCCGAAACGGAACCGGAAGTCGCTTGCAAGGACGGGTCAAAACGACCCGGACATGCATAAGTTGAACCGGAAGTGTCTACACCACCGCCGGAACCGGAACTAACCAAAACTGGGCCGGAAAAGGAGGATGTATGCAACAACGGATCCAACTGACTCGGATAAGCATAATTCCCACCGGAAGTAGTCACACTACTACCGGAAGAAGAGCCTGACAATCCGGACACTGAACGGTGCATAGACGGGTCCAACAGACCCGGATGCACATTCTTCCTACCGGAAGTAGCAGCACTACTACCGGAAGCGGAAGTCGACGAACCGGAAACGGAAGACGACATATGATGCACCGCCGGGTCCAACAGACCCGGCACTACATTGTTCCTCCCGGAACCGGAAACTCTATAGCTGGATACTGATGAACCGGAAACGGATGTTGACGCATAAGCCATATTCTCATGAGTCACCGGATGTTCAGCCAAGCCAGAAACAATCACGGTGCTCATTTCCGGATGCCCGGTAAAACCAGAAGACATTCCGGACAGCAAACCCGCTTGCCCGGACAAGCCAGGAGCATAGACGGGTGCTTCCTTAGAGGCGATCGGCGATCTTACCACCTTCCTTGCAATTGGAATCACTGTGAACCGGACCTTAGCTTGAGGTGACACATCGGAAGCTTCCGCCCCCAATACCACCGCTTGAGACTTAAGCTGGTCCTCAAGTCTAACATGGTCTTTGACCTGGCTCCTACCGGAGGATGCCTTACCAGGTTTCTTTCTTGTCTCGCCGGACTTTCCTTTGGGAGAGTTGATTTGCTGTCTTGATGTTAAGGAAACCGGCTTTCCCCACTTACGAGATCGTGACTGGGGGCTAAATTCGGAGTCTGATGACTCCTCTTTAGCGGCCTTAATAGCAGATGTAATACGCTCGTCTAAAGATTTCGTCAATACATTTGCAAAGGATTCAAATCTGGCGAATAATGCCATAACCGGATCTGTGACAGAGGAGCTGCCCCCCTCCTTTGTTGAAACCGACGTATTAATAGAGGTGGAAGCAGATGCTACTGCTTTAGGACCTTCAACAACGGAGGGAGAGCGACCTGAGGGCAATGCAGGCTTAACCACAAAGTCCTTAAAAAACGCTTTAGATACGACCAATGGCCAACCCTTGCACACTCCACACATTTTTAAAGGGGTGCAGGTGGTACACCTCAGGCAAACATGCCCCGTATAATCCTTAGCGTGAACCCGATCACACTTATTCGACGCACACTTTATTTTCTCAGAAGATACTGACACTTCCTATAAAAAATAAGAAATGATGCGAAATAAAGCAACTAGCTTTAAGAAATCTGAGATATCACAGACGCTACGCTTTGGGCGATTTAAATAAAGTGATTGAGGAAAGAATCAGTAAAGATTCTGATATATGTTTGAGAGCACTAGGACCTACGTTACTAGGAGTGGTACTGGCTATTATTATTATTACATGGTACTCTTGATGGTATATAATAGGCATGGTTACTCTAACCTCGAAAACGGGAGTAGTGACACGAAAACTGGTAACTCCAAACGTTAGAGTTACAAACACCTCTAAAACACCATGATATATAAGTTAAACATAACTTAGGAAGAATAGACTTCATGGTAGGCATTCCCGAGTCAACTCGTGATAACTGGAAAGTTTCTAGTTAGCAAGCTAAAACTTTTATATCGATTTGATAGCTGACAGTACTGTATAGCTAGCAGAATATTTGAAAAGTGATTCAGTTTTCACAAGTGGAGCCTACTGCGCATGCGCGAGCGTGCTTAGTGACAAGCGTCACCAAGGAGTGAGTACAGACTGGTGCCAGTCTATTGTAAGGCTAATGCAGGGGGTCCCTCTACCAGAAGCCTGGTGGAGGGTCTACATGGTGATGGTATAGGCATTAGGGAGTGTATAGGCAAGAATAAAAACTTTATTCTGATAGCTAAATGCAGATATTTGATTTAGCAAGTAGTGATTGAACGGTAATGGATGTTTTTGTGGTGTAATAACAACTGCTATTTGCTGAATAGTGGAATGAAAGGTATCAATACCCTTTTCTTCACACCAGTCTGCAAATCTGTTAACCTTGTTGTTATATGACTTGACGGTTGACCTACCTCTCGCAGCTGCGATGAAATCTGCAGCATGTCCGAGACCTGGTGTTCTCCCAGGTAGGATCACCATCCCTCCAGCGATGCATCCGTATACACGGACAGCTGGGGGTGGGGTAGGCGCAGCGAAAACTCCTACTAGGAGATTCTGACGCTTTTCCCAACCATACAAGATGCGACATTATTGGCTCAAAAACTGGCACCAGTTTTGACAGGGGTTCTATTTTCTGTTTCCACAGACATCAGATACAACTGGATAGATCTTCGCATCCGAGCAGTGTACGGGTTTACCTGCTCCATGGAGACCATCATGCCCAGCATCTGAAGAAACCGCCTCGCCTGAATGTGGTTTCCCAATCGAAACTCCTGAGGATGGCTAGCAGAGACACCACTCTGGGCTCTGACGGGTAAAAAACCCCAAACCCTGCCCTCCTCGAGATCGAATCGCATCCTTAAATAAACGAAATGTTGAGTGGTGTGTCAACTCAGATTTCTCCTTGTTGACTATCCAGCCTAGATCTGAAAGCAACCAGAGTCAGAGCAGTATCCACCTCTAACCTGGCTGATGATCAGCCAATCGTCTATGTAGGTGTGAAGCGCCACGTTCTCTTTTCTGAGAAATGCTGTCACCACAAGGACCACTCTGGTGAAAACCCCTTGGAGCTGTCGACAGGCCGAATGGGAGGATTTAAACTCCCGTACTTTATTCTGAAACACAACTCTCAGAAACCTGTGACAACTCCTGTTCATAGGAATGTGGAAACAGATCGATCGATACACACCACACCCCCTTCCTCAATCCTGCCATTACCGACCTCGGAGTTTTCATATGAAACCGAGGCGTATGGATAAACCAATTCAATGGCCTGAGACTGAGTACAGGTCTCCATCCCCCTGTGCTCTTAGGGACAAGGAACATGTTTGAACAGAAGCCTGGAGTGTTCCAGTTTGCTGGTTTATTGCTCCCTTCAGAAGCAAACCCGACACTTCGTTTTGAATAGCTTCTAACTTGTCTGGTTCCGTTGAACGGGTGTCCAGACAGGTGCCAAAGACAGATTCTGTGGTGGAAAGTCCCACCACTGGTATGTACCCCTGGGATAACCATCCCAGGACCAGACTGGCTGACGCCAAACCTCGACGAAAACGAATGAGCCTTCCACCCACTATAGACGCCTCAACGCCTAATGGGGGTGTCTGGCTCGCGTATCTGCCCCCCCCCCCCTCTCTTG
Organism: Chaetoderma sp. LZ-2023a; assembly: GCA_034401795.1. Lineage (NCBI taxonomy): Eukaryota > Metazoa > Mollusca > Caudofoveata > Chaetodermatida > Chaetodermatidae > Chaetoderma > Chaetoderma sp. LZ-2023a. Next base: position 54,772,720 of record CM067365.1, read on the forward strand.
ACGAGAGAGAGAGAGAACCATATTGGTCTTGGCTTGGCCGGGCTAACTGGCACCGCTGTTCCTGTCGCACAGGTGCAGTCCAGGCAGATGCGAAGGGAGCCCTCGTACCCTCGGGTACGATCCGCTCCCTTCTGTCTGCCCTTTGAGGACTTACCCCTCCCCTTCCCCTTCCCGCCTCTCGGGCAATCAGGAGCAACATTGGGGAGGGTAGAGGCCCCCCCCCAAAACCTTCTTGGCTTTCTTCGCTGAGGCGGCTGAGAAAACCCAGCAGAAAACAGAAGCAGCACTATGCTTTTGCCTTTTCTCTGTTTCTTGAAGGTTGCCCGGTCAGCGGCCTGACTACAGTCAGATTAACCGCCAACCGATTCTGCGCAATGCTGGCCGTGTCCTCCAAGATGGCCAGCGCCTGGCCACCAAAGATGCTACGGCCTGTCAGGGGCGTCCCAAGAAGACGCTTCCTGACGGCAGTAGCTGGACGCATATGGTCAAGAACCATCTGCCTCCTGGACAGTCACACGTGCCTGCACCCTTGTCAATGCGTCCATAGACAGCACCAGGCCGTCATTAACGCATGAAAGCGCCACAGGTGGCACAGGGTGGCCTGCCCCCGCTTCAGTCCACACCGACTGAAGAAGACGATAAGAGTGGTTATCAGTGCTGTCCTCACACCCCCATCACATAGGGACAGGACATCATTATGGTGTACCTGAGCTTTGTCCACCAGTGCCGGGGCTGGGCCACCCACTCCAGCACTCTGGACACCCAGTACCCAGCGGTCATCCTCGGTGACCGACGGGACAACACCATACCTGTCGTATTCCCCCCACACCTCCATGGAGGCCGCAAGAAGCTGGCCCTTGTTCATGCGTTGTTTGCTATAAATCGCATCAAGCAACACCATAAACCATGGATCCAGTCCAACAGACTGGATCAGGGCTGCGGGCAAGATCCCCATCTTAATCGATGCAACCGATGGATGGGGTACATCCTCCTCGGCCGTGGTCGAAACCAGACGGGTCCACCCTGGCGGATGGCTCCCATGCCTGACGAACCGGTCACCGCTACTGGACCACCCGGAGGTGGCCGCAGAGACAGAACCCATCAGGCCGGAGCCCGACGAGACTGCCAGGGGGCCGTACACGATGGCTCCCTCGGTGGCCAGTCCAGAACCCTGTCCAAGGACAGGGTCCGCATCAAACATGGGGAGAGACTGCACTACAACTTTTGGCAGCAGGGACGACACCAGCGTGGGCAACGGTAAAACGAATTTCGGCCTCAAAATCCATCAAATAAAAAATCCAATATGGCTGCCAAACACACTATATTTTGATTGGTCCACCGCGGCCATGTTTTTTGGTGAATCAACTTCTCTTGAACAAACATTAATCGCGCTTAGTTGCTAATTATATATCACAAATTTCGGCCTAATCGCTTCAGCGGTTCTGGGGAAGAAGTCGTTTTTGTGAAAACTAGGTCATCCAAGATGGCCGCTGAACCATTTAGTCAATCAAGTTCCCTTGAACAAACTTGATTCAGCTCTTACCCTAGATCATATTTCGTGAGTTTTGAATTGATCCCTCAAATGGTTTGGAAGGAGATTTTTAGACGTTGCTAAAAATCGGCTGAAATCCAAGATGGGCGCCGGCCAAATTGGCCGATCGGGTTCGTTTGAACAAACTTGAATTTCTATGCCTTAAGAATGCTTCATGCCAAATATAATTGAAATCGGCCCAGCAGTTCTCGAGAAGATATTTAAAATTTCCCATTGCTTTAGTATGGGAGCTTTTGGTGAGAAAATGATCCAAGATGGCCACCAAACTGTTTATCCGACAGATTCGAAAATTGCAAATTTGGGATCAGAATAGCCAAAAACCTATATAAAACCAATTTCGGCCTCAAAATTCATCAAATAAAAAAATCCAATATGGCCACCAAACATGCTATATTTTGATTGGCCCACGGCGGCCATGTTTTTTGACGGATCAGCTTCTCTTGAACAAACTTTACTGGCCCTTAGTCCCTAATCATATCTGCCAAATTTCGGCCTAATCCCTTCAGCGGTTCTGGAGAAGTTATTTTCTCTAAAACTAGGTCAACTAAGATGGCCACCAAACTATTTGACCAATTAAGTTCGCTTGAACAAATTTGGTTGAGCTCTTGCCCTAGATCATATTTCATGAGGTTCCCTTCAATCCCTCAAGCGGTTTCGGAGAAGATTTTTAGACGTTTCTAAAAATTGGCCAAAATCCAAAATGGCCGCCGGCCTAATTGGCCGATCAGCTTCATTTGAACAAACTTGGATCCCTATGCCCTAAGGAAGCTTCCTGCCAAATATAATTGAAATTGTCCCAGGTGTTCTTGAGAAGTCGTTTAAAGGAAATGTTGACGGACGGACACACGACGGACAGTCGCCACGACATAAGCTCACTTGGCCTTTCAGGCCAGGTGAGCTAATAAGGAGCTACTAAAACACAGGATAGCAGCTCGTTGGCAAAAATCCTTTAAGGCATAAGTCGGCCGTAAAGAGACACACGGTCGGTTAAGTTGTGTGAGAACCTCTTCCCTCGCAGGGTCAGGCAAGCCTTCCACTCAGAGCCTAGGCCGTCTTGAACGACGTAAAAAACAACTCGACGCGGCACAGAGGGCGGTCCTTCCAAGTTTCAGACACGTGAACAGGCCCATGTAACTAGTTAAGCAAGGAGAGTTTAGTGGAACCTCTGCCGGGCCCGGGCGCTATGAAGACACGGCGGACCTGGAAAAGATTCCGGTGATGCGGCAGTTATCGGGTTCGGTCACCAAAACTGGTGATAACCGCAGGATCAGATAATTACCTAAGCGTTTTCCTGACCGCTGGTCTAGCAGTCTAAAAAAAGAGAAGCGAAACGCTTCCTAAGCTAGATCTTTCAGAAGAGCTTCGCCACCGTATCGAAAGTCCTGCCTACGGGGACACGTTTGGAGTGTCTTAGTGCGAGATACGAAAGTTTAAGCGGCGCGCTTTCTCTAAGTCGTTCTGCCGAGGTCTCAGCTTTTCTAAGCCTAACGAACCTTCCCTACTCGAAGGAGGCCCCTTGTGGGCCTATAAATTGAAGCTGCACGGATCGGGGAGACCAAGCGCACGCACTGCTTGTGGCAACTTCGATGGGAGCTAGCAGGGAAGACGGTTGAATTCCGTCGGCGACAATATACTACTTGAGTGCGGTCCAAGTGAAATGCGGGGACCTACTGAATGGAAGTGGCATTTTTGGCGGGGAGAGTTCGTACTTTGGCACAGAGGACGCATCAACCTGCTTCGGCTGAAATCGCAAAAAGGACGAACATCCCGCTTCGCTAGTTTCCTTTTTCCGCGATTTAATGTGGCTTCACGCTGAACGATGTGCGGGATCACAGTCCGCTAAAGACGGCAAAAACTGACGCTCCCTTTTTCTTTTCTTTTAGAACGTTCCTGGTCGAAACAAAAGGGAACGACCGCTTAACAGCGGGAAATCTTAATAAAAAAAGGCGCTAAGTCTAATTTCTTTAGAGAAAAAGCAAATTCGATTAGTTCGTACATTTAATATTTAGACGTGTGGTAGAAAGTTCAGTAATCATGTCCTCGGCGGCCAAGATCACAAGCCGAGCAGGCGGTACTTCTAAAGAGCGGAAGAAGGTTCAGCGGTTCCTGACATGAAGCGCGGTCACAGAGAGGCGACGCTGAAGAAGAGAACAGTTCACTTTAAGCGAAGCAACACCAAGCGGAATGGCAGAAGTTCGAATCATCAGTCACAAATTTATGCGTTCTGTTGTCGCAGGAGAGAGATCTTCCAGAGGAGCGGAGACCTCGCTCGGTCGGAGACAAGTACCGATCGGCCGGTCCCTTCCCAAAGTTTTCTTGGTAGCAGACAAAGGGCAGCAGAGACGATTCCAGGCGAGGTTTTGGCACGTATAAAGTCAATAGTCTTGTTGGTATGCAGTCGACTCTACTCCACTTCGGAGTCAGGAGACACAGCAGAATTTCCAAATCAGCGGGGTCTTCTAAGCGGCAAAAGTCACAGCAGAGATTTCTGAAGGAGTGGCAAAGTCACAGCGGAGATTTCTGAATACAGGAGAATTTAGCAGTAGTTAATTGTTCTTCAGTTAATTTAGGCCACTTTTTGTTGGCGGCCTTTATAAAAATTAGGCTGTCCCGCTGCCTGTGAAATGTCGACCCGCTCCGAGCGGTCAATTTCCAAAGGTTCTGGGGACAACCTCAATGTGGCTGCTTTCTAACAGAGCGATCAGCTTTTATACTCTCTGCATCTAATTATCTTTTCGACGAATAGGAAGCTTTCCTTAGCGAACAACATCCAATTGGCAGTCGTTCTTACAATCACGCCAGCCTCCATAGCATCTAACAGGAATTAACGAGTTAAAATCTCAGGCTTTCCAGGAGGTACCAAACATTCTCAGAAACTTTTGTGATCTTGGCCATTACGCGAGGAAGAAGTCGTGCAAAGATCATATGTACAAGCCAATAGTGTCTACTCAGTCAGAAACCCATTAGAAAGAAAACCCTGTCTATTACGGGGTACTCCCAGTGGCGCAGAGGTGCACTAATCGTGTCAGACATTTTCGCCATCGTGCATGCATTACGTACAGGCATCCCCCAGAGCGGTTGTGACGCGGTCTGGAGAGCGGATTACCAGTTCTGGGTTGGGTAGTCCTTTCCGTCACCTGACAATTAGTAAGACCACTTGTATAGCTCTTGGTCAGTAAAGCTAAACAATTTTAGTTATAATAATAATTTTTTTGAAAAAAATTATAGCAACCCGCTGGTTGGCAAAGTACATGTAAGCAGTAAATTATTTTTGAAACTTTGTCTTAATTACTTTTATAAAGCAGTGACATGCCACTGATCCGCATGCGAAAAAGGTGTACGGTATGAATTACCTACCGATCAGTGGTTAGTCTATATATCTAGTATTATGGAGGGATTCAATCTCTCACTGAAGCATCTGATGTCATAATCAATTACATCACTTGTGATCTGACTTCACAATCGCAATGACATATAGCTGTTATAAAAATCAAAAAGTCAGTCACTAGTGTACTAGTGAATAGTGTATGTCTTTGATAAATTTACAATTTAATAAACATTATGTTGAATATTTTGAAACTAATTTGACTGGGAGATGTTGCTGCCATAGACAGCAACAGCCCCAGTCAAATCAGTTTCAAATTATTCAACAGCTTCCCTGTAATAGCTGTATAGGTACCTTGAAATTTAGATTCTGTGAATTCAGGTTTCAGTTTTACATCGATTCCAACATGCATAACAGCGAACTTGTCTTAGCAAGAACGGGGCGAATCCTAGTTAGAAATGGATCCCCCCCCCCCCCCCCCCTCCAGCGTTACAACACTAATTGCAAAATGTACCTCATTTTTTGCCGTTCTTCCTCATCTGATAGAAACCCATTGCAAATGGTAACGTCAGCCCAGAAGAGAAATACAGGGTGACAAGAAATGTTACCTTGTAGTTGGCAAAGCGGCCATAGATATTAAACGGCGATGTCTGTATAGAAAAAAACAAAACAGAATAATCAGCAATTGCAGTCCTTCTACACCCCCAAACACCCTGCCTGCATGAAATGTGTGTTGGGGTGGGGAGTGGGTTAAACAGTGATTACCTAATAATTGTCTGTCCACAATTATTTCTTGTCGACACGACTTATGCAGTAAAGGTCAGAAATAAATGAGATGCCTGCTGAGAGCATCTAGATCTCAAAATGTTCCCGGGGAGGACCCCCCGAACCACCTGTCAGGCTACAGTGTACCCTGCCCTTTTTACTTTCTGAGGGAATCACTGTGGGTAGTCAGTCTGTTAGCCTCTCAGTCATGCAGTCAGCTGGGCAGTCACTCACTGATGATGACTCATGCAGTCGGTTAGTGGGTTGGTCTGACAGTCACTCATCCAGTCAGTTGGTCCGTCACTCACTCATGCAAGGCTCTGGTTACAGCATTGCACAGCAGGAGTGCATGTAGCTACTTAATGGGTTGGCTGAATGACTATATGGCTGGTTTAAAATGAATGGCTCATGGATTGATTCATTCAATCATTGATTGATTCATTCACTTATTCTTTGATTTAATGATTGTCTGACTGAAGGATTATTTTGATTGCTCTAGTGACTGACTGGGTGATCCTTTTATTGCTCGATTGCTTAGCTGCGTGAATGAGTAGTTTGATTGTTCTGCTGGCAAATTGGTTGATTGATAATGTGGCGAGAGGCAGTAGCGAGAGGATGGGCTGGGGATCTTCCAATTGAAAATTTTTAAGATTTTAAAACTCGATCTGAGAATCCAGCTCATACCGTAACCCTTTCTTGACGAATCTGGCCAAAACCGGCCTATGCAGTGGTCTTAAGGAATGTCCATTTGCAGACTAAGAAGACTATTTTTGAAAATTTACTACTGGAATGACTGGCTCGATGTAAATTTTCAAAAATAGTCTTCTCTTGGCCTGCAAATGGACATTCAATAAGTATATATTTTAATTTTTTTGAACAAATTCAGTCATTAAAGGGTTATTGTAGCGATTAAACAGTTTTGCCCTTAAAACAAAACTTAAACAAGAGGCCCAATAAGCGCTGTATCGTCACCTGGAACATACATGTAGGTATTTCAACTAGAAAGGCCACTGCCTATAAGTATACCTCTACGGTTGTGGTCATAATTGCAACTAGAACAAGGATGCTTCATACCAAATTTGGGTAAATCAGTTTAGTGTTTTGAAGACATTTTAAATTTCTAATCCAAGACTCAGGATAACAACTGGCAGATGTCGCCCTGAGACAAAGACTTGTTTGGTTTGTATCATTTTCTTACAAGTTATGACAATGGTTTACCAGAAAAAAGTACTGCATATGAAATAAATTTGAAAATCATTTCAATTATGAAGCCCTTGACACACATATTTATTAGAGTATTATGCACTGTCATGCACAAAAAATTACATTTGGCATGCACAGATCTTTAAAAAAAATTAAGTTTTAAAGACAATTTTCATTTTGGTCAAAATTGTCTTTTTTCAGGCCAAAAAATTTCAGAGGTAAACGCAGCTCAGTATTAAAATATTTTTTTCATGTAACTACAAGCTCTGAGCTGCAAATTAGCCACAATTTTATTTGGTTTTTTTCATTAGAACATATTAAAAAAAAATCTTTTGTATTGATGAACTCTCAGAAATATGTATTATTACAATGTTGAATTCTCATCCATATTAACAGATTTTTATGAGTTAAACCTCATTCGAAATGCTTCATTACAATTTGTACACCATATTTAACCCCTCATCTAAATAAACTGTGTTTATGTAATCGCCTCCGTCCGTCCATCTGTCTGTCTGTCAATCGTGCTATCTCAGAACTCCCAAACAGATGGGTGAAATTCAACCAAACAAATTTGTGCATTCCGCATATGATTGCGGACTGTGGGATGACATTTATATTTGACTCCACCTGGGTGGGGTGGGGTTGGTCAAAGTAACAGGGATTTTTGATGGTGCGCCATCGACTGCAGCGCATCCTAGTAATTTGCTTTTCTTATATTAATTTACATATGTATTGTCCACCAATTCACTCACTACCATTTGCACACTGCACTAATTTGCACACAGTACTTCAATTTGCACACCACCCCCAATTTGCACACAGTACACTAATTTACATATGTATGAAATACCGAGAAATAAACCGCTAGCTCCTGGTATTTATATTTCAGCGACTAAGGTTTTTTAGCTTTATAACTGCTGGTAAAATTTGTCTGACTTATACTATTTATACCTATATATCTATAGCAATTTATACTGTGTTACAAGCGTTTGTAGATTTTATCGTAATGGAAGAATTAAGTTCTTGCACTGTTGGACAATCTTTAAGTGATGTTTGTCACAAAACAAGTTTTGTAAGAATAAGTTCCCTGAAAGATATCTGCGAATTGTCAAAAGATGAAATAGATCTATTATTAGCAAGGACTGGAATATCTGTAGTAGCAGATTCGACTATCTGTACACATCATGAAAAACTGTATCTGACAAAGCAGTACGAAAATTTGTATAGAAGCTGCTGTGATCCATTTAAACTGCACAAGAGGAAGATAACAAGCATGAGTAAGTACATAAAATTCTTCAATATATAATTCATGCTAGATACAGTAAAGCCTGTTTGTAGGAGACAGTTGCTTCAGGGTGGGGGTACAAGGGGCTGTACTTTAAGATAGGTGGTTTTAAGACCATCCATTTTAAAGAGTTCTTACATACATGCACTTGTGCCCCCAAAGCCATATCCTATGATAAATGACATTACTGATCGATCACCAGTCTTTTGTGATGTTTAGTGATTGATAACACTTTGACGGTTCATACAATGTAAGGTGTAGACAGATTTTACTACATGATAATTTTTTTAACTTTTATTCTGGAGTGTGATAACCTAAATTTTGAGATTGCTATTCATTACATTGGCTAAACTAGTATTTAACATGGTGCACTCACATGCCCTGGATGCCTGGATTTTGATGAACCTTGAAATAAAACTAAAATGTGATCAGTGCAAAAGCGGTCTATGAGTGAGTTATAAGAATTTTTGTATCCAGGCCATCCTTAAAATATTGTTGGTTTCGGGTAAGGAACTCAATGAACATTTGAGATAGGGTAGGTACTGTAGGTAGGCAAATTCTGAAATTTTTTATTCCTATTTGTCAAAAGCCGGATTTTCATGGTCAAATGAAGAAAAATGTGCAGTTTATTGTGCAAAAAAAAGAATTTTATGAAATGCCTACCCAAAATTCTATTTTTAGGTAGGATTTTTAAGGGTAGGTAGGGTTACCTGAAACCAACAATTTTTTAAGGATGGCCCCATGGAGTAAGTGTAGCAACTATAGCTACAATAATTGATATAGACCATGCTTGGATTATGAATAACACATCTTGTTAAAACAATACAAATTTGCTACTTTTTAAGATCTTGTTTTGGTTCTTTCAGAACAGCTACGCATTGTGACCATGGACCAGGAAAAAACCCTGAAATCTAGAAAGGTGGAAGTGAAACCAGGACAAAAGATTTGTTGTAACTGTATAACTAGATTACAACAAAAGGATGACAGAAGAATCAGATCCTTTAAGTTCGGCAAGCGAATTTTCTTTGCTTGAAGATGAAGGACAAACAGATGAGCTGAATACCAGCATAACTATATTAGGTTATTCACCATTAAAGTTAGGACAAGTCAATAAAGATTCTAAGCTGTCATACGGAAAACGAAAATTTGAACAAGCTACGATGATGTTGAGATCTAAGGTGGCAAAAGCAATTGACAATGATTCTGATGAATTAGGTTTTGTTTGTCACGGTAACACTAGTTTAGCCAAGTGTACGTGTGGTGATTCCAAAGATTTAAACACGTTAATTTCAGAGCTGAAGGAAAAATTCCAAATGGCTAATAGACATGAACGTGTGCAGATTTTGACTTGTGCCAGCAAGCTGGAGCATAGAACAAACTGTGTCTGAATTTAAAACAACAAAATACATGGTGAAGAAAGACAGATTATTAAAATCAGAAAAAGGGATTCTTGCCTTTCCTCATTCAAAACAAGGCAAAATATTATTACAAACTGTAAAAGACCTAGTTTATGATTTCTACCAGGATGATGAATTCTCTAGACTTTGCCCAGGCCAGAAAGATTGTCTCTCTGTAAGAATCGATGGGGAAACAGTCTCAAAACAAAAACGTCTCTTGTTAGTTAACCTGAAAGAACTGTATGTGGAATTTCGCAAAAGACAACCAGAAATAAAAATTGGATTTTCAATGTTTGCATCACTACGACCAAAATGGTGTGTTACTGTAGATGCTGCTGGAACTCATTCTGTCTGTGTATGTGTCCTACACCAAAATGTCAAATTACTTTTAGCTGCGTTACATGAAAAGCTTGAACATAAGGACTTGTTGTCAAAAATTGTGTGTGACGTTGAAACACGGGAATGCATGTTACACCAATGTCCAAATTTCCCAGCAGATGCTGTAATTCATAACTATATAAATAAAATATTTGATGAAAATAATATAGACGAAGAAGATATGATTCAATTCAGCCAGTGGCAACATACGGATAGATCAACAATTATTACACAGCAGGAGTCTAGGGCTTCATTTACAGATCTGTTAAGTAAAAAGCTCAGTGATCTCTGTTCTCATCACTATATCGCTAAAGGTCAGGCTACTTATTTGCGTGATTGCAAAGAATCTCTACCATCAGATACAGCAATTGTATTAATGGACTTCACTGTTCATTGCTTTATTACAAATCTTGTGACTTACGTGGTAAAAAATTATCCAGGAATAACACATATAAAGTACTTCAGTGATGGCTCAGCTCCCCAGTACAAAAATTGTCGAAATTTAAAAAATCTTTGTCATCATGAGTGATTTTGGTATAACAGCTGATTGGAATTTCTTTGCCACCGCTCATGGTAAAAGTCCTTGTGATGGTATCGGTGGCACAGTGAAACGTTTAGCTGCCAGAGCCAGTTTACAAGCCACAACATCTGGACACATCCTTACAGCTGGGCAGTTATACAACTTTGCTCAAAATAATATCAAAGGAATTAAGTTCTTCTATGTGACTACTGAGGCCATAGCATTACATAAAACAAAACTTACCAATCGTTATGACAATATTAAGACAATTGCTGGTACACGTTCACATCACTATTTCCAACCTATTTCTACTAGTGAGCTAGTAACGTATCATATCTCCGCAGATGTGGAAAACGGAGTGCAAGGAACAATCATGAATGTCAAGGATGACATCATTCAATCCTCAAACAGTGTTTTAATCACATGTAGCATGCAGCCAGGAAAATATGTAGCGGCAGTATATGACAACAAGTGGGAAATAGGAAATATTGTAGAACAGTGTGATGAATATGATGATGTTAAAATAAACTTTATGAAACAATCTGTTTCGAACACATTAATATGGCCAGGTAATAAGGACACATGCTGGGTGCCGCTTGACCATGTTCTCTGCATTATTCCTGCACCAGCAGTTCAAGGTAGCAGTGGTAGACAGTATGGAGTAGACAATGTGGATGTTAAAAATATCTTGGCTTCCTATAAAACATTCATGAGATCTAACAAGATAAGACTGTAATAGAACTGTTCCAGCCTGTAAAACCTAATACATGTAAGAAAGAGAGACAACAGCCAGTGTATACAGGTATACAGGTATGTCAAATGATTATTATTTACTGTGCATGCATAATTTAATTTATTAGCACAGGACCATGAATTCACATTACCAAGAAATTTGTCAATGTAAAAAGATTTTTTAAATGCCTTCTAATGAAAAAAGCCAAAATAAAATTGTGGCTAATTTGTAGCTCAGAGCTTGAAGTTACATGAAAAAAAGATTTTAGTACTGAGCTGCGTTTACCTCTTTGAAATTTTTTGGTCTGAAAAAAAAGACAATTTTAACCAAAATAAAAACTGTTGTCTTGAAAATTAAATTTTTTTAAAGATCTGTGCATGCCAAATGTAATTTTTTGTGCATGGCAGTGCATAATACTCCAATAAGTATGCGTGAAGTAATCATATCAATCTAGTTAGAAAATTAGTGAAATATGGCATTTGACATTCATCTGAAAAAATGAAAATTTATATTTTTTGCAAAGTTTGAACAAAGATAAATCATGATTGCATAGGACTAGGATAATACCATGTGTGTAATCCCCATCCATTATACTATTGACATACCAAATTTCAAGGCTTTGGTATAAAGACCAGTCGAGTTATGAATCGCCAAAGTTTGGACGTCGGCATTTTTGGAAATTGATGATATGGGGGTGTCCATCTTCAGAGTGGCATATCTTGAAAACTATAAGGAATTAAGACCTCCATTGCACATCTCAAGGTATTTATGTACCAAATTTCAGAAAATTCTGAGTCGGTGAGGTGAGAAATTGATAAAAATTTGGTTGATTTGACATGGAATGACCCATTTACCTAGTTCTTGGTGCAAAATAAACTAACATTTATCTGCACGGCGGGATGACATTTGGATGTCGAACCACACTAGGCTTCGCGTAGGGCTCGACAAAAATAAAATGGAACAATGAGAAATGGTCTATTGATCGCAGGGGCCATCAGTGACAAACATTTATTCCTTAAGGCCAGGGGCCACTTGGGCCATAACAGCACATTTTCAGTAACCCCCACCCACCCTTTTAGGGGCCCAGCTTGTGATACCCGAAGGGAAGTCTCTTACACCACTGAATTGATGGTGTAGTTCGGATCGACCGCTCAGATACCGGCCGGAGCAGCTAAGCTGGGTATGCGCCGCCTGTCCTGGATTCGTTTCCTGAACACGCCCCTCTGGGTAGAGCTATAAGCGTATATTGGCCCATGGGAGAGAGAGCGTGTCGAAAAATGACTAAGTTCGTTAAAGCGCTGTTTATATGGAGCGCGTAGTTATGACCTAGATAGAATTCAACGGGCTTTCTAAATCTGTAAACCATTTCAAAATCGGTTGAGAAATGGCTGAGTTATCCAGGGAAAACTCTGCTTGATTATCTTCAATATTGCCGTGACGTCATAACCACGCGGACGCAAAAACTTCTAGAACGTTCGACTATGCTATTACTAGCTGCTCGCTGATTGGCTGTTGCTTGAATGTTGAGTGGATAGAGCCTGCGCCTGTGACATCACGAGGAGTATAAAAGGAGAAGCGATCCAGTGATCGAGAGCACAGGTTGGAGCTGTACTAGCTACGATCGACAGATATTACGCATATGACTTCAGCTTCTGTCCTTCTCCCGTAGCTACCAGTAGCCAACCCACAGCAGTAAAGACAATTTTGTAAACTCCCTACTTACGGGAGCAATTTGGAACTTTCTATTTACTGTTCACGAATATCAACATCTCCTTCGGAATGAAGGAAATTTCAATTTCCCTTTCTCCGAGATCTAACAATACTCACCATTCTATTACTTCTGATATACAGCTGGCCCTGACAGTTGGCTTTAGGACTATAGACTTACTAAGCTTTACCGACTCCTTGGAACTGGGTACTCGGCTCCCATCTGCCGAGTACCCGTCTGCCATGAAGCTCATATTGTTTGCATAGCCACCAAACAAGAGAAACCCATGGCTTGCCTCCGTGGGGCTGGGAGGCTGGGTCCGTAATAGAATGGTGAGTATTGTTAGATCTCGGAGAAAGGGAAATTGAAATTTCCTTCATTCTCCTTCGATCAATACTCACCATTCTATTACTTCTGATATACACCAGATTTGGTCAGTAACCTGGTGGGAAGGGGCAAGCCATAACTGCTACTTTTGCCCCTTGGAGAAAGAGCTAGACTTAAACTTGACTAAAGGAGACCTAAAAGGAACATCAAGTTAACGGAACCGAATCACATTCGTATCACTGCCCCCCTCCATTTTTTCTCCTAAGAAAAGGGACGGAACTAACAAACATGCATCTCGCCTGAAAACACAAATATGCCAAGAGGGTTAACTGCTCTGCATATATATATATACATGTATATGTATTAGATTGGGAATGAGCATGAATATATATGGTGAATGAACATGATATATAGACATAATACAAAAGACTCAATCTCGAATTACCTCATGATATATGGATTCCAGACGTGGCGCCTCCAACAATTCACTTGTCCGGCCATCAGTGACACAATCTGGTTGACATCCTCTCGCTCGACCATGTCTGCTTCTTAATTCTTTCTTACAAATGCCAAAAAAGGGAGAAGAGCAGTGTGGTCGTATAACTATCGTTTCAACACAGCTAAAGCGAGTGGATTGGCGGAGTCTGACACATCCATCATATAGTAATCAGTGAAAGAGGACTCACAGTGCCATTGTGCAACAGCCATGATGTCCTCTACCGAACACCATTGTAAAGGGCGGTCGAGGCGGCTATTCCTCTAACATTGTGTGCCCTTGCGCATTGCACCTGGTGCCCAGTCGCAATCTCATGGGTAGTCTGGATGCATTCGATTACCCAACGAGAGATAGAATCCATGGATGCGGCGCCATATGGCAGATCCACAGATGTCTATAATTCGACCGTAACGAGTCTGTCCGTTTTCTGTACTTAGTCAAAGCACGGACTGGGCACAACCATCCCAGGACCAGACTGTCTGACATCACACCTCTCCAAACCTCGACGAAAACGCATGAGCCTTTCCCCCACTATAGACGCCTCAACGCCTAATGGGGGTGTCTGGCTCGCGTTTCCCCCCCCCCCCCCCCCCTCTCTTGACGAGAGAGAGAGAGAACCATATTGGTCTTGGCTTGGCCGGTCTAACTGGCACCGCTGTTCCTGTCGCACAGGTGCGGTCCAGGCAGATGCGAAGGGAGCCCTCGTACCCTCGGGTACGATCTGCTCCCTTCTGTCCGCCCTTTGAGGACTTACCTCTCCCCTTCCCCTTCCCACCTCTCGGGCGATCAGGATAAATATTGGTCCACAACCTTCTTGGCTTTCTTCGCCGAGGCGGCTGAGAAAACCCAGCAGAAAACAGAAGCAGCACTATGCTTTAGGCTTTCACCTTGCTTTTTCTCTGGTTTTTTTAAGGTTGCCCGGTCAGCGGCCTGACTACAGTCAGATAAACCACCAACCGATTCTGCACAATGCTGGCCGTGTCCTCCAAGATGGCCAGCGCCTGGCCACCAAAGATGCTAAGGCCTGTCAGGGGCGTCCCAAGAAGACTCTCCCTGACGGCAGTAGCTGGATGCATATGGTCAAGGACCATCTGCCTCCTGGACATAGTCACACGCGCCTGCACCCTTGCCAATGCGTCCATAGACAGCACCAGTCCGTCATTAACGTACGAAAGCGCCACAGGTGGCACAGGGTGGCCTGCCCCCACTTCAGCCCACACCGACTGAAGAAGACGATAAGAGTGGTTGACAGTGCTGTCCTTACACCCCCATCACACATTCATTATGGTGTACCTGAGCTTTGTCCACCAGTGCCGGGGCGGGGCCACCCGCTCCAGCACTCTGGACACCCAGTACCCAGCAGTCATCCTCGGTGACCGACGGGACAACACCATACCTGTCGTATTCCCCCCATGGAATATGACCCCTCGCCCGCACCTCCATGGAGGCCGCAAGAAGCTGGCCCTTGTTCATGCGTTGTTTGCTATAAATAGAATCAAGCAACACCATAAACCATGGATCTAGTCCAACAGACTGGATCAGGGCTGCGGGCAAGATCCCCATCCTAATCGATGCACCGATGGACGGGGTACATCCTCCTCGGCCGTGGTCGAAACAGACGGGTCCACCCTCACTAGCCAAGCCAGAGCCTCAGACCAATCCGTCTCCGAGGAGGACACTCCCGTGAACATGTCACCCGTTGACATGTCCACGGCCTTACCAGCAACGGCCTCCCGGCTAGGAGCCATTGCTGATATGCCAGGAACTCCGGTACCCTACGGTTCCGCCGCCACCCCATGGAACACACCAGTCCATGGAGTAGGCCTGCACGGAAAACCGTGCGGACCCGTAGCGGTTGAGGAACCGTGGCCAAACACGGGCGCCAACGGCACCCCATGTCTGACCGCCGGACCAGGCGAGATAGGTGAGTACCATGCCTGGCCGGCCACACCTGTCACCGTGTTGGTTGGTGGAAAACCAACCATCACAGGACCGGGACCCGGTACCAGAGTGGCCTCAACCACGGGCGGAGCCGCTGGCCTGGCGCAACCTCCATGCTCTCCACCCGCGGCATCACAGGCCGCAGCACCCTCTCCTCCTCGGCCTCCTCATCTTCAGACCCCTAAGAGTCGTCACTAGACAAGGAAAACCGTGGAGCCATCCTGGCGGACGGCTCCCATGCCTGATGGACCGGCCACCGCTACTGGACCACCCGGAGGTGGCCGCAAAGAGACAGAACCCATCAGGCCGGAGCCCGACGGGACTGCCAGGGGGCCGTACGAAACGGCTCCCTCGGTGGCCAGTCCAGAACCATGTCCAAGGACAGGGTCCGAATCAAACATGGGGAGAGACTGTCCTACAACTTTTGGCAGCAGGGACGACACCAGCGTGGGCAGAACGCTATGCAAGATCACCTTGCCTAGCCGGACCAAACCACGCCGGCGGTGCCATCTCCGCCACCTCCGGTTGCAGACGTGGAACGCCCCCACGGCCGGAATGAACGCTCCACGATTTACTTTCGGACCGCGTCAGACCCTGCCAAGTCCTTGTGGCAAGGAACTTAAGCATCATATCGACCGACCACACAGCGCAAACGTTACACCTACTGTCAAGACTACACTTAGTACAGTGGAAACAGACATGGTCCTTGCATAGAACCCGTACGATATGTGGCACTCGACACATGATGGCGGGGCTGGCTTGGCCTATAAAAAACCAAACCTACAATAAGCCAGCGGAACGAAACAAAAAATGGAAGGCAGACAATTAATTTTCAAATATATTGACCATAAATTAACTGTCACCCTCCCGCACCGTTACAGCAAAGATCGCATTGATTATGACGACAAGTACGAAGCGGGCAATAATACACCCATACACTGATCCTCAAGGATGTATAACGGAACCAGGAATCATATCGCATAGCATTCTGGGTATATTTACTAATAAATATAAATTATACTCCTAACGAAGGCCAAAACGATATGTGAAGAAACAACAAAATGTAAACAAACTGCTGTAGCACACGGTAAAACCGCAGACCACACATCTAAATCAACAATTTTGAAACCACTGATCATTGCAAACAGATCGTGATAACACGCAAAACTTGAAAATTCCAAAGTTTTCCTGGTACCAATTAAAGTACGCAGCACCCAGAATTAGATGCGCGAATTAATGAAACATTTTCTTCACATAAACATCCGAGAAACATGGGTGTGACGACAGCCGCTCGGACCTTACGGAGAACGACGTCAGCCGATAATCGCGTTAAAACACCGATAAGCCAACACCTAATTTCATATCTGCCGATCGCCTGTTGGGGATTTAAAGGCAGGCGATCATCCGGCATATTTCGTTGTTAACACACGTCCCAGATTCTTTGGGGTTAGAAATTGGAACATGCGACACAGACGAAATTTAGAGACCTAAGTCTTTTAACTATGGAATAACATGGAAATATACGACCTGGTTATCATCGGAAGCATCCATATTAATCCAAAATATCCTTTTGAGAACGCACAAGCTATCACAATTAATCACAGTAAAAAGACTTAGGCTTAAACAATC
The DNA here is from genome assembly GCA_034401795.1 of Chaetoderma sp. LZ-2023a. NCBI lineage: Eukaryota > Metazoa > Mollusca > Caudofoveata > Chaetodermatida > Chaetodermatidae > Chaetoderma > Chaetoderma sp. LZ-2023a. The sequence goes on from CM067365.1 coordinate 54,789,979, forward strand.
TTAAGACTTTCCAACTGCAAAAAGCATGTATTCTCTTGTCGCTATGCAAACAAGAATGAGCTCTATGGTAGACGGGTACTCGGTAGTTGGGAGCCGAGTACCCGGTTCCAAGGAGTCGGTAAAGCTTTCTAAGTCTATAGTCCTAGAGCCAGCTGTCAGGGCCAGCTGTATATCAGAAGTAACAGAATGGTGAGTATTGATCGAAGGAGAAAGATTCTGTGCTAAAATATAACTTTGTGACAGCTGATATATTGAATTTCACAATTACTGCGATATAATTTTAACTTGAGAAAAATTTCAGATTTTTAAATTGATTTCAACACCCAGTACCATGGTACTGTAGACCCCTGGATCACACTAATAGATGCCAAATTTTGACATACCAGTGATTTCAAAATAATATTGTAGAGCAACGGTTAATGCCTTTAGATTAGGAAGGACATGTATAAAAAGGTAATTCTTCACACTATCAATCGTGATAAACTGCTTATGGTCTAGCGATAATACTTTGTGAAGCAATTGATGTCAAGTTATAAATTGTATTAAGTACCACAGTAGTGTACAACCCCATCCTACTAGCGAAGATGGTTGAAATATTGCCAATTTCTTTATCTGACTGTGTGTAATGGTCATATTTGCTTTATTACCCATTTAACCTCCATGAATCGACTGCCCCAATTCAGACTTCCCCGGTTCAGACTATGTATGATCACGTTATTCGAAATAAGGAAGAGCATGACGACGAGTAGTAGTATTTTAGTAGTATTTTATTGGCATGAAATCTACGAACATATAGACATGGCCAAACATGAAATGACAGAAAATATGTACCTGACAAACAGTCACCCGCCACTGTATGTTACACTGATATGACTATATCGAAGAAAGTTTAACATTTGACATACACATCAATACTATGGTGTCCAAGGCCAGCCAAATACTAGGAATCATAAAAAGAACATTTCGCCAAATAAATCCTAGCATCTTCATTTTGCTTTATAAATCCTTGGTGAGACCAATACTAGAATATTGTAATTGTATATGGTAACACAGGTTCGAAAGACAATCCCAACTAATAGAACTGTCAGTAATAAAAAGAACATCAACAATCAGTTCAGTGCATTTAACAGGAAATAAAAAGAAATTGAACTGTGCATTCCAACACCAAATAACGTGAACTTGAAGTTGAACTACAACTTCAAATAGTTTACTCACAAAAAAATTAATACATAGAGTCCATTAAATGTGGAGGAGTTCAATTTAACTTTGCACCAGTTGAATTCTAATTTTACATTAATGTCAATTCTATATACAAGTGTCCGTAATATAATTGTTGTAAAATGCCAAAATGGTATTAAAGTATTTGAACATAGAAAATGTAGAAAGTGTACACATTCCTATTCCTCTCAAGAACATTTCGGACACATAAATGATTCTCCTTCATCGATGTGCACTTCCGGAATACATACGGCAAGATGCGCCCAGCCACCACACTTATCACATTGGGCCCAGTCGACGATTTTGATGTGTTTGATGTATCTAAGTGAGGGTGATTCAATTCTGTGGCAAACTACACACAACTCTGATTGGTCTATTTCATTAACTGCCATTGGATGATCACGAGTTCCACTTGTGGATGGCTTATTTGAAGGTTCAACTGGTCTTTTTGATTTTTTGCAGTTTGCCTTTCGCCGCCTTCGTGTTATCACGTGCTTTTATGATGTAAAAGTCTGTTTCCATAATGGCTTCTCCCATTGATGTTAATGATTTTACTCTCGGCTTTTTGTTGGATATGCCTGAATCTTTTTGCTGGATTTGTTGGTCAAATGTCCTAAGCATCTGCCTCTCTTCTCTAGTTGTGGCTTGTGGTGTAGCCAGAGTTTGAGTCTGTGTGGATCTTTGGAGAGTTGCGAAAACTGTGCTTGGATTGAAAGGGACAATTCCAGGTTTTTTAAATGCTGATGTAAGATTGTGGTAGTTGGTCGATTTTGTTGCTGAATAAGTGGTTACGTGTGATTACCTGTCCTGGATTCTTATGCTGAAACTGGTGACACTCTTTTGAAAAGTAAGATTTGAATGGGCAGAAAACGGCTACATCGAGAGGTTGTAATACATGACTGGTATGAGCTGGGATGACAAAAGGATGTATGTCATGTTCACGTGCAGTCCCAATAATGGTACTATTTATATGGCTGGTGTGCCCATCTTATAACAGCAAGCATGGTGTTGTAACATGTGGAACAAAGTGATTTGTGAAGTAATCAAGGAATATTTCTGAGTTTGAACCCCCTGTTTCTGATGTTGTGTATTTGGTACCAGGTATACTATCTTTGATAAGGTCTGGGGTAAGGTGTTTTCCCTTGTAGATGATATATGGTGGTAATGATTCACCTAATGCATTTCCGGTAGCCAGAACTGTTGTGGTGCTGGACTTTGGTGCAGACACGCCAAATGTACGCCACCCTTTTGTGTGATGATCTTTGGCAAATTATGCCCCAGCATTATCCCAGTCTCGTCAACATTCCAAATCCGGTCTCCTCGATTAATCAGGTCATACTTATCTAAAATTGTTTTAAGTTCAGCAAAATAGTGTGTTTTCTGTGTTTAATGCGTCATTTCTAGCTTTTTCTAGTGCTTGAGGTTTAGCCATTTTAAGCATCGGATTTCTTGCCACGAATCCATAAAACAAATGATTGCATGGTTTCACTTCATCAGTTATAGATGATGCCAGCTCTATCACCTGCTACCGTGTACAGCCATAACCTAACTGTGCTAACCGAATACAGTGATTTGCATGTCTGGACTCAACAATTTCAGAAAAATGGCGACTTTTGTTTAGAAAGTTATCTCTAGCTTAGAGCACTAGCAAAACAAAAGATGAATTATGCTTACATATTATCCCTTTAACACCCAAGTAGGCCTTGTTTCGTGTTTTGGATGTTTAATATTGTATCTTAGTGTGCTTTCTGGTATTCCGTACATTGCTGCAACTTTTCTCTTTGGTACCCCTTCACCAACCAATGTTTTTGCTCTACATACAGCATCATGTTTGTACAACACTCTTGGCTTCTTTGCTCTCAGCATGATTATTGTAGTAAAAAATGACATTATAAATCTATTAGTTATGAAAAGTCATGCATGCATGCATACATGCACACGCGCGAGTGAGTACACACACACACACACACACACACACACACACACACACACACACACACACACACACACACACAGTTATTCTACAGCTGCAAAGTCCACAAGTCTGTGAAATATATTTTGCCTTAATTTTGGCAATTTTGCAACTTGGCATAATAATAGTATACAGTTGAGTACATCGGTCCATCACAGCTGGAGTTCCTGATATAGATAGTCAATCGTAACATATGTAGAATATATTTAAGGCCGCTTTGACAAATGAGACCCCGGATGCGGAAAAACAACCGGGTCATTCTCAAAGCCAAAGAAAATGTCGTCGGAAACTCTTTGATCATCAAATATAGGTACATATCTTAAAGTTTTATGTTTCTGGGAGTAATTTTAGTGATATTTATGAAATATAGAAATAATATGGGAGTGATAGAAATGAACAGCTGCGCTTTAAACGTATACTGACCTGTAATTTCACTGTTTAAACCGAAAGATTTTACGCAGGTGAAAAATCGATATCTGTAGATAACATGAAAATCGATATGCGCGCGTGCCGATCACGAGGCAACCTCATGAGCCGTCTAAAAGTGCATGCGCAAAAGGAGGGGATGCGCAAATACAGGGAACACAATGATATGTGCTGTGGACATGATGATGACGATGAATGATAACACCAGTTTCCGAGTATGTCTACTCACAGATCCAGGTATGCCATGTTGTTGAAACTCTGACCGTCTGATTAAGCTTGTCGAAAAACGACGTGACAAAGTTCTACCTAGATAGCCTATACTTGACATTTTCATAGGAATATAATGGAAATATAATGTCTTAAAATGCGTGCTCTTTTTGAAATTATGTTGCCAAGGAGCCTTTCAAAACGCACTCGAGTAACATACTCGAGTAGCCGAAAGTTAGGTAGGGGAGTTTAAAGCTGTCGTAAGCCGATAATATTCAAGATTCTTTATTTCAAATGTTCAAAACATTAAATTTTTTAAAACAACAGTTCAAAACAGACATGACTTCAGTGGCGGCTGGGCGTGGGGTGGGGGTTGCTAGGGGTGCTAAATCCACCCCTAAAATAAGAGCATTTAGAAGTGATGATCACGTGATTCTTGTTTTGAAAGCACGTGGTTGATCGGAAACTTAGGCAATCTGTATGTAATGGTGGAGTTTTGATGCTGTTGATTATTCGTAGTTGATGAGAAAAATGGAAATATATGTTTTCATTATTCTGTTCCTCAGAACAGCGCCCCTTTATACGCACGTGATCTTATACATGCGCCGCCTCCTTATGTAGTAGATTTATACCAGCCCATGTTGATTAGTGGCTGGAATATACAGGTAAGAGAATATTTGAAATTCCCCATGATGTTATATTGTCTAAGATGTGATGCTGCTTCATCAGCTCGCGCGTTGTATACGCGGAACAGTCGTGTTCTTAATCAAAATTAGGAGATTACGTATGGCTGACTAATTTATTGTTTGGTTTAAACAGCTCCATGCCTTGCGGAAACCAAGTCTACTGACCCCGCAAAGCTGGACTGTATTTACCGGATGGGTGGACTGTCAATCATCCTCCTTTGTGGGTAGGACTAGTCTTATCTCACCTAGACCAAACTAATTTATCACAGTACAGCTCAGAAAATGTGTGCCTCGGTTTACAATTTACAATACCGTCATATGGAGATTGTGAATACAGTCATCCTGAGTGTCTGTGTCTCTGTCATGTTGGTGAATTTGATTGATATGCGTGGCTGCTTATCTGCAGATGATTCTTGCGCTGTTGGTGAAGTGTGACATTTTTATGGCAGCGGGGAGGGACTGCTGCATGTTTGTGGTGTCAACTTTATCGGACATGATGTATTTCGCTCTGTAATGGCGGAGTCTGAAGATGGGACAGAGTTGCTTTAGAACACAGATGACCAAGAAGGGGGCTGTCATAACTTGAATCAATCCATTGTCGAATTTCCTTTCGGTAGCAAAATCCTACTCGATACCGATGACAGACAGCGGGCATCTTACTGTCTTAATAATATTGATAGTTTAGCTGTTTACATACAATGGGGGATCCCCCGTAGCGTGTACTGCAGATGGCGGCGGTGTTGTTCCTCCATTCCATATGATCAGTTTTCCGCTTACCGGATAAGGGGGTGTTGCGGAAAATGTTGACTTGTGTTGATGATGGTGGTGTTCTGTTGTAGGGAAGTCTGGGTTGCTGTGTGATGCTGACCTAATGCAATTTGGGAAGATCCAGGCTTCCAAGCTGGGGAATTTAGCTTTTGCGGAAAAGTCGGGTTGCGGAAAGTGATGAACTCCCGGCATTCATGCGGGAGAGAATGTTGCGGAAAAAGGTGTCTAACTTTTTCTATTATAAAGCTAGGTGTATGCTATCTATGTTGTTGATGATGTTGAATGTCCTCGTTATAAGTTTATATAACCGGGTAGGTATGTAATGTTCACGCAAAGATGAATTAACGTATCCAGCCTTGTGGGCAAGTGTGTTTTGTATGCTCCTGGCTTTCTGTGCCTTAGTGTGATGTTCTGTCTGCAGGTGGGTGGGGTCTTGGTAGGGCGGTTGTGGTCGGGGAGGCCTTTTGGATTGGGAGTGTCATCTCCCGTTACACGATGGTTGATACTTTGTCATAGTTTTAAGTACCAGGAATATTCGAGCAGAGAGTCTGGTGAACAGGCTGCTACCATGCCCACCACCAGCAGGGGAGTTTGACTGTGGTGCGGAATGCCACCTCCTCTGTAGCAGCTGACTCTCATATCTGAAGATTGACAGGCAACAGACGATGAGTGGCGTGTGCAATGGACAGGACCAGTGATGTCTGAACTTGGTGCATAGACTAGAGACGCCAGTTGGAGTGGGGGTGTTGGTGCTAATGGATTGGTGCACCTTGGAGTGGGGGTGGTCCACCAATTTTATGAGTTGGAGGGGTACGCCGAGTTGTGCGGTTTTGCTGTTCTTCAAAGCAAGCTAAGGCCTCATCAAGCCTCTTCACTTCCATGCTATTTATTACATGCTCCACCCCCACAGGAAGCATAGCCCGGGGCAGCCTCAGCTTCCGCTTGTAGTAACTCTATAATTGGGGTAATACCATGAAGTGGGTGGGAATGGGAAGAGGTCGGCAGAACAACTTTTCTGTCCTTCCCTTTGGACAGCACAAACGAGAAAGTCTTCAGATACGACTTCCCAGATCTAGTAGACCCGCTCTGAGGCGGGAGAGGGCGAGTACACATCTCATCATCGTCCTCAGCATTAGTCATATGTTCACCAGACTCCTGGCTTGTTAGGAGAGGGCTTGAACTGGTACCTCGGGACTAACGTCGGGAGTACTTGTTTCCATAGAGACATCTGTCTGGGTGCCGGTGTCATGTGGAACACCTAGTCCGAGCTGTGGCACTGGCTCATCAGAGACACAAGGTTTAAGTCGATTGAAGTGGATGACCGAGGTCTTGCAATCCGAGGCACAGATACGGCATGTCACGTCTGACTTCTTTCCTACTACCACATAGGCGCCTTTCCACTGGCAACTCAGTTTACTCAGCACGTTTGCAGAATGTCGCGAATCATGAACCCAAACCATTTTCCCCACCTCATACACCCCATGCACTCGCCGGTCATGCCACATTTTCTGATGCTGGTGTGCAGTGGATAATTTTGCTCTCACTAGCTCATGGGTCTGTTCTATCCACTGCCGCATAAGCTCTACGCATGTCCACTTGCTGAGATCGGATGACCCAAAACCTCAGTAGCCTGAACATTGTGCCGACTAGACGGTACCACAGTAAGATGGTAATTCCTTGTTCGTTAGACATGGAGACCTTCAGTATCTCCGCTGCACTATATCCACGATTTTACACGCCCTCGGTCTCTCACGAGCCCACTGCCGCCTGTTGCAGTGACCCCCTCGAGGAGCCTATCCCTCTTGGTCACTGCGGGGGTGATATGGATATATTCTTTAGCCTACATATTCCAGTCACTAATCAACGCAGGCTGGAATAAATCTCCTACACACAAGAGGCAGCGCATGTATAAGATCACGCAGATATAAAGGGATGCTGTTCTGAGGAACAAAATTTTGAAAACATATATTTCCATTTTTCGCATCAACTACGAATAATCAGCAGCATCAAAACTCCGCCATTACATACTGATTGTCTAAGTTTTCGATCAACCACATGCTTTCAAAACAAGAATCACGTGATCATCACTTTTAATTTCCAGTAAATTGTATCAAAGGCTATAAACAAAAGAACCACCCAACACGTATTTACCACAGCGTGGTGGAGGAGGCGAAAGGTGGTGAGTCGGGGCCCAGCCGCTGATGTCATCACGCTCTCCCACACCCCATCGGGCATTCCAGCCTGAAATTTGAACAGGCAAGTTTATAAACATCCAACTTGAAAAAACGCTTCTCTCTAATTAAAAGGTGAACTTCCACAGGAATAAGTAGTTCCAAATTTTAACGTTGATCAGAGACCCGATTTTCCTCTGAGTGGGGATAAAAGCGACTATCCTTCCTATTTCTATTTATATTTACCGCCTTCCTATGGAGGGAACATATGATCTGACTCCAAGAGAATTAAAATTAAATATTTCCATATTGGGCATAACCGACTCACCCTAAAACTTTCGGGTGTGGTCATCCGCCCTCCTGTGACGTCACCAAAAAGTATAAAAGGAGGAAAGCATGCACTGAAATTTCATCTTCACGTTGCACTCGACACTGGGGAAGATCGAGCATTAGGCTACTTTCAGCCTAACAAACCAAATTGGTTTTAGGCAAACCAAATTCTGCTGTTTTCTTATTATTACTTCATTATCTTATGTTATATATGGCCAGGAAAGTTATGAAGAGTTACGAAAGTTTAAATTAGGTTAGTGCAGTTCCGCAAATTGCCATCATGCGGGAATAATATGTCACTTGTGGAAGATCACGGCTTGTCCGACAGCTCAGAGCAATCAGTGCCTGCTCACCTCGGAAAGAAGTATCCGTGTACAGCTTTATCGCATAACGGACAGCTGTGCATGCATGCATTTTCCAGAAACTCGGACTTAATGCTTCACGTCAATCATGACCATTTATTACAGAGGGCATTCTGTGTGGACTGCAAATACCTGTATTCAACTACTCGGTATGGTGTAACACACGTGTTATCTTTCAAACATCGTGTGTTAGTTGTGACATTAAAACCTGGTGAACAGTTACCATGATTCCAAAGGGGAAAATGGCCAAGATGAAATGTACCAAACGACGACAAACTGACTTTCCGCATTTAGCTAGACCAACAGCATCCACAACACAGCCAGCACGAGTACTCAAGCACCCATCACCACAGCATCGGCAGCACCCGCAAGAACACCACTGGCAGCACCGACAGCATCAGTATTCACCAACACACCATCCAATATCAGTGGTAATAACAGCCTGTGAAAATATGTGAACCCGGTTTACAGGACATTTCCGATCATTCAATATCTCCGCGCAGTTTAGTTATAGACAAGGAGATCAGCCTCACGGAAGCCGTCATCACCACCACCCCACCACAGACCAGCACACCGACATCCACACGCAGCACCATCCTTCCAATAGATCCTGCCGTTAGAAAGACAACTACACCGGACAGACCATATTCGGGAAAATGCAGAATCGTCCATCAATCTGAGGTTCGAGCAATTCGCAGAACATCCGCCAGCAAGTTAATCAAGGCTGTGAAAATAAAAAAGTTATCTGCAATCACTGCAGCAGCATCGACACTGCGCATCATCACATCATTCAGCCAACCTGCAGCCAGCAGCACCACCGCCACGACAACTGTGATGTCAGCAATCACAGCACCGCCACCAGTCAGAACTACACCCGTCATCATCACCACCACCACTAGCGCATCTGTAGGTACATCAGCAGTTTCATCCAACTTAAGTACTACCGACCTAGGCAACATAGATAATGAGATTTCGGCATCGGAGGACCACCCGCCACGACAATCCAGTACGAGTTGTGGAACCCAGACTCGCTGGGGAAATTTCTCCGCAGATATTTGTGGACACTGTTGTCGAGGTTGCAGCAGAATCTGTGAATGGGTGTGCGGGAAAATGGAACCATTATTATTTTATTGTTTTTGAAATATTTTTCTTCTTATTATATATGTTTTTATAATCGAAACCCAGTCCCTTGGCTGCCCACGGTCATTCTACACAGCTGTGCAAAATTCTTGCGTAGCTGTGTCTCACAAAAATAATCACTGCGGATACATGTGTTGTAAACATGCCGTGTGCGACGTAAATACACAACACACTGTAGCGAATATGTCTACTCCCATCATGCCATCCCAGCTATTGCTGGGGCTGCCTGATGAACTAGTTTTTAGCTTAGTAAAATACTATGTTTCTTATTATTTCTCTTCTCGCGTCAGTATGTCGAGACGGACTGTGGATAGCGAGAGCTATCCGTATGGACCTACCAAAAATGGGCCGCCCTGTATGCATCCCTTAATATATCCGGAATGCATACATAATTTTATATTACCTGTGATATTACTGTATTACTATATGTTTTAAAATATATATATATATATATATATATATATATATATATATATATATATATATATATATATATATATATATATATATATACACACCTGTGCAAAAGTTAAGCACCAGCAAAAACAATAGAACGTAGAAACATGATGGTACAACTAGGCTGCCATACTTTTTGTCCCCGCGTTAGCTGACATAATTCCAAGTACGAAATGCACATGCATGCATGACTTCACGCCGCTTGATGTCCGTGCGTGGCGGGAAACAGCACACGTGTTCAGTTATGTAAAAGTCCAGTTTGAGGTGTAGAACATTACATACAGATTTAGGCGACAAGATTAGGAATTTTGTGTTCATGACCGTGGTTTATTTGTACAGAGAGAATTAGCTCTTAATTGTGAACCGCTATGGCAAGACGAAGGTTAAGTGATCGTGTGAAATGGCAAATCATAGGCATGCATACCACTGGTATGTCATGCAGAGAGATTGGCAGACAGCTGAACATTAACCATACTGTAATCAGTCGTTTGATTGCAAAACATGGGCAAACTAACGAGGTGAAGGACAGGCCTAGATCTGGAAGACCGAAGAAGACTACTGCCCGTGATGATCGAGCCCTAGTACGCCTTGTTAGGAGATCTCCATTCACCAACAGCAGAGTGCTCAGCCAGCAATGGGAAACGCGCAATAGAGTGTCAATGTCTACCGTCAAAAGGAGACTATGCTGCTGGCATGAAAGCTAGGAGACCTGTCAGACGTCCTCTCCTCACTGCACACCACAAAGAGGAGCGTCTGAGGTGGTGCAACGAAAGAAGACACTGGAACATGAGATCCTGGAGACGGGTACACTGGTCCGATGAAAGTCGGTTCCTGCTTCATGCCACAGATGGTCGAACTCGTGTATGGAGGTCCAGACGCACGGCGTACGACCAACGTAACATCATGGAAGAAGTTCCATTTGGTGGAGGTTCCGTTATGATATGGGGGTGCATCTCATTTGATTGTAAGCTGGATCTGTTGACTGTACCTGGAACACTAAATGGACAAAGATATCAAGATTCCATACTGGATAGAGTTGTGGTCCCTCATTTTGTAAATCATGCACCTGGAACCCACCCTATATTCATGGATGACAACGCCGGACCACATCGTGCTAGAGCTGTGCATGAATACCTCCGCCAGAATGCCATCGAAACCCTACCATGGCCAGCAAGGAGCCCTGACATGAACCCTATTGAGCATATCTGGGACATTCTGGGAAACATGGTGAGAAGGAGGGATCCTCCTGTGCAGAACCTACAGGAATTAACAGACGCACTCCATCTTGAATGGCAACGAATACCACAATGGCGTATCAGTCGGTTGGTGACCAGCATGAGACGTCGTGTCCAGGCCGTCATCCAGGCACAAGGTGGATATACCCGGTATTAATAATGACAGTCTCAAACTCGTGCACAGATGTTAAACTTCGTTTTCAGACACCATTAATGACAATCTAGCCACGTGTGTCAACTGTAGGGCAATAGTTGTCAGTTGTGTCAACGTAACCATATTCAGGCCTCGTTTTCAAGTTCAAACAAAAACATACAGTGTTTCCCCACCATCATAATCAGCATTCCTCTAGTTGCATTATTACCTCTTGCACCAAGATGGATGGGTACATAGATGTTTATGCTATTGCTTTCTTCATAGCACATGAATATACCCTCGCATGTGCGTAAAAATAGGGTGGTGCTTAACTTTTGCACAGGTGTATATATATATATTTTTCCTATATATAATTTTATATAAATATATTTGGTTGAGGTACGTTGAAGCTTGGGCGTTCTCGGCGGAGAAATAATTATCCGTCACCGAGAGAACGCCTAATCAGGTAGTAAAATAAAGAGAAAGCCTGCACCACAAAATAAAACACATAAAAAAAAGAAAGGACCTGGAAAAATAATTCCAAGTAAAAAATGAAAACTAAAAGTATGCCTCCCTCCCAAACTCTTTTGCACCTCTATGCGCTCTTCTCTGATAACTACGAGTCTCTCACATCCTTTCTCCTCTCAGCTATGCACCTACTCTGGAAGTCTATAATTCCTGCGTAGCGTGCTCCCATGTGTTCGATCCATGATGCGTTGATCATTCGTCACGGGTGTCAAACTAGGAAGGAGTGGTGTAGCACGGATCGACCGGATGGGTATGAACTGGCCCAGCTAAGCTGGGTACAATGAACCGTTCTATGGGGCATTCCAAGCACGCCACCCTGAGTAGGATAGTACGCATATATAAAGCCCTATGAGAGATGTTTCGTTAAAATGGATACGTCAGAGCTTCCCTGGCAACACGTGTCAGTATTGGGAGAGAGTATAGTTCGGATCGACCGGTCAGGTGCCGGCCGTACCAGCTAAGCTGGGTACGCGCCGCCCATCCTGGAATCGTTCCCTGAACACGCCCCCCCCCCCTGGGTGGAGCTATAAGCGTATATGGGCCTATGAGAGGTCACGTTGTAAAAATGACTAAGTCGCATGCGTGCGCTTAATACTATTTTTGACAGAGCGCGTATTTCACTACCAAGATAGGATGGTGCTTTTAGTGTACCGAGTAGGTACATTGCAATCCTTTCTCATTACTTCTTCCCGCCGAAGCTGGCATTAATCAAGACCAGAATTCGACGGGCTTTCCGAATCGGTAAACCATTTCAAAATTGACTAAGAAATAGCCGAGTTATCCACGGAAACTCCCTTTTGATTATCTTCAAGATAATGCTGTGTTGTCGGAACCACGTATACGCAGAACTTCTAGAATGTTCTAGAACAATCGACTGCGTTATTATTAGCTATGCGCTGATTGGCTATTGCGCGACCGATGATTGGCTGGAGCCTGCGACTATGACGCCACGAGTAGTATAAAAGGAGACGAAATCCAAAACTCGAGAGCATCCTCGGCCAGGGGCCGAATAGGTTGGATCTGTATTCGGTTACTATCAGCAAGACAGGCATTAAGCAGATGACTTCGGTCTCGAAGGTTTCTCTTCCGTAGCCACTGCAGCAATCCAACCCACCCCACTAAAGAAATTTTGTATCTCCCGATTGTGCGGGAGCATTTTTAGAACTTTTGAATATTGTTCACGAATACATCAGGAGATAACTCGGAACACAAACTTGTGGTGAGGCCTTTCCCGGCCTGAATATGTGATTCTACAGATGTCGAGGCAGCGATGTTCTTTGGTGGATGACTCATCGGATCTGCCGGCCACGCCAAAAAGTGGTTATTCAACCGCCCCCGCACTGATGTCATGCAGGTTTATTAAAACTTTTGACCACAGCAAGTAAACTTTGCCCGGTACGTCTTAAGAGGTAACTGACGTACCCTGCACCGTTAAGCTTAGCTATGTATCTTCATCCGTATTCAACAACCCCTGCTTATGATCGGGTTGTTATTAACTTCCATCCGTACCATCGGTGTACGGGAACTTTCGTATTAGCAGTAATGTTATTGTATATCTTACTGACTACTCGTTAGGCATTCTATATTGTGATTACAGTCCTGAGTTCGATCCGCTCCCTTTTTGCACTGCTTGCAGAAATCATGTTTGCAGGAACCGGCATGCGGGAACTTTCCAGCTTCCAGAGAATGCATCAACTCACGTCAAACCAAGGATGACGTATCAATTTCAGTAACACGATAGCCCATGCTTAAAAATGGGTACCGTTAATTACAGCTTTAATAATTATACCTTATCTGTATAAACGGTCCCGATGACTAAAAGGCACCGTAAAGGTCTTAGGACCGCTAGTTATAATTTCTGTATCTGTCTATAGCTATTCTTATTTTCTGTAAGGTGTTTTTACTAACTGCACCGTAGTAGGATTCCCGACCTGTACTTTATATGTGCGGAAACTTTATAACAAACTGTTTAAATTCATGTATCAGTTCTTCTTCTTCTTTTCCTTCGCTGATCATACCGCCAGTCCTGTAAGTGACTATCGACATGATCATAAGCGCTAAGTGCGTGGATCCATGGTTTATTAGAGTGCGCCGTGCGGCCTGGAACCTCCGTCTTCAGCACTCGAGGTTTCTGTCAGGGTTACCTCACCCTTACCTCCTTTAGTCGCCTCTTACGACACGCAGAGGATACGGAAGGTGTATTCTAAGCCCCACCTACAGGGTGAATGTATCAGTTATTCTGACTATCCAGTGGACATCTTTCTATAACTGTTCTTCTTCACTGTCTTTACTATTGTATTATTTATTATTTCTGTAATAGGCACTGATGACTAATAGGTGCCGACCCGGTTCTAAGGACCGCATTTTTATACTTTCTGTTTCATACTGTATTAGTTAGTTATGTATATGGCAAGTAGCCATTCTAGTTATTCTGTTTTGTTTATATATATAACTAACTAATACAATATGAAACAGAAAGTATAAAAATGCGGTCCTTAGAACCGGGTCATACATAAATCACAATATTCAAAAGCCCAACATGATGATATTTATTACTCAGAATGCAGATGGCGTCTATGCACATCTAATGTTCACATTCTTGCGAGGGAGCAATCAAGACCACACCTGCCTCCCATTCTGGTGGAGGGGAAACAACAAATCTTAGACCCATTCCTCAACTACCCCCACTGACATCGAGCCCGCACTAGGGCCATGTGTATACAAATTCTATCTACCTTTGCATACAGCATACGCATCATGCGTCAATTTACATCTGTGATTTTGAGAACTGTTGTAAAGTCTAGTATTCCATGAGCGTCGTCGGGAATAGCCCTTGCTGTAGGGTGTAGTTCGGATTGACAGGTCAGGTGCCGGCCATACCAGCTAAGCTGGGTACGCGCCGCCCGTCCTGGATTCGTTCCCTGAACACACACCCCTGGGTAGAGCTATAATCGTATATGAGCCTATGAGAGAGATTGCTGCCTCATATTTATAAGTTATTGTCTCTCTTCATGTTCCACTAAGCCTTATGGCTTCTTAAATGTTTGGATGTCCCTATCCGCACCATGCTCTGATCCGAGCCTGGGAAACTATTGGGGTTTCCGAGCAGTGATGGCCAGGGTGTGGTGTCATATACATTTCCCGTGTATCTTCGGATACATAGTAGTTAAATATCCTTGCCAATGTAGGATGCACTGCAAAAACATATTATAATTATTAATTTCTTTTTCATCTTCTAGGAAGTCTCCCCCGCACCGCAGTGCATATCTGGGCAACTTGTGTTTAAACCTAACATCAGGTCAAAAGGTTAGCTCCATAGGACCTGGTGACGGGCGAGATACGCATCCCCACCGAATTCTGTAAGAATGTGTGGGCAAGATGTTAGGATCTGCCATGCCCTCACGGGAAGGACATTCGCAGTGGGCATTCGTCTCTCTTACCCCCACCATAACGATAGATCAGTTTCCAAAAAACTTGCTTATGCGAAAGTAACCCTTGTCCTGTGACGTCTTATGTGGTTATGGAACAAGATGTCCGGATTCTCACCCAGCTCGGAGGTCTTGCAAAATAACATGTATGCATGCTGTCTTCAGTATTGACGTCTTGGGACGCCTGTTCTCAATGACAGCCGTACTTAAAGCTAGGTAGGACACCTGCCATTTGCGGCCTAAACTGGTTCTTGTCTTTAAAACTAAATGTTAGGTTAGGCATAGAAGAAGCCCGCAAAAATAAAAACGGCAACTACTAATTCAGCATACTTGAGACTACATAAGACGGTGGCGTGGGAATCCCTCGGGAATCGCTCATCTCGTCTTCACGTAAAACAGCACGCAACATTATAATCATAATTTCACTAGGTATGGTCTTTTCTTTGTAGCATTTTGGTAGAAATTAGAGTGGGCCCTTTCTGGCCAATACTCTTCTCCCACTTTAAGCGGTGGCAACATTTTCCTGTGATGGAGGCCTGCGCGAGGCACTTGCCTCTCGCAAGGATTCAGTGACGATGGCCCGCATGAGGCTACTACTTCTCACCCAAAAAGAGCATCAGGAGTAGTGCCCGCGTGAAGTACATAACCTTTCACCACTTCAACAAGATAACTTTCTTTCCTTTTCAGCTTAGAGGTATAATAACTTATATTAAGTTAAATAGTGCTCTCGTGTACGGGAGCCTCCCTTGCGGGGATACCTCTGCAGACCTGCGAGTCTGTGTGGTACCGCCGGGAGTCCTGCATTTAAAAGTTCATCAGGCTGTCTATGTCTTGTATTTTCGTATGCTCATTTTTTATCTAGCATACTTGACGGTCTGTTTAGGTAAAACTATTGTATAGACTTATTTTAGTTAGGTCACCAAATCAAATATTGTGAGTCCGTAGATCACGAAATTGCTATGGACAGGCATACCGGTGACACAAACTCTTGGGATGAGACTGTAGCATTTAATGTTCGCGACGATGGTCGCACGGCCCCACCGGAACGATTGAGTTCCACCGGCCTTAGGAGCCGGTCTTTGTTACCCGCAACTCAGTATCACACGGGATCCATAACTCCGAGACCAGGAGCTAGGCAACGTCATCACTCGTCATGTACATGCGACGCGGCGAGTCAACACTACACACCGGAACATCCCGACACTACCCCCGCGAACTACAAGTGCTACCATGCACATGTAACTAAAACCACACAAATAGCGACTTATAACGTGGTCAGTTGAAAATGGAAACCAGGGACCACAGGGCTTCACCATTAAACTTGTGAGTTGAAAGCGAAAACCTGGGTACACATAGTAATTCTACGTCGTTAGTAGACTTCTGAAAAGAAAGTGATAGCCGGGATGGAGGAATGATGGCAGAACATTTGCCTAGGCGTCCCGACCTTCGGGGATATAAATGTGTTTGTAGTTTTTCTCTGGTATAGAAACATTTTATGCAAGAAAAAATATATATTTCCAGCCTAAAGGCACTCCCATATTACGTTATGGGCTGAATGACAAAACAGTCTGCTCTGAATATTCTAAAAATCATTTTTTGAAGTTCTAAACTAAAGCTTAATTTTTTAAATAGAAATGGGTAAAGGGCACAGCTGCCCCCACCACCCCCATGCCCAATCGGCAATGGGTCAGCTGTCCCCACTGTCCCATGCGTCTGGCGCCCCTGCTGAATCCCATCACCATAGAATCCTTTCATTAACATTTTGTTGACGCCGGGTCATGACATTGCCATATTCTATGTGTGGTTGGACTAGGCTCTTATACGACAGGACAAATGTGCCAGGATCTATGAGTGGAATGATTGTCTGATAATGACAACTAATCTGTTGGCCTAATTATTGGCTGCCTTTTCTGCATACTGGTTGAACTTTAGAGACTTGTCTACGTACACTCCTAGGTCCTTCTCACATACGGTCTCCTCTAGTACAACTGGCTGGTCACTTTCCTGCATGCTGTATTGGAATTTATCGTTCGATCTGCCTAGGTGCATAACTTTGCATTTAGTTGCATTAAAATGGCGCTGCCATGTATCTGACCAGTCTTTTAAGCTATTCAAGTCTTTTTGGAGTGCATCATGGTCAGTTCTGGAGTTAACTCGCGTGTACAGCTTGATGTCATCTCCACAGAGCTTGATCGTGCTTTCTGCTACTCCTGGCATGGCATTAGTGAAGTAGATGAAAAGTACTGGTCCAAGCACACTGCTCTGTGGAATGCCGCTTAACACTGGGGTCCAATTGGAGCAAGATCCACTGATGGATACTCGCTGCTTTCTGTTGCTTAGGGATGCCTGTATCCATCCTAGAGTGTTGCCACTAATTCCATAGCTGTGGAGTTTGCTCAGTAGTCATTGGTGTGGAACAGTGTCAAACGCTTTAGCGAAATCAAGGTAGATGACATCAACTGCATCGCTGTCATCAACAGGTTTGGTACAGTAATCTAGTATGCCTATAAGCTGTGTGATGCAGTACCAGCCATTTAAGAAACCGTGTTGGTGGTCTGACATGAAGCTGAGCATGTGCTTTGTTAGTGCGTCTCGGATGAAGTATTCCATAATTTTGCATTATACTACTGATGTTAAGCTTACTGGTCTGTAATTGCCAGCTCATGATTTGCTACCTTTCTTGAAGATTGGTGTGATCTCAAGAACATATCATATTTGTAATTGTTATCTTTACCAAGAGAATAAATCAAATCAAATCAGAAGAATAGAAATGAACAGAATGCCAGTCTCGAAATTGCATCGGTCTACCCGGGTTTACCCAAATGTAGCAACATTTTCCGCGGGAAAACCTCATTCAATAAGAACGTCATTTATTGGTTGCATTTCCTGAGCTCAAGCCAATAATATTTGTTCTTTTAAAAAATCAATGGTCATATTTGACAAGTGGGTTAGGTATTTTGCAATATTCATTGTAACTCTATATATACTATGCTGTCTAACAATTGGCATTATAATATGCAAATTGGTTACGCATAATTGTTATATTTTATTTGTAAATGTATATAAATGTTATATGTATAAACATAATATTACAAATTTATGTTATATGTCAAGGTCCACCGCTGCCGCATCATACTCATAGGCCTAGCCTTTGGTGGATGCCTGTATTGAATTGTTGTTGTATTGAATTGTTGTTAAATTATTTAGTCTTAACACATTGTTGTCAGTGTTTGAAACATGAAACCAGTTTTCGTTCAAGTAATTAAAGAATTCACTTTTCAATTTTATAAGCTATCTCGGAGTTCCGAATGCGCATGTGCAGAAAACGTCATGTCAAAGGTCAAAGCACATAAACAAACCACTTTGTGTGCCTTCGCTTAACAATAATCACATAGCTTTTACGGTGTTTTCAGCTAAATAAACCTTTTGCAAACATCTGACTTCATAATGATTTATAAAAATAATATGCTTACGTAGTAATCACTGCATGTTTATAAAAGAAATTTCATAAAGCTAACACGAATCACACGAAATACCCTATTTTTGTATATGCCCGATATAGTCAACCTATATAATATGTAGTATTGTTATGTTTGATTCCCGCGACTGTCGTCGGGTATTATATAGACAATGTTTTTTATTTCATACCCATATTTGATTAAAATCTACAAAATTAACAGTTTGTAACTATTATCGGAGGTTAGCGCGTCGACGCAACCCCACCCCTCATCACCACCACCTCCCATCCCCACCCCAACCGCCACACACAGACCCCCAAAATAGCCACAGCCAGGTGTCAAGAATGTAAATATTTGTTATTAAATCTTTCAAAAGACTTTCAAGATTCAAGATTCTTTATTTCCATATAGGTAAATAATTTAACAATTTAATACAGGCATCCACCAAAGGCAAGGCCTATGATGCGGTGAACCCTTGACATATAACATAAATTTATATTATGTTTATACATATGACATTTATATACATATACATGGATATTTTATATTACAAATGACGTAGAGTATGATACGATACATGTAAAAATTATGGTTACATTTAAACAAATTACGTGTGGCGACATGCCTTATGACAGAACATTTTACATAAAGGGGGGGTGTGTGGGGTGGAGAGGGGCGGTGGAGGGAGTGGAGTGACCATCATGCGGAGTATAATTACTATTTAGTGAAATTACAATTATTATACTCGCTATCCCCATTGCATTTCTCATCATTATTACATGTATACTCGGGTGGTCTACAGCGGAAGAAACCGTCTACAGAGACCACATTTATAAAACATAAAAAATAAATAATATGTCACTAAAAATTGGTTATTTCATACATTCAGGAATATTGGTAGTGGCTTGTAATACAGCAGGGCAGCGACTTTTCAGGACCTGGGGTCTTATGTCAACCTGCTTTAAAGGACCATCACCTGGATCCATTTCATGTTCGGCTGTATATGTTTTAACCCATTTCCCCCAATAGCAGTTGCCTGCTAACCCTTTGGAAATTTATGCCTCATACCATATATAGGGCTTACATTCATAGGGGTGTAGGAACGTATTTTGGCAGGGTGGGAGTGGGTTGGGTGGGGGAGGGATGGTACTAAACTATATTGGTGTGACCAAAACCTAAGGGACGCAATGGAGGATACACTGAGAGAGGAAAAATCTGAAGGGTCGCTGTAGCGCCCCCCCCCCCCCCCCCCCCCCCCCCCCCCCCCCCTTCTACGCCTATGTATATAGCAAGCGTCTCGAAAATTTAAAAGCCAACTTGTCCTTGTATCGTATCTGTGTTAAATCCAATAAACGAACTTGTAAGGTTATGAAAGCAAGTAGTTTTTTTAGTTATGTTCGTGATACCCACCCGCCCCACTCAGAGACTATACCCTCGTCCAACAATGACAATCCGATGATTTTTTGTTTGAAAAATCCAAATCTGTAAGCAAGATTAGGGTGATGTATGGTATGCTGTGGTGCATTGTTTAAATTTTTTTTAAAGAGCAACTCTACAATTAAAGTCTTAGAAGGATTCTCAGATCGAGGTTAATCTTCAAAGATTTTCATTGGGAAGATCTAACTCACACCCTCCCGACACTGCCTCCTGCCACACTGTCAATCAAATAATTTGTCAGAACAATGCGATTACTGATCACCCATGCACCTAAACAATCTAGCAATCAAAGGATCAACAAGTCAGCCACTAGAGCAATCAGAATATTCATTCAGTCAATCAATGATTAAAGAATAAAGAAATGAATCAATCAATAATTGGATTCAATTCAATTCAATTACAGCCAGCCATGCGATCGTTCAGCCAATCCATTAGGTATATATACGCACCATTGCAGTGGCGTAGCCCTAGCGTCGTGTATGGGGTGATTTGGGCTACCAACTAACTGCATGAGTGAGTGATCAACCAACCGACAGAGTACATGACTGGCAGGCGGGCTGGTCAGCCGGCTGGCCGATCGGCCGGCCCACCCACCCACCAACTCACTCATGAGTGAGTGACTGATGAACTGTGTGGGTGAGTGAGTGAGTGAGTGACAGGCTGATTGACCAACTGGCTGGTCACCTGACAAACTAACTGGCTTATCGAGTGGGTCTGTGGTGGATGGAGCCATAGGTGGATGTCTGTCTGCCGACGCGGCTGCCACATGCCTGGTTGTCTGGCTGCCTCCCTGGCTGATTGCCTGCCATGGCTGTCTGATTGCCTGTCTGCCCTGCCCTGCCCTGGCTGCCTGTTTTCCTGACTGGCTGTTTGTCTTGATTACTGCCTAATTGCATGCCCTGCCCTGTCCTGCCCAGTCCTGGCTGCATGCCTGTTATGCCCTGACTGCTCTGGCTACCTGTCATGCCCTGACTGACTGCCTGTCATGCCTGTCCTCCACTGGCTGCCTGATTGCCTGCCAGCCCTGCCTTGGCTGCCTGATTGCTTGCCCTGCCCTGGCTGCCGGTCATGCCCTGGCTGCCTGCCTTCCTCTCCTCCCCTGGCTGCCTGAGTGCATGGCGGCCATGCCATGCCCTTGCTGCCTGCCCTGTTCTGGCTGTCTGATTACCTGCCATGTCCTGCCTGACTGATAATATGATAAACATAATTGTACTCTGTTTGGGACAATTCCGTTATGAATGAATAGCGCAATCTACGCGCACGTATTTACATTGAATGATTACATTAGGTAGCCTAATAGTGCCTTTAGGAGACTAGAGGATTATATAGTGTTAAATTGGTAATATTAGAACAAGGAAATTGTAGGATCCAAGTATGCGTAATACCATACACACAAACTATATAGGCCTAACTATGAAGCTGGTGTACGTGTGTAGGCCTACACTGTCAGTCTCACGTAATCGCTGACATTACATAGACTTAAAAATAAGCATATTGTAATTATATTTCTAAAATACATATAATAACTACATTTATTTATTGAATTTATGCAACATACACTAGTGTGAATCCACTTATAATCGTAACAGCTAATAAATGGGCCGAATTGGCACCGGGGCGAATGTGCTTGACCGCGTTGTTTTCAGCCTCCAGTTGCGTAAATATTATTTGATTTTCTAATTCTTCTGCATAAATATCTTGATATGAATCCATATCAAGCTGTCGCTAAGAAGTTCACACATAAGAACACCATAAAACACGTAGGTATGAGTAGGAAAATTCGTAACGTAGCATTCATAACCGCAGAGCTGTCCGACTCGACAGATTTGTTTATGTACTTTGACCTTTGACAATACCCATAATTATTTACGACGCCGTAACTCCGAGATAGCTTATTGATTTCTTTCATATTTGTACATCATCATCATCATCATTATCAGACAGAACTTCTCAGTCAGAATTTGTAAGCTGTATACCAGAGTCCGTCATATCAGCAACAACACTCAACTCATGTTCACTCATTTACAAGAGAATCCGCAATTCTAGACTTAGTGTTAACTAAGAAAACATGGTTGAAAACCTAGAAGTGCATTATAGTGTGGTACTTGGTGACAAACACTACAATTGAGGAGAAAATCAAGCCTATTATAGATTAATATGAAAATAGGCATTGCCTATAAGCGAATGGAGACACCATTTATTGCTTAAATAAATAGGACGAATTTGTATAGGGTCGAAATATCCTAAATACATATGCCCATCTATAGTAAAGCTAATTTTTCGTCATGCGTGGAGGGAATTCTGCTAAATCCAGTCCACGATATTCACAACAATGCATCTGCCCATTGTCAGTGATATACGCCAGCATTGTTGCATCTTTTACCGGGGCCTACACCATTAAAATAATTGCACCAGTCCAATGACGTTATAAAATTTGTACCGCCGTATCACGGTGCTCCTCGTTATTTTGGGGGAAATGCAAACAAGTTCATAGTAACTATAACGTCATAATGAAATATTGTCCGCTGGAATTTTTAAATCGCGTTTATCCAGATATAAGCTACAAAAAACGGGACTTAATGCATGTCTGCGAGGAAATACATGAATGTATATTCCATCCAGGTGCGAATGGCGTGGTACCCGGCCTTAAATTTCCTGCTATCTTTGCTAAATACATACGACATTGACAACAACAACTTTCCACGGCCATGAGTTTTAAAAATAATTCGAGACAGTCAACGAAACCTCATATTGCATTTACAGACGCATAAATAGGAATAAATAAAGCTTTTATCTGGTCTACATCAGACCATTTAATCGTTTTACATTCTATAGTAAATGTACGTTATTTCATGATAACAATATCATACAAATTTTGGACATTGAAAATGCGCAGTAGGTTGCCCTAAAACGAGAGGAACATGCGCATATTGAAGAACCATATCCCATAATGCAACGGGGGGCCCCATGAAGAAACCACAAAAGCTATATCATAAGCCGAAACCGGAACCAAAAAAAGCTCGCGACCGAAACGAAGCTTTTTCAGTCGCATGGCATATGTATTTTAGCCCGGTTCCGTGTCTCATTTTCTGTTGATCTTTCTTCATTACACGTACTTACATGTTATCTATATACACTCACTTCATTCATGATGGCTTCACGCTTTGTGCGAAGCCATCGCTCACTCTGTTTGCTATAACAAAGGGTACTACCAAACACTAAAAAACAAACTAATCCTCATCTCATGTGATGATTTATTCCAAAATAAAGATTCTGAGGAATGGTGGGAATTTTTTTAAAATAATTACCATAGGCTAGTTACTAAACATATACCTACAAAGACTCCGAAAAAAAATCAAACAAACCTCAATGGATGAACCGTATAGCACTGAAAAAGGTACGTACAAAATACAATTTTCAAACAACAGGGGCCCAATAATGTATCAGATGTACAGAAAGTCCCTCGACGAGGCAACAACAGCATGCCGAAATGCAAAATGAAAATTTGAAAGGGAGCTATCAGACAAAATTAAACAAGACAGCAAGAGTTTTTATGCTTATGTAAGGAAAAAACAAAAAACAACAGGGTAGGATGACTAAAAGATAATGAAGGAAACATCCTTCTAGATACATTTGAGAATGCTGAGCTATTAAATGAATACTTTTCATCAGTATTTACGACTGAAGACTTTTAAGTAACATCCCACCTCCAAAGCAAACCAATATACAAACCAGACTGTGTAACATAGAAATATCAGCCATCATTGTCGAGGAAGTCCTTTCTCCTTCGATCAATACTTACCATTATATTACTCTCTTGGATAATACAAGCTAGCTAGCTAGCTACTCTAGGAATCTAGATTTAGAAAGCTTTACTGGTGTCTGCCACCGGGTACCCAGTTCCCAGCAAACGGGTACTCGTCTGCCAGTAAGGCTCATTCTTGTTTGCATAGCAACAAGAGCTATACATGCTTTTTGCATTTGGAAATTTCTTAGAGTTTCTTAGTGTTTTCTCTGCCTAAGTTTAGCTGATTTCGCTTCACGGACTATTGGACTAACCATGGAAGGAGCTTCTGAATCTCAGGTTGTATTCCTTCATGTTGTTCTCTAGCTGTATGGTGACTTAAGTCTCTAAGATTTTGTCTGTCGCATGTCCCAATTTCTGACCCCGAATCTGGGACGTGTGGTGACAACGAAATATGCCAGATAGATCGCCTTCTTTTAATCCCAACGGCGATGGCCAGTAATATGAAAATGGATGTTGGCTATACATTTTTTTAACACGAAAATCGGCTGACGTCGTTCTTTGCATTGCTCGATGGTTTCAAAATTCTTGTTTTAAGATGTGTGTTCTGCGGTTTTACCGTGTTCTACGGCAGTTTGTTTATGCATTTTGTTGTTTCCTTCATGTATCGTTTTGGCCTTCGTTTGAGTAGTATAATTTGAAATTTATTCTTAAATATACCGCGAATGCTATTCGATATGGTTCCTGGTTCCGTGTGATACATCCGTCAAGATCAGTATATGGGAGTATTAATGTCCGCTATCCTTATTGTCACCAGCTTATGCGATCTTGGTTGTAACGTTGCGGGTTTGGGGTGCTGGAGGGTTAACATTTAATTTATAGTCAAAATATTTGAAAATTATTTGTCTGCCTTCCATTCCTGTTTCGTTCCGCTTGCTTATTTTAAGTTTTATGCTTATTTTTTAGGCCAAGCCTACCCCGCCATCTTGTTTCGAATGCCATAGGCTCGTGAAAGTCACCTACAAAGACCATGTCTGTTTTCGATGTTCTTCCTGTAACGTTGATAATAGGTGTAATGTTTGTTCAGTGTGGCCGATTGAGGCATTGGTTGAGTTCCTTTCCCAGAAGGACTTGGCCGGGTCTGATGCCGGGTCAGGCGGTACGAAAAGAGATCGCGGCGCGTCCATTTTGGCCCCTGGGAGCGCTCCACGTCTGCAGTCGAAGGTTTCGGAGGTGGCACCTCCGGCGTGGTTCGGGCCCGCTATGCAAGGCTTCTTGCATAGCGTCCTGCCATGCTGGTGTCGCTGATTCCTAAGGCTGTAGGACAGTCTCTTCCCGTGTCCAGTACGGACCCTGTCCTTGGACAGGGTTCTGGACCGCCACCGAGGGAGCCATCTCGTATGGCTCCCTAGCGGTCCCGTCGGTCTCCGGCCTGATGGGTACTGTCTCTCTGCGGCCACCTCCGGGTGGTCCTGTTAACGGTGGCTGGTCCGTCGGGCATGGGAGCCGTTCGCCAGGACAGCACCAGTGATTTCGTATCTGGTGACGACTCTTCGGGGTCTAAAGATGAGGAGAGACTGTTGGGGCCTGAGATGCTGCACGTGGAGTGCATGGAGGTCGATTCCGTCCTGGATAGAACCGCCCTCCATCTGTCTGGCTTGGCGCAAGCCAGGTCACTCGCTCCGCCCATGGTTGATGCCACACCGGTACTAGGCACCCGTCCAGTGCTGGTTGGTTTGCCACCAACCGACACGGTGACGGGTGTTGCTGGCCGGGCTTGGTACAAGCCTATCTCGCCTGGTTCAGAGGCCACACATGGGTGCTGTTGGCGCCTGTGTATGGTCACGGTTCCATAACCACTACGGGTCCGCACGGTTTTCTGTGCGGGCCTACTCCATGGATCAGTGCGATTCTCATGAGGTGGCGGCGGAACCGTGCAGTACCGGGAGGCCGCTGCTGGTAGACCCGTGAATATGTCAATGGGTGATGTATTCATGGGTGTGTCTTCTTCGGAGATGGACTTGTCCGAGGCTCTGGCTTGGCTAGCCAGGATGGACCCATCTGTGGTTTTGGCCGCGGCCGAGGAGGACACACCCCATCCATCGGTTGCATTGATTAGGACGGGTGTCTTGCTCGTGGCTCGGATCCAGTCCATTGGGTTGGATCTATGGTTTAAGGAATTGCTGGATGCTATTTATGGCAAGCAACTCTTAAACAAGAGCCAGCTCCCTGCGGCCTCCAGCGAGGTGCGGGCAAGTTGCTGTATTCCCAGAGGGGAGTATGACGGATACGGTGTGGTTCCACCAGTCACTGAGGATGACCGCTGGGTACTTTGGGTTCAGAGTGCTGGAGCGGGTGGTCCCGCTCAGGCGCTTGTGGACAGATCTCAAGCGCACCACGAAGAAGTCCTGTCCCTATGCGATGAGTAAGTGAGGGCAACAATGAGTGCTGTCAATCACTCCTATCGCCTACTTCAGTCGGTGTGGGCTGAAGTTGGGGCAGGCCAACCTGTGATGCTGTCTTGTGTCAATGATGGCCTGGTGCTGTCGATGGATGCTTTGGCCAGGGTGCAAGCGTGAGTTACAAAATCCACGAGGCAGATGGTCCTTGACCATATGCATCCAGCTACGGCAGTCAGGGAGTGTTTGCTTGGAATGCCCCGGAACGGTCCTAGCATCTATGGTGACCAAGCACGGGCCATCTTAGAGGATACTGCTAACATAGCGCAGAATCGGTTGGCGGTTAATCTACAGTTAGAACTAGTGTGACAGGCGCAGGCACTAGGGGCTGTGGCTAAACCGTTAGCTGTACAACCGTCCTCCAAGAAACAGAAGAAGCACAAGGGCAAGGCGAAAGCCAAGCCAGCTTCTTCTGCTATTGCTGGGCCTTCGCAGCCGCCTGTGGCTAAGAAGGCAAGGAAGGTTGTGGAGGCTCCTGCCCACCCCAGTGTTGCTCCTGATCGCCCGAGAGGCGGGAAGGGGAAGGGCAAGGGTAAGTCCACCAAGGGTGGAAAGAAGGGAGCTGATCATCCCTGAGGGTATGGTAGCTCCTTTCGTATTTGTCTGGACCGCGCGTGTGCGACAGGAACAGTGGTGCCAGTTAGACCAGTGATGCCAAGACCAAAATGGTTCTCTCTCTCTCTCTCTCTCTCTCTCTCTCTCTCTCTCTCTCTCTCTCTCTCTCTCGTTAATAGAGGGTGGGGGGGGGGAAACGGATCGTGAGCCAGACCGAGGTGTGACGTCAGACAGTCTGGTCCTGGGGTACATGCCAGAGTGGTGGGATTTTCCACCACAAAACCTGTCTTTGGCACCAGTCTGGACTCCCGTACCATGGGAGCCAGACAAGTTAGAAGCCATTCAAAATGAAGTGTCAGGTATGCTTCTGAAGCGAGCAATAAAACCAGCAAACCAGAACACTCCAGGCTTCTATTCAAACATATTTCTTGTCCCCAAGAGCATAGGTGGGGTGGGGGTGGAGACCCGTACTCAATCTCAGGCCATTGAATTGGTTTATCCATACGCCTCGGTTTCAGATGGAAACTTCGAGATCAGTAATGGCAGGATTAAGGAAAGGAATGTGGTGTGTGTCAATCAATCTGAAGGATGCATATTTCCACATTCCAATGAACAGGGGTTGTCACAGGTTTCTGAGATTCGCGTTACAGAATCAGGTATGGAGTTTGTAGTCCTCCCATTCGGCCTGTCGACAGCCCCAAGGGTTTTCACCAGAGTGGTCCTAGCGGTGACAGCGTTTCTCAGAAAAGAGAACATGGCGCTTCACACCTACATAGACGATTGGCTTATCAAGGAGGACACGCAAGCCAGGTTAGGAGTGGATACTGCTCTGACTCTGAAGTTACTTTCAGATCTAGGCTGGATAGTCAACAAGGAGAAATCCGAATTGACACCCACTCAACGCTTTATTTGGGGATGCGATTCGATCTTGAGGAAGGGAGGGTTTACCCGTCAGAGCCCAGAGTGGTGTCTCTGTTAGCCATCCTCAAGAGTTTTCAATTGGGAAACCACATTCAGGCGAGGAGGTGTCTTCCGATGCTGGGCGTGATGGTCTCCATGGAGCAGGTAATCCCGTACACTGCTATGATGCGAAGACCTATCCAGTTGTATCTGATTTGGAGCCAATAATGTCGCATCTTGTATGATGGAAAAAATGTCAGAATCTCCTAATAGGAGTTTCGCTGCACCTACCCCCCCCCCCCCCCCAGCTGTCCGTGTACATGGATGCATCGCTGGAGCGATGGGGGTGGGGGGGGGGGCCTGCCTGGGAGAACACCAGGTTTCGGGCACATGGACTCTCTAAGAGAGTCAGCTGCATATCAATCTGTTGGAAATGATGGCAGTGGAACTGGCCTTGGAAAAGTTTCTTCCAAAAGTCAGGGGCAAGGTGATATTGATACGGTCGGACAAGTCGACTAGTATCATACATAAATCTCCAAGGCGGGACCAAGTCACCCACACTGTATGAACGTGTGGCACTTGATTCAATGGTGCAGGAATTACTCAGTTATTTTGAAATGGTTGAACATTCTGGCGGATGCTTTATCTCGCAGACAGAGGATTCTGCCAACAGAATGGTCTCTCAACTCTCCAGTTCTTCAAAGCATCTTCGAGCATTGGGCAAAAAAAGCGTGGACTTGTTTGCCACAAATGAAAATGCTCAAATCATGACTTATGTCTCGCCGAGTCCAGATCCAAATGCCCTCGATACAGACACTCTGGCGATAAGCTGGAGAGGGATGCACGCTTACGTGTATCCACACACCATTCTTCTGCCGACGGTTTTGGTGAAGATCAGGGAGGAACCATGCCTTGTCCTGCTAATAGCGCCATTTTGGCCCAGCAGAGCGTCATTCACAGATCTTCCGGATCTGCTGGTGGACAATCCAGTGCAGCTGCCCGAGATTCCGTACATAATCTCCCAGGCCATTTCATTAATGAAAATGAAAAAAAAAATCTCCCAGGCCAAGGGCCGCTTCCTACACGAGCGGCCCAAGATGTTCAAATTGACTGCATGGATGTTATCCAACAACGTTCCATGTCGGAAGGCTTTTCTCCACAGGCTGCGAGCTTCATCGCAGCCACGAGAAGGAGGTCAACCTTCAGGTCATATAACCACACGGTTAACAAATTTGCAGAGTGGTGTGAAGGAAAGGGTATTGATACCTTTCAATCCACTATTCAGCAAATATCCGACTCTGTGAGCTGTTCTATTCAGGACTGGCTCCTGTCACAATTGCTGGATACAAGTCAGCTTTGGCATCAGTTATCCCATGTCTAGCCAACAGGGATAGTCCAGAGGTGGCCCAGTTGAATGTGATGGTGAAGGGAATGAGCAATCTCCGACCGAGACAACCGGTAGTCATTCCAGCCTGGAGTCTATCGTTGGTGCTTAATGTACTGGCCAAGCACCCTTTCAAACCGTTGGGTTCGGCTAGTCTAAAGCATTTGACTCTAAAGGCAGTTTTTCTATTGGCAGCTTCCTCAGTGAGAAGGCACAGTGAGATGGGCTTTTCAGCAGAGAGGGGCCGAGTTATTGTCTCCGGAGAGGGTCTGCAACTACCGCCAAGAGCAGAGTTTATGTCAAAGAATCAATCTTTGAAATATCCCGTCAAACCGATCATTATGCCAAAGCTAACTAGGTTTGATCATGATGCCAGTGTCTGGTGTCCAGTCTGTGCTTTGACTAAGTACAAAAAACGGATGGACTCTTTACGGTCAAACGATAGACATCTGTGGATCTGCCATAAGAAGCCATATGGCAGATCCACGCTTTGACTAAGTACAAAAAACGGATGGACTCTGCCATATGGCGCCGCATCCATGGATTCTATCTCTCGTTGGGTAGTCGATTCATTCAGATTACCCACGAGATTGCGACTGGGCACCAGGTGCAATGTGCTAGCCTAGGGCTCATGATGTTAGGAACTTGAGCTCATAACTCTAAGTTCGCAAGTTCACTTCCCTGCTGGTTCGTCGCGTTGTGGCCTTGAGCAAGTCACTTAACTCTGCGTTGCTCCAGTCAACCTAGCTGTAAATAGGTACACAGCTCTGCACACTGTATGTGGCTGTCGGGCTTGAACTGTCAAATGAACAGGGAATCAGATGTATAGATAGCACTTAGAGCATGCAATCTCAGAGTTCAGCGCAATATAAATGTACTATCTCTCTATGTATCCTTTTCAAAGATTTGTTTATGTGACTTAGAGATAAAAAAGGAAAACTATGCGCTAAGTTTTTAGTCCGTAGAACTGGTTTAGTCATGATGAGCACAAGTCTGTACAATTATTTGCTGGTCTGGGACTAGCGGACTAGAGTGAAATTCGAACTACAGGGTTCGCACAGGTCATGGAAATCCTGAAAAGTATGGAATTTGACAATCTAAATTCCAGGGCTGGAAAAGTCATGGAAATTTGTCACTTTGATCGTAGTCACGGAAAAGTCAATGAGAATGATATCAAACAAAGGTAGATATCATCATCATACATACATGACAATGCGATATTCCCTCACAATGGCGCCATTGTTATTGAGCAATGGCTTACCTTACTTAACCCATATATCGCTGAAGTTCCAGACTCCAAACCTTTCTGTACATATAAATTTATGATAGCTGCTATTCATGGTATTTCAGTGGATGTTCAGTTATTACACTGTTAATACAGCTTAACCTATTTCATTCTATATTGTAATACAGCTAGAGCATATTTATTAATGCCTAACAGTGCCTTCTTAAGCTTTTACTATTTTTGAAAATTTACCCATGGAATGACTGGCTCGTTAACCGAGCCAGTCATTCCATTGGTAAATTTACAAAAATAATCTTCCCTGTTCTGCAAATGGACATTTTCTATGAGAAAATTAAAATTTTCTTGAATAAATTCAAGGGTTAAAGCATGATAAACAACCATGAGGTTAAGTATAAAAACTTTCCACCTGATGTCTAAGTATTTCCCAGTATTTCCCGCTGCCTTGGGAAATACTGGTACAAGTTTTATATATGTATTAGTAATACTAGATGCAAGGTATGGTGTAATAGAGACGCTAATGGATGGCAGGGCTGGCATCTAAATCAGCAACAACCCCCAATCAAATTAGATAAAAAATATTCAACAGAATGTTTATTTAATTGTAAATTCACCGAAGGCATATATTTAATTCAGACACTTATTGTCAGATGTTTGCCACTTTCATAATGGCCCTACGCCATTTGATTATGACGTCAGCTGTACATATTTTGATTGTGACGTCAGATACTTGAGTCACAGGTCCAGTCCCTCCATTCTTTGTGCATTCACGAGTGCTTAACAAATTCTATAAAATTATTTATTGATGAGCTACAGAATGATCTATGGGTGAACACTTTAACCCTCAAAACGGCTTCTGCAGATTATTTTTGAAACTTTATCGCTGTAATGACTGGCTCAATAACCGAGCCAGCCATTCCAGTGATAAATTTTCAACAATAGTTTTCTCTTGGTCTGCAAATGGACATTTTCTATGAGAAAATTAAAATTTTCTTTCGAAGTTAAATGGCTAACCATTTAACCCTTACAGACCAGAAATGACAGATTACTTATAATGTAAAGAATATTCTGTTGAATATTTTGAAACTAATTTGACTGGCTTCTAGTTAAATTAGTTTCAAAATATTTAACAGCTTTTCTATATATGAATCTCAAAACAGAGATGATAATTTCAAGGGTTACTGATCCAGTAGGCACAGGTTTTTTATGTATTATTAGCTCACCTGGCCTCAAAGGCCAAGTGAGCTTATGTCGTGGCGACCGTCCGTCGTCTGTCGTCCGTCAACTTTTCCTTTAAACGACTTCTTCTCAAGAACAGCCGGGCCAATTTCAATTATATGTGGCGGGAAGCATCCTTAGGGCATAGGGATTCAAGTTTGTTCAAATGAATCCGATCGGCCAATCAGGCCGGCGGCCATCTTGGATTTTAACCGATTTTTAGAAACGTCTTTAAAAATCTTCTCCGAAACCGCTGGAGGGATTGAAGGAAACCTCATGAAATATGCTCTAGGGCAAGAGCTCAACCAAATTTGTTCAAGGGAACTTAATTGGTCAAATAGTTTGGCACTCATCTTCGTTGACATAGTTTTAGCGAAAATAACTTCTTCTCCAGAACCACTGAAGGGATCAGGCTGAAATTTGGCAGATATGATTATGGACTAAGGCCCAGTAAACTTTGTGCAAGAGATGTTGATCCATCCAAAAACCTGGCCGCTGTGGGCCAATCAAAATATAGCATGTTTGGCGGCCATATTGGGTTTTCGAATCTGTCGGATAAACGGTTTGGTGGCCATCTTGTATCATTTTCTGGCCAAAAGCTCCCATGCTAAAGCAATGGGAAATTTAAAATATCTTCTCGAGAACTACTGGAACGATTTCCATAATATTTGTCATGAAGCATCCTTAAGGCATAGAGATTCAAGTTTGTTCAAACGAACCCGATAGGCCAATTTGGCCGGCGATCATCTTGGATTTGGGCCGATTTTTAGAAATGTCTTTAAAAGTCTTCTCCTCCCAAACCATTTGAGGGATCAATTCAAAACTCACGAAAGATGATCTAGGGTAAGCGCTGAATCAAGTTTGTTCAAGGGAACTTGATTGACCAAATGGTTCAGTGGCCATCATGGATCACGTAGTTTTCACAAAAACAACTTCTTCCCCAGAACCGCTGAAGGGATCAGGCCAAAATTTGTGATATATAATTATCAACTAAGGGCAATTAATGTTTGTTCAAGAGAAGTTGATTCGCAAAAAAATATGGCCGCGGTGGACCAATCAAAATATAGTGTGCTTGGCTGCCATATTGGATTTTTTTATTTGATGGATTTTGAGGCCGAAATTTGTTTTATATAGGTTTTTGGGTATTCTGATCTCAAATTTGCAATTTTCGAAACTGTCAGATAAACGGTTTGGCAGCCATCTTGGATCATTTTCCCGCCAAAAGCTCCCATACTAAAGCAATGGGAAATTTAAAATGTCTTCTCGAGAACTACTGGCCCGATTTGAATTATATTTGGCAGGAAGCATCCTTAGGGCATAAGGATCCAAGTTTGTTCAAATGAACCCGATCAGCCAATTTGCCCAGCTGCCATTTTGGGTTTCGGCCAATTTCAGGAAATGTCTTTAAAAATCTTCTCTGAAACCACTTGGGTTTTTTCTTATCTAGGCCGAGAGGTAAGCCAATTTTGTTCAAGAGAAATTGATTAACCAAATGGTTCAGTGACCATCTTGGATGACCTGGTTTTCACAGAAATTACTCCTCCCGAACCGCTGAAGGGATCAGGCCGCAATTTGTCCAAGGGAAGTTGATCC
Source organism: Chaetoderma sp. LZ-2023a (assembly GCA_034401795.1). Lineage (NCBI taxonomy): Eukaryota > Metazoa > Mollusca > Caudofoveata > Chaetodermatida > Chaetodermatidae > Chaetoderma > Chaetoderma sp. LZ-2023a. Next base: position 54,823,031 of record CM067365.1, read on the forward strand.
ATCAAAAAAACATGTGCCAATCAAAATGTAGTGTGTTTGGCGACCATATTGCACTTGCAAAAATGTCCACAAACTCATTTAAAAGACTGCTAAACCACCCACCAACAATTTGGACAAAAATTGATGGTGCTCCAGGTGAGCGACACAGGCCCCTTGGGCCTCTTGTTTGTACAATAGCCTTGCTGGAATACGCTTAGACTCATATTTTAACCCTCTATCACTCTGACATCAATATTCTATCTTAAAGTCTTATACTGCGACAATCATGTCAATAGCAAAAAAACTGGTGAATATTTTTCAACTATTTTGGTGGACGATGTTGGCTGTCTGCGACAGCAATATCTTCCACCAAATTTCTTGAAAAAGTTAATCTTTTAACCCTTTAATGATCAAACGCAGTCAGGAAAATTTTAATATCTGCCCATTGAATATCCATTTACAGGCCAAGAAAATATAATTTTTGAAAATTTATTACTGGAATGACTGGCTCAGTTATCGAGCCAGTCATTATAGTGGTAAATTAAAAAAATTGTATTCTCTTGGCCAGTAAATGGACATTCCACAGGACCATAATAGAGGCCGGTTTGACCATTAAATGGTTAATTTACTTTGAAAATTAAAAATTTCGACCAGATTGGTAAGGGTTAACCCGATATTTTACTTTCACAGATCTTATGTCTTTGTCATGATGTCATTACCGGACAGTGAGAGGTATAAGAAGCTGTTTGCTAAATGCGATCGTATTCCGGAGGCCACTCTGGAACGTGCAAAGACGGAACTGGGTGAAACCAATGAAATATGCAGCATCTGCATTAGAGACTTACATGACCTGATTGAGAATCAAAAATTGGATATCACTTCGTATGGACGGAAAATTCACGATAAATTCGCGTCTCAGACAGATGATTACCTAATGAGATTTCTAAGAGCAAAGAAATTTAATGTGCAGAAAGCGTATAATTTAATGAAAGGTAAGTTGTAATTATCTTATTATTTCATCTTGAGAACGGCTCTCCAAGTGTGATACCGGCGATCGAAATGGAAGAAGAAGAATTATCTTATTGATAAATATGCCTTAGGTAATGTCATAGTGGTCGTGTTTAAGAAAATCAAAAGTTTTCCATTATCAATATCCATTTGCAGGCCAAGGGAATACTATTTTTGAAGATTATCCAATCAAATGACTTCTGCAATGGTCTTGAGGAATGTCCATTTACAGGCTAGGAGAAGACTATTTGAACTAATTTTTGAAAACTTACCACTGGGTGCCAGGCTTTCCAGTGATTAATTAAAAAACACTGTATTCTCTTGGCCTGCTAATAAACAGTCATGACCACTGCAGTAGCTATTATTGGTGGCCCTGTAACGGTGTCATGAAGAGTGGTTTCTACACCATGTCGGCTAATCTTGATAACATGATTCAAAGGCCATTGTACACTCTAACCCTTTAACGGTCAAGGTGTCCAAAATGACCTGAGTAGTATAATGTTTATCTGGGTTTCTAAATGTCCTTTTTGAGGCCAAAAGAAGACCGTTTTTGAAAACTAATCACTGGAATGACTGGCTCGACAATCGAGCCAGGCATTCCAGTGGTAAATTTTCAAAACAGTCTTCCCTTTGCCTCCAAATGAATATTCACTAAGCAGAAATTTCAATTTTATTTATCAATATGTGTAGGTAACAGAATTATGCTGATAAAATGATTCCAGTGGGTGGCTGCTAGCATTTTAACATAGATTATTACTCACACCACCAAAGGCTGGTGTGAGTATTGTGGTTGGAGCTATCTGATAATGTTTGTTTGTCTGATTATCCACAGAATATCTTCGGAGTTCGAGACGGTAGAATCACCAAATTTAGCATATCGATTCATATTTTGGATGGCTAGACAAAATAGACCAAAAAATGAGTTGGGGGTCAAACAGTCAAATATCTAGGCCACAGGGTCACTGAGCGCATCGTGAAATAACGTTTTGGTCATACATCGGAAATGCAAGGAGGTAGAATCATCCAATTTGGCACATCCTTCATATTATAAGTACAGTACCTATAAGTTGTATGAGCTTCATGCCAAAACATCAAATATCTAGGTCACGGGGTGGTGAAACGCATACCTGAATACACATTTTTGGACATAACTTTGGAGTGCAAGAAGGCAGAATCACAAGATTTAGCACACACTTTCATATTACGACCCTTTATGAGTGTTTTGAGACAATGCATATAGGCATGAGTCAACATCTTCCTTGAGTGTATTATATATATATATATATATATATATATATATATATATATATATATATATATATGGCCACTCAATATTTAAGAAGATGCAAGTTAGAAATCTTACAAATATTGAAAATGTAGACACAAAATCTATGGCAAAATTCACTGCCATTTCACAGAGAACACTAGAGTATTTCATCACTATAGCTGTAACTGAATTCCTTGATCTAATCCGTATAATATTGCTTGTTTGTATCCTCCGCGCTAGTGGTCTTTTTCTGCAATAAAAGGATGTGACGCTAGTATCATGTCTGAGGCAGGTTAACTGGCTGAAGATATTTAAAGGAAAACTCACTTTATTCTAACCATTTGTGTGATAGAATTTGTCACCCATAAGCCATCTTTGACATTTCAGCTCTTTATCATGTGACTTACGAAAGATATTCAGGATTTAGTAGTTACATGTTGATACATTTCTACACCCTATGATGGCTGTCATGATTTACATTTCAAACAATCGGAATAAACCTAGCATCTCCGCCTCGTTATATCTGCGCTCGATCATAGAGGTGCCAGTTATAGTTTGGCATTTTCGTATAAAAGCACTCATACAGGTTTCATATGCTGTTGCATATTTTGAAACTAATTTGGCTGGAGGTTGTTGCTGCCTACAACTTCTAGTAAAACTAGTCTCAAAGTATTATATAATATGTAATGCACTGGCACTTGCATGACATCACACACTATCGCTTGATGAGACAAAATGGTGGCGATCACTGTTCAACATTTACGCGATATTACAAGGCAGATAATTGTGATACAAATAAGGTATTGTAACAGGATAAGAAAGATATGGAAATAATGGAATCTATAAACCATAATCCATCGGTACAATACAACATGTGAGATGAGATTAACATACCTTTAACCTTTTCTCAGCTCTTTCCAATGGAGGAATCTAGTTTTACCTATTCCCCGCCCCTCTCTAGCTAAGCTCCACCCACGCTTCGCCCGTGTTGGGATCGATAAATTCCTGAGCTCCCTAACTATCAATTTCCAGAATACTATACAGGTAAGCTGTTGAATATTTTGAAACTAATTTGACTGGATGCTGTTGCCTATGGCAGCAATAGCACCCATTCAAATTGTTTTCAAAATATTGAACAGCATGTTTGCTAAATAATAAAGACATACAATTCGTACAACAATGCTTAGTCCGTCATCAATTAAGCGTTCGTGACGAACTTAGCTACGTCATTCATGACACAATTGATTATGACATCATCCTACACATCACGTAGCTGATTACGACGTCATACAATTGATGGATAATCTGGAAAGGTCCATTTGACAGCTTCGTAAGTATAATAATTGTTCAAATTGATAAACTCATTCACGCGTACGCTCTAGTTTCTAGACAAACAACATAATAACAAATTTATATGGGTGACACAGCCAAGTTTCCTGTATGAAAATGGTATGCAGTAACAATGTGATAATACGGTTATTTCGCCACAAAAATACAGAGTACTTCCAAAATTAATTCCTACCTCAGTGCTATTGTCTCTTTAACCCTGTAACATTCACATCAGCCAAGAACCGCTTCTGCAGTGGGTTTGAGAAATGTCCATTTGCAGACCAAGAGAAAACTATTTTTGAGTATTTACCACTGGAATGGCAGGCTCGATAACCAAGCCAGTCATTCCAGTGGTAAATTTTCAAAAATAGTCTTCTCTTGGTCGTGTAAATGATATTTCTATGAGAAAATTCAAATTCTTTTGAACAAATTTGAGGGTTAAAGAATTCAGGTTTGAGCGTATCAATTGACATTTGACGATGTTTCATGAGGACATTGAAAAAATCATGTTGAATGCACAGTAGCTGGAGCACCATTACAAATCCCCACATGTTCACCGATTTTGTCATCCTCCAATGCCGAGCCTAATATAAATTAGGCTTGAGTGATTACGTGATTAAATCGAAAATCGCGCTTATCTTTTAAATCGTTAATTTATATGATTAAAAATTAAATAATCGAATAATCGTGAATAATTTCTACTGTATATAATATTTCTATTCAAACCGTTTAATTACTTTCTTAATGAGATCAGTCACGACAATTGACGTTTTTCTCAGTGAATGTAAGTCCATTTGCAGGCCAAGAGAAGCCTATTTTGCAAATGTATTGATGGAATGACTGGCTCTCGAGAATCAAGCCAGGCATTCTAGGTCAACTTTGACTCGCTAACCAGTCAGTTTCATGATTTATTGATCTTACGCAGTTGCTATGCCCAGTCGAACTTTATCGTAGTCGACTATAGTTCGTTGGTACCCGGTTCCCTATTGAATTACTATTGTAGAAAATTTGGAGCCGGCTATCAGTCTCCATTAACCCTTTCTGTCGTCTGTTTTGATGACCAACGAAAATGGGTTATTTTTGGCCACTAAGACATCAAAAACCGTCCATATGGCATAAAGTGGGAAGGAATATGGGCTTGGGAACATTGACATGCAATGGGAAAGCATAATTTCATCAAACCTACAGTATTTAGTGGAATATTTACACTTTTATATGCATTTGTTCGTGGCAAGCGATCGGTGTCCGCCATTTTGAAATTTACCATCTGAACTGGGGTCGGGTGCTCGGTTGACTATAGTTGACTAGCTAGTTAAGTATTTGAAGTTCGATTGGTATTCTAGTTAGCTATAGCTAACTATGGTTAGGAGTCGAACTTGACCCTAGTGATACATGTGAAAAAATCGTCTTCTCTTGGCATGCAAATAGACTTTTCTAAACACCATTGCACCTTTCGTCATTGATATGCTTTTTTTGTTATGTCTTGGTAATTTGTACCCAAGCTGATTAATCAAGTAATCGCGATTATTCTTAAATAATCGATCGTTATTCAGAATAATAATCGCGCAAGCCTAATATAAATGTTGTCTCGCATTGCGCAGTCATATGGGTAATGCATGTACCAGATTTGGTTGAGTTCCTTCAAACAGTTTCAGCAGAGATAATGGACTTTTCCAATATTAGCTATGCCCCGCCCATCCCTAGTTAAGCTCCGCGCGCACCTCACTCGGTTTGGGATCGATCGATCTGTGAAGTTCTTGACTGTCAATTTCCAGAAAATTATACATGTAAGCTTTTGAATATTTTGAAACTAATTAGTTTCAAAATATTCAACAGACTGTTTATTGAATGGTAAAGACATACAATTCGTTCAATGCGTCAGACTGTTAAGCCTTAAAGAGAGACTATATCTAGAGACGATTATTTATGAAAAGTTACTACCAGAATGACTGGCTTGGTTATCGAGCCGGTTATAATTGTTGTTATGGCAGCAACAGCGCCCAGTAAAATTGGTTTCAAAATATTCAACAGCATGTTTATTAAACAGTAAAGACATACAATTCGTACAACAACGCTTAGTCCGTCACCAATTAAGCATTTGTGATGAACTTAGCTACGCCATTCATGGCATAATTAATTATGATGTCATCTTACACGTCACGTAGTTGATTATGATATCATATGATTGATGGATAAACTGGAATCTTCCATTATCCATCCATTTTTTCAAAGTCACACTTTAATGGACCACATAGCTGTTTTGCCAAGACACCCTAGCTAAGATATTGCTGCATCCATCATTACACTGTGTGTATTTTGTGTCCAGGTTATGTACGATTCCGTGAGAAACACGCTGACGTAACGGCATTGCTGAGTCTGGACCATCTTAAACAACCACTATTAAACAAATTCCCTGGTCTTCTTGCGCACAGAGATAAGCATGTGTGTATTCACATTTATTATCCTAATTATGGCATGACTTTCAGCTCTGCAGATGGTGGGTGGGGGGTGGGTGGTGTATGGAAGGCGGGAGAGAGTCAGACTTAGGCTTGAAGTACAGTATCTCTCAGAAATAACCTAAAGCATACTGTTGGAAATTTTGAAGATACTTTGGTTGAAAGACATTGCTGCCGATGAATATTTTAGAAAATTTACCACTGGAATATTTAGCTTGGTTATCCATGAATGTTCACCATTATTTAGTTCTTATGAAATTGTGTAAACTTGCAATGATTATTAACTCTGGTGACCCTTTAACTCTAAGATTATAGGAAATGTTCATTTGGTGACCAAGAGATGATTATATTTGAAAATGTATCAATGAAATGACTGGCTCGGTTACCGAGCCAGTCATTCCATTGATAAATTTTCAAAAATATTTTTCTCCATCTGCAAATTGACATTTTTCAAGACCACTGTAGAAGCCGTATTTGGCCGGCTTGGGTGTTAAAGGGTTAACACCATCTGGTAATGCTTTCATTTGTCGCTCAGAGGATGCTGATGGTTTGTGATTATATCATCTGATTAGTAATGCTATAGACCAAAGGCATGAAAGTAACCACCTAATTGTCAAGCTTGGTCTTGAAATTTGAATGCTTAGTGATTAGTGAATGATCATTTGCAGGCCTAGAGATGATTATTTGTGAAAAGTTACTACCAGAATGACTGGCTTGGTTATCGAGTCAGTTATAATTCCAGCAGTAAATTAAAAAAAATACTGTTCTCTTGGTCTGCAAATGGTAATTTCTCATACCCACTGCAGTGACAGATTTTGGCCGGCTTGACCATTAAAGGGTTAACTGGTTAGTGTATCAATATGACTAATTTCAAACCCAATAAACTAGTTTAAATTTAATTAAATTATACTGTCATGACTGTACATTAATCAGGAGACTTCGGACACTTTCTGTGTTTGAAATTCCATGACTTTTCCATGACTTCATGACAAAAATGAACAAATTCCATGGCCTCCAAGAATTAATATCTAGGAGATTTGTGTTTATGATATAGCTCCAAAAATAAGACTGAAGTATTCTGCAAAATGTCTGAATATTGCCTCTTACAACAACCAAGTCACATCCTTTTTTGATACGCTATTGCCATAATTTTTATTGCATAGAGGTGATTTATGCCAACAGATTTCTTTTTATTTTACCTCATTACCATTTTCCATGACTTTTACATCACCTATGATAAAAAAAACCACCGACTTTCCATAACTCTCCAGACCTGGAATTTAAAATTTAAAATTCCATGACATTCCAGGTTTCACTTCAAGAGTATACTTACCTCCCTAATACTTTTGATATTGCTAAATATTGGCTTTCACTCAATAAACACTCAGATTAAAACAGTTAGGTGCCCCTACTGGGCAGGGAGTCAGAGCGTAGTCTGGCGGATGCCAGCCCCACCACCGCGCATGCGCAGACTAGCACTTCCTCTTTGCTAGATTATTGGCAAAGAGATCACACATGTTTTTTTGTTCAATAGCTTTTTCGCTCTCTTAAACTGTTTAAGTGGTGTTTGTTTGGAGTGTTAGTCACTTTTTTGGATGGCGGATAGGAATACGTCGCCACAGGAGGACGGAGGACCTTTAAATCAGGTGACTTCTAGTAAAATTAGCGAGTTTTCTTCCCGGTGTATTGTGTTTCCGGGACTCGCGTTTACCGTGATAAGCGCCTTGGTTGGTTGGGTTATATCAACTTGGTGCTACCTAGGACTAATTTCTCTTTCTGTTTATGTCCACAGGTCTGTATGACGCTAGGTGGTGACGTCACAGTACCAGAGAATTAGTTTTCTCTCCACCATGGTTCCATTTCCTACTAACACTGTTAGGTTATCTAACCAAATGAAAAATTATGTCCAGTGAGTTGGAGGCCTGGTATAAAGGTCTTCTCACTTTGCCCTCTTGATCCAATTCCTTCCCCATGAGGTGGAGAGAGTTAAGAGGTGTGCAGATGGTGGAGTTTCCGGTTCGTCACGTTGGATGGTTTGTCTATACAAAGTGTCAGGTATCTAGTTATTGATAATGTGGTGATGTTAATTATTGTAAACAAACAAAGGGAGATAATTAACATTTTTGCCAGAAAAGAGTTATCTATATGTATCTGATGGTTGTGTAGTCAACTTATCCATTCAGCATACAATTCGTCCTTGCACTTGGATGTTTTGTTGGGATCGATTTTTTCCTGTCACGGGATTAATGACGTCATAATCAGCCTGGCTATGTATTTATCAGCAATTCAAGCGCTATGCTGGTTTCTGATGTATATTGATCTTTATGATCGTTTTCCTTCTCTTTGAGTTGGATTCAGTTTCTAAGCTTAACTAGTTGCTCATACTCCTTGTCCTTTGGCCTGTTTCAGGGACCGGGTTGCGCGTCCTGTGGACGTTTTATGCATGTAAAGTTCTGGCCGCATCTGTGTTATCGATGTAGCCCTTGTGGTCCCTTGATTAATTGTGACATATGTAAGCACTGGGGGGGCGAGTTAATGTCCGAATTCTTGTGCTGCTTACAGGCGACGGACAAGGTGGTAGAGGAGGAGAAGAAGAAGAAGCGGAAACGAGAGGTTGTAAGTAGGAAGGGTAAGGGGAAGGTCTCGTCCGCGGTGGATATGGAGACCTTCCGGACCGAGATGTTGGGAGAGATGAAGAGGACAATAAAAGATTTGGTTCCAGGGTTGCTTCGTGGCATGCTTCCTGGACCAGATCCTTTATTGTCCTCGTCATCGGCTTCGGAGCAGGTAATCCCCGCCTCTGGATCGATTTTCCTTAGTCCGCTTCCGTTGTCCGACGATTCAGAGGTGGCCCCATTAGAGGGGGCGTTCCACGACCCTGGCAGCAGGCTTATTGCCGCGCCGATAGGGGACCGTGGACGGTTGTCGCTGGAACCCGCTGGCTGCTTATCAGTCCAGGGGTATCCGCACGCCGCGGTGGCCAGTACCTCCTATGGCACCGTTCCTGGTCAGCCCGGGTTAGCTCTCTTTGCTGACCCGGGGTCTAATCTTTCTGACCAGGGTGATGAGGATTACCTGCTAGGGTCGCCGTCTGACGACGTGGACATGGATGAAGACGTTTGTGCACCCCTCGCGGGGAATACAGGCGCTTTTTTCCACGGTATTACTCACCCTGGAGTAAGGTCCGCGGTTCAGATGGTGGCCCAGGGCGCTGCTGATGGCCAGCGGTACCGCATACCTCGGCTTGCCGAGCGTGTAGCTGGTGCTGGCCGGGCCCGTGGTGGGGCTATATATACCCCGCGCTCTACCGCGGTGCCTGCTCCTGGTCAAACCAGTGATATTCTCATGCCGGTGCTGTCAGGCCCGCATGTTTTCCCTGGCTTGCCAGGTGTATCAGCGTACCCGCCGTCAAGCTCTACTGCTTGCGCTCAGGAGGAAGACGAAGGACCCCGTCTTGTAGAGCGCTCGCAGTTAGCCACGGAGGAGGATTGGTATGACGCTTGCCAGTGGTTGGTGAGCGTTAGGCCTGATCTGCCCGTGGAGCAGTCGGCTAGCCACCGTGTTCACACGCCGTGGTTAGCTGGGAAACCAACTGCTAACGCTATGCCTTCTCTGCCGCTGGCGGAGCATGTCGTTGACATGTTCAAGGCGGCGGAGTCGTCCATTAACACGAGTGGACGTCTCGCGAAGGCCCCTCGCGAGGTGGCCAGGCGTTGTCGCATCGTGCCCCTGGACTACCAGCGGTACGGTGTGGTACCCAAGCCCAGCGTGGATGACCGCGCGGCTTTGGGTGAGGATACGCGGCCAGGCTCCCGTTCTGACGCGGGGGTCTTGTGCGCGAACGCGTTGCGTTCGGCGAATACCGCGTTGCGTGATGCGGAGGAGAGTGGGAGGGCTTCGATTGCCGCTCTGTCCCACGTCTCCCAGCTGTTACAGGGGGTAGTAACGGCATCCGCATCGCGCCAGCCAGGCCCGCTCGCGGTCCAGCGAACCATCCAGGATGGTATTAACCTGGCGCTGGACTGTATGACGCGGGCGGTGACCAGGAGTGTCCGGGCAAGACGCACATTTGCCCTGGACAATCTGTGCCCGTCTCAGGACCTGTATAATAGGCTACTCCGTACGCCTATGACGGGTCCTGGTCTTTTTGGAGGTGAGGGATGTCGCCACCTCCAGGAGACGGTCACCCTGGTGAATAACCAGAGGGCGCTGCGCGAACAGTTTGAGGTGCTGCGTCGTGCTAACGTTCGCGCCGCGGCCCCTGCGTATCGTCCCCTGCAGGCTCGAGGTGGTGCTGGCCAAGTCAGAGGCCAGCCGCCGTCGCAGCGCCGGCCTCGGCCGCGTGCGATTCGGCCAGCAGTGAGGGGGGCGCAGGCTCCTCAGCCGCCGTCAGCCAGGCAGCCGCCCGTGCACCGAGGTGCGCGCGGGGCGGGGCGGGTCGCGCGAGGATCTGGGCGTGGTTATCGTTCCTGACAGGGCGCTTACCGCGGTAAGGACCACGCCGGTGTGTATGGTGACGGAGACAGTGCCGCTCTTGCATGCCTTGTGTCCACCGCGGTCCCTAGGTGGACCGGTGGGAGGCCGGCTAGCCGACCACATGCAAGAGTGGGAACGGTTAACTCAGGACCGTTTAGTCTTGCGATGGCTTTCCGTGGGGTATCATCCAGAGTGGATGACAGGCCCGCCGTCGCGACTGTCTCTGGTGCCAGTCTGGACTCCCATTCCGAGAGATCCAGATCAAAGGTTGTGTCTCGAGGAGGAGATAAATTCCCTCGTACAAAAAGGAGCTATTCAGCCGGCACAGAGGTGTCCGGGCTTCTATTCAACCCTGTTCTTAGTAACAAAACGCACCGGAGGGTGGAGACCGATTCTCAACCTCAAGCCATTGAACAAGTTCATCGAGACGCCCAGTTTCAAGATGGAAACGGTGCGCTCGGTGTTGGCGGGGTTGGAGAGGGGGATGTGGACGGCGTCAATAGATTTGAAGGACGCTTATTTCCACATCCCCATCCACGGGAGTTTCTGTCGCTTCCTGAGATTTGCATTCCAGGGCAGACAGTGGGAATTCAGGGTGTTGCCCTTCGGAATTTCCACGGCTCCTCGGGTTTTCACCCGTGTGGTTCTTGCAATCACAGCATACCTCCGCAGGAGAAGCATAGCAGTCCACACGTACATAGACGACTGGCTGTTGAAAGCGCACACCCGGGAAAGTTTGTCCGCCAATCTGGAGATTGTTTTGAAAATTCTCACAGACTTGGGCTGGATGATCAATTTCCCAAAATCAGAGCTGACTCCATCCCAGAAGTTTGTTTACCTGGGGATGTTCTTCGATCTAGAGACAGGATATGTTTATCCTACTCAGGAGAGAGTTCAAATACTCATCTCGTTGATTCAGTCAGTGTGCGACAGTCGTCATGTCCTGGCACGGGTTTACTTGAGAATGCTGGGGTTGATGGTTTCGTTGGAACCAGTCATTCCTCAGGCCGCCTTACGCAGGCGGCCGATCCAGTTGTTTCTCATGACACAATGGACCCAGAGTACAGGTTCGCTGGACTCGAATGTGTCAGTGTTGGTGCCTCTGATTCACCACCTGCAATGGTGGTTGAATACAGAGAATCTCTTGCCGGGGGTTTTGCTAACCCCTCCCCACCCTCAGGTGACTGTGTATACAGATGCATCGATGGAGGGCTGGGGAGCTTGCCTGGAAGAATCCACGATATCAGGGCTTTGGAATCTGGAACAGTCACAGGAACATATAAATCTACTAGAGCTAAGAGCAGTAGTCCTGGGCCTGGAACATTTCTTACAGAAAGTTCAGGGCAAGATTGTTCTTATTCGTTCAGACAACTCAACAGTTGTGACTTACATAAACCGCCAGGGCGGAACGAAGTCGCCCAGTCTCTGTATGATGACATGGAAACTGCTTTGTTGGTGTCTGGATCACCAGATTACCTTGAAAGCAGTTCATATTCCGGGAAGGTTAAACCTGCTAGCAGACTCATTGAGCCGAAGGATGAGTGTTTTACCCACGGAATGGCAACTAAATCAATGTGTGGCGGATCGTCTGTTCGACCATTGGGGGAAACCCAACATCGATTTGTTCGCAACGAAGAAGAATGCGAAGATGACGACGTACGTCTCTCCGATTCCAGATCCAAGCGCTTTCGCAACAGATGCGTTAGCTATCAGCTGGGGGAGAATGTATGCATACGCATTCCCTCCAGCAATCCTGATTCCAAAAATTCTTCAGAAAATCAGACAAGAGGAATGCCAAGTGCTTCTGATCGCCCCGGATTGGCCAAGCCGATCATGGTATACGGATCTGCTGGACCTTCTGGTCTGCAATCCGGTTCCTCTGCCTCTGATGGACGATATTATCTTCCAGGGCAAGGCCCTTCACAACAATCCGTCAATGTTCAGATTGACTGCGTGGATGTTGTCAAGGAATCTAGAATTAAGGAGGGCTTTTCTGAGCAAGCAGCCATGTTTATGGCCAAAGCCAGGAGGGGGTCAACCTCCAGAGCATATAATTATAAAATCAACAGATTTGCAGAATGGTGCTCAAAAAGATGTATTGATCCAATGGATTCATCTATTCAAGTAGTAGCTGATTTCCTCTGTCACCTCTATGATGCCTATAGCCTCAAGCCTAACTCTATTGCTGGTTATAAGTCAGCATTAATGTCTGTTATTCCTTGCTTGGCTAAGAGGGGAAGTGATGAAGTAAATACATTGAATGTATTAATTAAAGGCATGGGCAATCTAAGACCAAGGAATCCTCCTGTGATTCCGTCTTGGAGTTTATCGCTAGTGCTTCAAGTACTAGGTGATAAGCCTTTTGAACCACTTAGTTCCATTTCTATGAAACTATTAACACTGAAGACTGTGTTTTTAATTGCTGCGGCCTCGGCTAGGCGTAGGAGTGAGATTCATGCCTTATCAGCCGAGGATGACCGTTTTGTGGTTTCAGGGGAAGGCCTTAAGCTGCTACCTAGGATTAATTTCTTGGCTGAAAATCAGTCGTTGAAATATCCAGGTCAACCTATTATTTTGCCTGCTTTAACTAGATATGATCCTAATTCTAAAGCATGGTGTCCCGTCCGGGCGCTGCGCCGGTACAAACAACGTACGGCGGCATGGCGCACCGACCAGTCAGCGTTATGGTTGTCATATATTGAACCCCATGGGAAGGCTTCTAAGGACACCATTTCCAGGTGGATTGTGGAATGCATTCAGTTTTGCCATAAATCCGCCACCGGGAAGCAGGTTGACGTGGCCAAGGCTCACAGTGTCCGCGGCGTAGTGACATCCACGGCCCTATTTAATGGGGTCCCTGTGGATGATATTATGTCGGTGGCTCAGTGGCACTGTGAGTCAAGTTTTACAGACCATTATCTCCGTGACACCTCTAATCCTCTCGCCTTGTCGGTTTTGAAAAAATAAATCGGTTTATATTTTTTGAGGTGATTTCCTCATTACTTATATATATCACAATTAATTTATGGAAACACCCACTTTTTTGGGCCTGCATCAGTCTTTACCGATGGGAAGATGATGTCAGCAGCCATTTTCAACAAGGTCAGTCTTGTTCATGTGTTGTCCGTTGTTGATTGTATTGTCACGATTACCCGTTATTAATATGGTGATGGTTTGTGTATTTGTGTGGTTCATTGTTGAGAGTTACGAAAATGGAGCTTTTTCGTCTCTGTCCTGTAGTACATGGCACTTGTACGTAGAGAGCGTATAGGACATTGAGGTCAGTCGACTCTTCCTCCCAGGAAGGAGGGGGGGGGGAGCGCATATGACATTCGGTCATCTCTCATACATCGGTGGTGTTATCCGATGGTTAGTCAAATCCTGACTGTTTTTTCTTACAGTTTCAGAAGTTTAAGTGCCTTAAACGCAGAAAAGCGTATAGGGATGAGCTGGTCTTTTGACCTCGCCTCCCTCCCGCCAGATTCACTTTCGAATTCTGGCAATATCAAAAGTATTAGGGAGGTAAGTATACTCTTGAAGTGAAATAAACGAAATCTAGGATTTCTTTTTTCACGAGAGAGTTGATACTTACCTCCCTAGATACGGACCCGGCCTCTCCACCCCACAGAGGCTCGGTCTTCAGGCTCTTAATAGTTGCATGTGTGTCAGCCAATAATCTAGTCAGAGGAAGTGCTAGTCTGCGCATGCGCGGTGGTGGGGCTGGCATCCGCCAGACTACGCTCTGACTCCCTGCCCAGTAGGGGCACCTAACTGTTTTAATCTGAGTGTTTATTGAGTGAAAGCCAATATTTAGCAATATCAAAAGTATTAGGGAGGTAAGTATCAACTCTCTCGTGAAAAAAGAAATCCTAGATTTCGTTTAATTTCCATGACCAGTATGAACCTTGATTAATCCTTTCACTGACTAATCCCTGAAAATGTATATTTATTACGATGTATAGAAATTATTCTGTTGATTATATTGAAATTAATTTGACTGGATAAGGTAGCAATGACTTCCAGTCATATTAATTTCAAAATTTTCAACAGTTTTCCTATATGGTTGCTTTGAAAATGAGATATGTGGAATTCATCAGTGAAAGGGTTACGGCACAGCTTCAGGCTTACAACTTCTCATACTGTTATAGGGTCGAGCGGTGCTTCTGTATTCGGTTGAACATTGGGATCCCAAAACGTTGACGTTTGAAGAGGTTCTCGCCGGATACATGCTAATGATGGAAGAACTGTTGGAGAATGAAGAAACGCAGATCAATGGCTTTATAATGGTTGAAAATTTTCACAACTACACCCTGCGTCAGGCGTTTGCCGTGAAGCCATCGCAGCTGAAAAAAATGATCGATATGCTACAGGTTAGATCTTGTGTAATAAAACCTCGCTATTGTGACCAACTACCTTTATGAACCGAAAAAATGTGATTGTTTAATATTTTAATGGACCTTTCCAGTTTTAGCTATGCCCCGCCCACCTCTAGCTAAGCTCCACCCACACTTCGCTGTGTTGGGATCGGTCGATCCCCGAGTGCCTTGACTATCAATTTCCTGAAAACTATACAGGTAAGCTGTTGAATATTTCGTAACTAATTTGACTAGGCACTGTTGCTGCCTATGGCAGCAACAGTGCCCAGTCAAATTAGTTTCAAAATATTCAAGAGAATGTTTATTAAATTATAAAGACATACAATTCGTACAACGTGTCTGACTATTAAGCGTTAAAGATGGACTGGACTATATCGAGTCATTCATGATGTCATGATTATGACTGCATCACATAGTTGATTATGATGTCATATGACATCATATTATGGTTGGATAAACTTGCAAAGATCCTTTGTCAAGAGCAGTAAAGAAATCTTATTTCTTGCTGCATGGAATATTCATTTACAAGCCAGGCATAGGATATTTTTGAAAATTTACAAATTTGGGATACGATTAGAGAGTAAGGGGAATTAAATTCCCGATCCAGACCGGATCAAATTGTGGACCTATGGAAATAACCAATCTGATTTAGCTCAAACTTGACACAAGAAAGGTTGTTGCTGTAAAGAAGCATTTCCAGACGCTAACTCTTTCATCGATGACTTTTTCATATCTCATTTTCCATACAGGAAAACTGTTGAATATTTTGAAATCGATTTTATTGGAAAACGTAGTCTTCAAGTCAAATTAATTAAAAAATATTCAACAGAATAAGTTTTATGTTGTGTAAAATTTATTTTTCAGGGATTTCTCGGTGAAAGAGTTAATCATCGTTCAAATTTAAAATCTGGATCGAAACATATACTGGATGTAAAAAATCCTTAAAATCCTTAAAACATTACATACGTTCTGAAAAAAAAATTGAATTGGTAATAGATTGCTCTTGTTTGTTAATATGTTTGTTTGTTCATCTGTGTGTTTCATTGTTTGTTTACAGGGTGCATTTCCTGGTCGCTTCAAAGGAGCACATTTCATTAAACAGCCGTGGTATTTCTCATGGACACTAAGTTTGGCAAAACCCTTCTTAGGATGGAAGATGGCTAGCAGGGTATGGTTCCTTGTTTAACGTTCAAATTTATTCAAGAAAATTTATATTTTCTCATAGAAAATGTCCATTTGCAGACCAGGAGATGATTTTTGAAAATTTACCATTGGAATGGCTGGTTCGATTTATCGAACCAGTCATTCCAGTGGTAATTGTTCTAATATAATCTTTTGATCTGCAAATGGACATCAAGAGCACTGTAGAAGGCAATTTTGTTCAGCTTAAGTGTTAACACCTTACCACTCTGATGTCAACATTCTATCTTTTACTGTATCAATTGCAAAGAAATTTGTGTACATTGATCAACAATTTTGTGGCTGTAGTAGTAGAAACATCCTACAGCTGTAATCAGTCCTTCTACACTTTTTCCCACTGTGTCTTGTCCTCGGCCAAGAAGCCTTAGCTTTCTCAGGTCCATTCTTGACTTGAGTGTACCGAGTCCTATAGTCCCATTCTGTGGCTAATATATATATATATATATTTCTTTTTGTTTTCGGTATATTTAATGTCTTATATCTATTTTGGTTGATATGGCAACAACTGTTCTCCGTGAAAACGATAGCATTTAAGTGAGTTTAACCCCTTGGTGGTCAAGTCAACCAAAAGTTGTACATACGGTGACCTTAAATAATATACATTCGCAGGCCAAGAGAAGACTATTTTTTTTAATTTCCAACTGGAATGTCTGGCTTGGTTTTGTCCATTTTGACAATTAAATGGTTAACCCTTTAATGGTCATACCTGGCGGAACCGGCCTCTGCAGTGGTCGTGAGGAATGTCCATTTGTAGGCTAAGAGAAGACTATTTTTGAAAATATATGACTGGCTCGATAACCGAGCCAGTCATTACACTGGTAAACTTTCAAAAATAGTCCTCTCTTGGCCTGCAAATGGCCATTCAATAAGTAAATGTTGTGATCTTCTTCACCAAATTAGGCCATTAAATGGTTAAAGGATGTTCAATCAACTCATGAACGCGAATGTTTTAAAATTCTCAAACATATATACTTTATGCTTTCTTTGTCCTCAGCTTCATGTGCACGGTCATGACATGAGTAAATTCTTAGAGCTTTTCGATGATGACACGCTTCCGAAAGAACACGGTGGTCTCGGACCGGACTACAATCCTGTTGCCATGGTGACTGAGCTGGAAAACGTTATTCTGAAGAGAAATTCGTCAAGCAGTAAACGATAATCAGCAGGGTTGATTTGAAAATAATGATAACAGATAAATCTGTCTTTGAGTTGACAAATTGGGGCCAGTAATAACAGATGATATTAACCATTGACTCAAGGGAGATAACTCCTTTGATTTATCCTCTTCATCCTCTAAGGTGTTCCAAGAGCTGGCTCTCTGACATATATTAATTACAACTTACAAATTTTAAAATTTACGAAGTTTGTGTAAATGTTACGTTTAATTTGTTACTTTATTATAATCATGTTAGTGTTGTAGAAATATCTATAAAACAAATATTTATTTAATATTTGGTGTAATTTATCCCGTTATCACTTACAGACCAGATACTACAAATTCTTTTATGTTCTAAGGAATATTTTGTTGAATAGTTTGCAAGTAATTACACTGGGAGCAAGTGCTGCATATTGCAAGAACATTCTCCAGTCAAATTAGTTTCAAAATATTCAACTGTTTTCCTGTATAGGTGTCTTGAAACTGAGATCCTGAGATTTCAATGGTTAAATAGTTAAGAACCAATAGTGTGGTAAATCAAATAGATCCAACAAATACATTGACCGTTTAACCCTATAACCCTTGAATTTGTTCAGGAAAATTTCAATTTTTCTCATAGAAAATGTTCATTTGCAGACTAAGAGAAGACTATTTAAAAAAAATTTACCACTGGAATGACTGGCTCGGTCACTGTGCAATAAGACATATTTAGATTTTCTATACCAAATTTGACCATTAACCATTTAACACTTAACTTGGCCAAAAACAACATCTGCAGTGCTCTTTGGAATTCTCCATTTGCAGACCAACAGGTTTTAAAAAATAAATTTACCACTGGAATGATGGGCTCGATAACTGAGCCGGTCATTTCAATGGTAAATTCTTGTTAAAATGTCTTGTGTTTTTGCCGGCTTGATCAGTAAAGAGGTGATACGTTCTTACAGGTACCATATCATGTTTTTGAACTGAAGGGACATTTATACTAGTCCAAGTAATATTTAACCTGTCCTTGGCTGGTTAACTTGGTAATCTTAACTCAGATATCTAATCCCAGAACTGATTGTTTAATAACCATGGAGTTATCATTCGTGCTATGGATGCTAAGGGCCTCAGCTGTTATACAAAACACGTTAAATGGTTGATGGTTAAGATAATCTAAATTCTTGCACTTAATAAATGTCCATTTGCAGCTCAACAGAAGGATATTTTTGAAGATTTATCACTGGAATAACTGGCTCATTAATGAAAAAGAATTCTCTTTGGCCTGAAAATTTGTATTTATCAAGCCCAATCAAGAAGCCATTTTAACCGTCTTAGCCATTAAATAGAGCTCATGCACAAGTGTGGAAAGTCTGGGAAAATCTGGAGTTATAGGAAGCATATTTCAAGAGGCTGTACTCATGACGAGTGCCGAAGTTATGCACCCGCCTAACTGCTTGCATCTATTTAGAAGACCTGACTATATATTCACGAAGAGGCGACTAGATATTCATCTAATGTAGGTGAATATAAACCTATGGTTTTCTTGATTTACGCCATATTTACGCATTTTTTCATACTTATGAAATACGGACTCTGACCTTGAAAGGTATAGAAAATTCAACATTTTATGTTGATTGTTTGGAAAACATATGGAAAATTGAACTATTACAATTAGTTGTGATTCTCATACAAATGATATAGATAATATTCAAAATATTGATGATCTGGTCTACAAAACTGTGATAGTTTTCTGCAAAATTTGGTAGTTTTAAAATGAACACTGATTGGATAATCATAAAATATGTCTGGAAATTAATAAATGATGTCTGTACCAGGAATGTAAGAAGTATGGAATTTCAGTCGCCAGAAGCTGTTTGAACACTGATTAACTCTTACCACTCTGGTGTCAAAATTGTAAATTTTCAAATTAAATTAAAAGATAAATTGGTGTTCATTTTCCAACAAATTTGGTGGGAGATGGTGCAGTCGTACCAGGTGCAGTTTCTTTGATATTGACACAGTAAAAGCAATCAGAGTGCTACGGGCTAAAGGATTAAACGTATATGAAATGTATGTACTTTGGAATTTATTATTCTTGGGAAACTTTCAAGAAGAAATGTATACATTGAAAAACAATTTACCTGAAAGTATTTGGTATAATTAGTTGCTATGGTTTAGTTTTTAGCTCACATGGCCTTGTGCTGTGGTGATCAACCGTCGTCTGTCCATCAACTTTTTCTTTAAGCGACTTCTGAAAAACCACTGAGCCGATTTCAATTATATGTGGCAGGAAGGATTCTTAGGGCATGGAGATACAAATTTGTTCAAATGAAACCCATCTACTAATTTGGCTGGCAGACATCTTGGACGTTGGCCAATATTTAGAAATGTCTAAAAATCAATTTCTCCGAAAACCGCTGAGATTGATTCAAAACTCATGACATACATGTGTCATCTAGGGCAAGAGTTGAACCATGTTTGTTCGAAGGAACTTGATTACGACTTCTCCAGAACCAGTGAATGGATCATGCCGAAATTTGAGAGATATATAATTAGGGGCTAAGGGCAATTAACATTTGTTCAAGGGCAGTTGATACGTCAAAAACATGACTGCCATGTACGAATCAAAATGTAGCTTGTTTGGCAGCCATATTGGACTTTTTTTATTTGATGGATTTTGAAGCCGAAATGGGTTTTATATAAATCTTTTGCTATATGCTTATTATACATTTTCATTTATGATAACTGACCAGCACGTCTTGCATGATTCTATGCATTTATATAATGTTCTTGTCATGAGTCCGCAAACCGAACCTAAAGCTAGTGACAGTGAAATAATTTGACCAGCCACAGAATCTATCGCTATTATTGCCAACCGGTCTACAATCGTGTTGCTTGACTTTCCTCTTCCGTGCCACTTTGCACTTGTTCTCTGCTCTTAATTCTGCCTTCCAATAGCTCCTTTCATCTTCAGTGTCCTCGAGAAGTTTATCTTTAACATACTCTTCAGCTGTTTTCCATTCAAATTCTGATTTATTGGCGATGAGAATAACTTGCTGTCTTTTAGAAACTAAGTCAATACCTGATTCCAAGGTTTTTGAAACTCGCGTATTTCTCCGCCTGTAGCGCTTACTGGGTTTCTGAGAATGCTTGTAATGTACGTTTGTTATGGTTGAACTTATCTTCGTTGGCTTTTCTCTTGAATGAATTTGCCACCCAGTAGTTTGGTTTTTTAATCCCGCCCATTTGCTGGTCCGCATGTTTGTGGGTAGATTCATCGAGCCTTCTTTTTTATCTTCTCATTAACTAATGAATTTATTGCAGTCAACAGACCTTCATTATTCGCAACAGTGGCTTGATCAATCAAAATTTAGTATGTTTGGCGGCCACCTTGGTTTTTCTGAGAAAATTATATAAACGACTACTTATTAACCACTGGGCCAATTTTAATAAAACTTTGCTAAACCTTCTTCATAGAAATTTGATTGGTAAATTTTTCCAGTGGTTATCTCATTTTGCTCGGTTGTGAGGTGAGCGACACAGACCCTTTGGCCCTCTTGTTCTGTATATGATATATTCTGTATATCATGTATATTGTTGAGTACTAATTCTATTTGCTGTAGGCTTCAGTCAGATCCACTATTTGCTCACATGGCCAGAATGTCTATGTTTCCTTATGTCATGGTGACTGTTCGTCCGTCTGCCAGCAATTTCAATTATATTTGGCAGGAAGCATCCTTATGTCATTGAGATCCAGGTTTCTCCAAATGAAGCCAATTGGCCAATTTAAAAATCAAAGAAACTGCTTGGGGATTGATTCAAAACTCATTAAATATTATCTAGGGCAACAGCTGAACCAAGTTTGTTCAAGGGAACTTGATTGGCCAAATTCTTCGGTGGACAACTTGGATGACATAGTTTTCCCGAAAATGATTTCTCCTGCAGAACTGCTAAGTGGATCGGGCTGAAATTTGGGAGATATGATTAGAGAGTAAGGGCCATTAAAGTTTGTTCAAGGGAATTTAATACGTAAAAAAAGGCTGCCATGCGCCAATCAAAATGTAGTGTATTTGGCGGCCATATTGGATTTTTATGTTTGATGGATTTTGGCGCAGAAATTTGATGTGTATAGGTGATTGAATATGTTGATTTCACATGTGCCACTTTTGAAACTGTCGAACCAATGGTTTGATGGCCATCTTGGGTAGTTTTTCCACCAAAAACTCCTATACTAAAGCTATAGGAAGTTTAAAATGTATTCTTCTCGAGAACCAATAAACCAATTTTAACCAAATTTAGTTGGAATCCGCCTTTGGCCATAGGGATGCAAGTTTGTTCAAACAAAGACAATCTGCTAATTTGGGCAGTGGCCATCTTGGATTTTGGGCGATCTTTAGAAACATCTTTAAAAATCTTCGAAACCGCTTGGGAAATCGATTCAAAACTCTGGAAACATCATCTAGGACAACAGTTGAACTAAGTTTATTTCAAGGGAACTTGATTGGCCAAATGTTACAGGATCCGTCTTGGATGACCTTTTTTTTTATCTTTTCCCCAGACCCGCTGAATGGATCTGGCCGAAATTAGGGAGATATGATTAGAGACTAAGGGCCATTCATGTTTGTTCACGGGAAGTTAGTATATTAAAACATTAAACATGGCTGCCAATGGCCAAGCAGAATTTGCTGTCTTTGTGGCCATATTCAATTTTTTTTATTTTGCAGATGAAATTGAATTTATATAGGTTTTTTGGTATGCTGATTTCAAATCTGCCACTTTCGAGATTGTTGGATAAATGTTTTGGCGGTCGGAAAATATCAAATGTTTTCTCAAGAACCACTTATCCAATTTTAAGCAAAATTGGTAGGATTCATTTGCTCTTGTTGCAATTCTGGCCAAAACCTCAGGGTTGTGCTTAGGCGATGGCCTTTCTAGTTGAAATGCCTATGTTTCAGGTGAGCGATACAGGCCTTTGGGCCTCTTGTTTATATACACATGTGATAATTATATACATTTTTTCAAACTTCCATTTTAAATTAAAATTTTACGATATAAATCTATACAATAACAATGTGATATGATTAATATAGACCTGCTTCTAGTTCAATTTCTTTAAATTAAGAATAACAATCTATAATCCGAATAATTTTGAATGTATTTGATGTAATGTTGACCTTAAAAATATATCAATAATTTAGAAATTCTTTGGAAATTCCCTCCTAAATATGGGCTACTATTTTCTCTGATGAATATTTAATTGTAATGGGATTTCTCACAGATTATCAGTATACCCATCTGGAGCAATAATCTGTGATACGGATTATGCTGTAAGTCATGTTTACTGTTATGTCCGAATAAGTGTACATTGAATGTAAGAAAAAAATTTTAATTCTCACAGAATACAGATTTTGTTCATTAACCCTTTCATTGATGAATTCCCCGTATCTCAATTTCAAGACAGTAATACAGAAAATGTCTTCCAACGGCTTCCAATCACATTAATTTCAAAATATTCAACAGAATGTGGCATGAATTGGAGAGAACTTACTTTTTTCAGGGATTTGTCATTGAACGGGTTAACAATCAAATCCTAGACTCTAGAGACAGACTCATAAACTCATCACAAGGTGGCCCTTTAACCCTTTAATGGTCAAATTTTGTGACAAAAATCTTAAAATGTTATTATTGAATGCCTATTTGCAGGCCAAGAGAAGACAATTTTTAAGCTCACCTGGCCTGCAGTGGTGACCGTCCGTCCGTCCGTCAACTTTTTCTTTAAACGACTTCTCAAGAACCACTAGGCCGATTTCAATTATATTTGGCAGGAAACATCCCTAGGGCATAGAGATTAAAGTTTGTTCAAACGAAGCCGATCGGGCAAAATTAAAGATGGCCACCAGCCAAAATAGCCGAACACTTTAAAAAATCTCCGAAACCGCTTGAGGAATTGATTCAAAACTCATAACACATCATCTAGTGCAACGGTAGACCCAAGTTTGTTCAAGGCAACCTGATTGGACGATTTGCCTGGTAGCCAACTTGGATGACCTAGTTTTCGCGAAAATGACTTCTCCCGAACCGCTGAAGGGATAGACCTAAAATTTGATAAATATGCTTAGGGACCAAGGTCCATTCAAGTTTGTTCAAGGAAGTTCATACGTTAAAAAACGTGGCCGCCATCAACGAATCAAAATTTAGCGTTTGTTGGTCATATTTTCTTTTTTGTATTTGATGTATTTTGATGGCGAAAATTGCTTTATATATGCTTATCAGTGTGGCGAGTTCAAATATGCCACTTTCGAGACTGTCGGATAAATGGTTTGGCTGCCATCTGCCTGATTTTTAGAAACACTAAAAAATCTTCTCCAAAACCGCTGGAGGAATTGATTCAAAACTCATAACACATCATCTGTGGCAATGGTAGACCCAAGTTTGTTCAAGGCAACTTGATTGGCCGATTTACTTGACGCCCATCTTGGATGACCTAGTTTTTACGAAAACGACTTCTTCTCCCGAACCTCTGAAGGGATACAGCTGAAATTTTATAAATATGCTTAGGGACCAAGGGCCTTTCAATGTTGTTCAAGGGAAGTTTGTTCGTTAAAAAATCTGGCTGCCATCAACCAATCAAAATTTAGCGTTTCTTGGTCATATTGGCTTTTTTGTATTTGATTGCGAAAATTGCTTTATATATGCTTATCAGTGTGGCCAGTTCAAATATCCCACTTTCGAGACCGTCGGATAAACGGTTTTCCTGCCATCTTGGATTGGTTTCCCACCATAGTCTCCCATAGTAAAGCAATGGGCTCATAGTAAAGCAATGGGAAATTCTTTAAACGACTTCTTCTCAAGAACCACTGGGCCGATTTCAATTATATTTGGGAGGAAGCATTCATAGGGCATAGAGATCTAAGTTTGTTCAAACGAAGCAGATCGGTAAAAATCCAAGATGGCCGCCAGAGGAATTGATTCAAAACTCATAACACATCATCTATGGCAACGGTAGACCCAAGTTTATTCAAGGCAACCTGATCGGCTTATTTGCTTGGCGGCCATCTTGGATGACGTAGTTTTCGTGAAAACGACTTCTCCCGAACCGCTGAAGGGATAGCGCTGAAAATTGGTAAATATGCTTATGGACCAAGGGCCATTCAAATTTGTTCAAAGGAAGTTCGTACGTTAAAAAACATGGCCGGCATCAACCAATCAAAATTTAGCTTTTTGTCATATTGGCTTTTTTGGTATTTGATGTATTTTGATGGTGAAAATTGCTGTATATATGCTTATCAGGGTGGCGAGTTGAAATATGCCACTTTTGAGACTGTTGGATAAACTGTGTGACTGCCATCTTCTGGTTTGTTTTCCTGCCATAGGCTCCCACAGTAAAGCAATGGGCCCATATTAAAGCAATGGGGAATTCTTTAAACGACTTCTCAAGAACCACTGGGCCAATTTCAATTATATTTGGGAGGAAGCATTCATAGGGCATAGAGATCTAAGTTTGTTCAAACGAAGCTGATCGGCCAAAATCCAAGATGGCTACTGGCTAAACCAGCCAATTTTTAGAAATGTCTAAAAATCTCCGAAATGGCTTGGGGGTTGATTCAAAACTCATGAAACATCATCTAATGCAGGAGGAGAACCAATTTGTTCAAGAGAACCTGATTGGTCCATTGGCTTGTCGGCCATCTTGGATGACCTAGTTTTCGCGAAAACAACTTCGTATCCAGAATCGTTGAACGGATTGGGCCGAAATTTGGGAGATATGATAAGGGACTAAGGGCCGTTAAGTTTTGTTCAAAAGTAGTTGATACATAAAGAAACATGGCTTCTGTTTTCTTGTTATAATTCTGCTCAACTCTGTAGTGTTCTACTTATTGTTGATGGCCTTTCTGGTTGAAATGCCTATGATGCAGGTGAGCGATACAGGCCCCTTGGGCCTCTTGTTTAAATTTACCACTGGAATGACTAGCTCGGTTATCGAGCAAGTCATTCCAGTGGTAAATTAAAAAAAATAGTCTTCTCCAAAATGGGCCTTGGCAGTGGTCTTGGGGAATGTCCATTTGCACGCGAAGAGAAGACTAGTTTTTAAAATTTACCATTAGAATGACTGGTTATGACCATGCCAGTGGTAAAAAAAAAAAGTATAGGCCTGCAAATGGACATTCAATTAAGAAATTATTTGACGTTTTTTTGACCAAATTTGATCGTCAACCTATTCTTGATGTTGTGTATCCAATATGTCATGGTATCACTTGCCAATCTTGCATAGTATTGATGAGGGTCGTGACTGACCTGACATTGTGACCAACCCACTGTCATGGTTTAAATGCACATACAATGGAGGATCCGATCTGTCACTCAAGTATCTGACGTGATAATCAATTACGTCAATTACCACACTAGTTAACTGCCATCACAATTATAATAAATCATGAAAAATCGAAAGGTGTGTCATATGTCACTCGTGTACAAATTATTTGTCTTTAATAAATTTAATAATTAATTAACATTCTGTTGAATATTTTGAAACTGATTTTCCTGGGAGCTGCTCCCCAGTCAAATTAGTTTCAAAATATTCAACAGCTTAACTGTAAAATTACCTTGAAATCTCCAACACTTTAAAAATTGGGCGGAGCTTAGCTGAAAATGGGTGGAGCATATGGATTCTTCTATTGGGTGGTATGCTCATTTGAACAGAATATTGCACAGGTCATCTCCGAAAAATCACATTACCATCGAATATATATCTTGTTGCTGCTGTATGCAACCATAAGCTTCAATCAAATTATTAGTTCCATTGGCCATATTATCATTTGACATTGCTACCAATCCATTGTCGATCAACATCTTTTTATGTCTACTATAACTCCTGGGTCAATGAGATAATCTTGAAGGCCTTGAGAAGCTTTTCTACTCCACAAATTCTGTAGAGCGTTTTCCGCTCTGGCAATTTGGTAGCGTGACACCTCTTCTGAATAGGCTGCTGTTTAGTGTGTATCATATGTTTACCTGTATGATATATGTTTAATGTGTATCATATGTTTACCTGTATGATATATGTTTACCTGTATGATATATGTTTACCTGTATGATATATGTTTACCTGTATCATATATGTTTACCTGTATCATATGTTTACCTGTATTATATATGTTTACCTGTATCATATGTTTACCTGTATCATATATGTTTACCTGTATCATATGTTTACCTGTATAATATATGTTTACCTGTATCATATGTTTACCTGTATCATATATGTTTGCCTGTATCATATGTTTACCTGTATAATATATGTTTACCTGTATCATATGTTTACCTGTATCATATATGTTTACCTGTATCATATGTTTACCTGTATCATATATGTTTACCTGTATCATATGTTTACCTGTATCATATATGTTTACTTGTATATGGTTACCTGTATCATATATGTTTACCTGTATCATATATGTTTACCTGTATCATATGTTTACCTGTATCATATATGTTTACCTGTATCATATGTTTACCTGTATCATATATGTTTACCTGTATCATATGTTTACCTGTATCATATATGTTTACTTGTATATGGTTACCTGTATCATATATGTTTACCTGTATCATATATGTTTACTTGTATATGTTTACATGTATCATATATGTTTACTTATATATGTTTACCTGTATCATATGTTTACTTGTATATGTTTACCTGTATCATATATGTTTACCTGTATCATATGTTTACCTGTATCATATATGTTTAACTGTATCATATGTTTACCTGTATCATATGTTTACCTGTCTAACTGCTGAGTTTTTGCAGACAACATATTCCAATGGTTATATCTGTTGACTTGCTGAATGGTTTGAAAACATTTTGACTGAAAGTTGTTGGTGGCCCCAACAACTTTCAGTCAAATTGTTTTCAAAATATGCAACTATTCAAGAGATTTTGATCACATGATGGAATCGATTTGAAACTTTGAAATCTGATTTCCCAGAGTCTAAATTTCAAGGTAAGCTGTGGAATATTTTGCGTATGACAGCAACAACCAGTCTATGTTTCAAAATATTCAATAGAATGTTTGTTAAATTGCAAATCCATCACAGACATACAATTCGTACACTCGACAGACTTCTTCAGTTTCATGATGGAGACCTCTACGTCATTATGGTTGTGACATCAGCAAACATGTGACGTAATTGAGGAATCCTGTTTATCAATCAACCATATGATGTCATGATCAAGAACATGTAGGCTGATGTCATAATCAATTACATCAGGAATGATGAAATTTAATCCATCAAGCTGTATGAATTGTGTCTTTACTATTTAATAGACATTCCGTTGAAAATTTTGAAACTTGACTGGGCGCTGTAGTTTCAAAGCAGTCAACAGCTTACCTGTATAGTTCTCGGTCTACTTAGATTCAGAGAGTGCATGGATTGATTTATCTTAACACTGACAAAGCATGGGTGGAGCTTATTTAGAGATGGGTTGGTCATAGCTAAAACTGGATTCCTCTATTCATTATAACGTTAAATACTTGAGTAACATATCAGCTCCCTTCATTACTCCGTCTTTCACGTTGATTTAAAATCTTTATTCACTGTGCAATATATTTGTCACATTAAAGTATATATTGATCAAATGTTCTAAAAGTTATTACAATATTAAAATTATTAGCATTTGAAATTTTAAAATAACTTTTAATGTGATAATTTGTTTACCGGTATGTATGCAATAACACACAAACACAGAGTTTATGATCAAGTATTATTTTGCTTTTTTATGATATATACATGAATTCCAGATCTGCACTTATAATCACTATTTAAATGACTTAAATTTTTAGAAAAATAAATTTTGAATAAATAAATATTTGCAAATTTAACAAATGTTTTCTTTATATTTAATAGATGCTACAGAATGACTCGCCCACCCTCACGCCATGTTATAGCTGTAATGCCCAATAGGATATATTAACTCACCGGTCACTGAAGTACCTAGTGAGTAGGCATTCCATCACTTGATAAATTAAAAAAATCTGGCCTGCAAAGGGATAACTCTGGGCCCCTGCAGAAGTCAGTTTTGTCCAGCTTGACCATGGAAGGATTAACGCAGGCACTACTACCTCCTTTTCTGTGCCTGGCATATTTGTGGTTGTAGAACTCATTGGGGGGTAAAATGGTACTAACAACGTAGTCTCTTCGATTGACTTCTAGTAGCCTGACACTTGTTCTCTCTGTGAGGCCAAAAATATGAATGATCTGAGCTCTGCAAGTTGGCTCCTTTTATACTCGCCATCCTGGGGCACATTTGTACCATTTTTGGCTGTTCGCCGCTCTTTGGCAGTGCAAGGGCACCCTTTGGATGTTTGGCGGTGCACCGTGTTTTGACGGTGCAGAACTGTTTTTGATGGTGCGCTTTTTTGGTGTTGTAGCGAACATTTCTGACAGTAATCAACTGCATATCCATCAATCATATGATGTCATAACCAACTACATATATCCATCAATCATATGGCACCATAATCAACTACATATCCATCAATCATATGGCATCATAATCAACTACATATCCATCAATCATATGGCGTCATAACCAACTACATATCCATCAATCATATGGCACCATAATCAACTACATATCCATCAATCATATGGCGTCATAATCAACTACATATCCATCAATCATATGGCGTCATAATCAACTACATATCCATCAATCATATGGCATCATAATCAACTACATATCCATCAATCATACGATGTCCTAATCAACTACATGTCCATCAATCATACAACGTCTTAATCAACTACATATCCATCAATCATATGGCGTCATAATCAACTACATATCCATCAATCATATGGCATCATAATCAACTACATATCCACCAATCATATGACGTCCTAATCAACTACATATCCATCAATCATATGGCGTCATAATCAACTACATGACAGGATCTCATAATCAATTACGTCATTAATGACAGCTAAGCTCATCGTGAGCGCTTAATTGATGATGGACTAAGCGTTGTTCTGTGAATTGTATGTCTACTAATTAATAAACATTGAAAATTTTGAAACTAATTGGACTTCGTGGTGTTGCTGCCATAGGCAGCAACAGCATCCAGTCCATTTAGTTTCAAAATATTCAACAGCTTAGTTTTAGCATAGTTAGCTTAGTTTTCTGGAAAAACTAAAACTGGATTCCTCCATTGTTTATGATGTAAGACATTCTGTTGAATATTGGGAAATTAATTTGATTGAAAGCTACTGGGTGAGATTATTGTCTAATTGTTTTACCGCTTAACTGTCTGGCTGTTGAATTTCTGCAGATTACATTTTCCATGGGGTTCAACTCCGGATATGCTGAATATTTTGAAAACAATTTGACTGAAAGTTGTTGGTGGCGTCCAAGAGGTAATCTATGTACGCAATACTCTCAGGCTTGAACTGTTCACAGGTTGGAGGATATGCTGATATGCAGACACATCCAATGATGATGATGAAGGGTAGACAACTGACAAGGAGTTGGTGCTATCTACACAATGTTTGTGGTCAGGCGGCCGTCGTCCCATGTGTGCACTCTCTCATTGATCGCCGGGCAGTCGGCTGCCATGCCAGCCTTCTAACCCCCTCAGGATCTCCCTCCTCGGGTCCCGGCAGGTAGCGGCAGTCGATCCGAGTGATGATGGCCCAAGCAGGCCTCCACGGTGAGCACCGTCCAACAGAGGCCGTTGGTCTCGGGGCTAATGGTGGTACTCCACTTCATGTGGGCCAGGCGTCATCCATATATGTTTGCTGACCGGAGCTGATGCTTACTGATGACAGACTTGTTGAGGCCGTAAGTTGCGAGCTCGTAGAGGAACTCGTAGTTTGAGAAGTGATAGATGCAAGATTTGAGTTTTCAGTCTGAGGAGCTTCAACCCTCGAATCTTCGGGTGGTGCTAAGACAAGATTCGTGGCTGATTATCTGAACCATAATTACTGTGGGGTTAGGTCCCTAGTGTGCTCGGATCTAGAGACCCGAGCGAGTTTAAATCACTGGGGGTGCTCAGAAGCGGCTTCGGACTCGGCATACTCGACACGACAATAGGTTCTGCGCATTCAATGGCGCTGGCTGAGTGCAAAGCTTCTCGAGCAGGGTGAGGGCAATTACCAGTCCAATGTCCATATTGTCCACAGCAAAAGCAATGATCACTCTTTGGCTGTGGGGTTGCCAATCTTGGAATGGGTGGTTGAAAAGACATACGAGCGCCAACGGTCGGAGGGCATTTCCCACCCCTGGAAAGATGGCGGTACGGGGAAACTTGCTGCGTCCAAGCGGCGAATTCCATCAGAACGATTTGCATAGATACAACACGGTTGCTCAAATCAGTCATTTGGGCAATGATTTGTGTAATGCTGTCCTCCACCATAGAGCATAGTTACAGGGTCGGCAGCAGGAGCAGGAGGTGTGTTAGCGGTGCGTGGCTGATTATTAATATTAATCTGCGATCCATCGCAGATTATTGTTTTTTCTCAGGATCTTTATTATTATTATTATTATTATTATTATTATTATTATTATTATTATTCTCTAGGATTTTCGCAAACTATCTCCTCCTACAGCTTTGATCTGATCAACTTCAACCTTGGTCAGCTTGTAGTACCCATTGGGATCTAGTTTGCTATTACTTTTCTTCTCGATCGGGTGTATGGTTTCCGAGATATCCGCATTTTTGTGGGCAAAAAGTCCCATAGGAAATGTATAGGAGCAATATTCGGACAGTGACTACTCCTAGAGCTTTTCCTCAATCATCTTGGAACTTCCCAGACTTCTAGCATGTATTGGTCCGCATCTTTATTCAAAATATATTTTGGGAACGGTGATCAGATTTGGAGAAAATCTGGCATAAGCCAAATTTTTTGGAATCAAGATACTTCATATTTCTAGGATGGTCAGATGGTTGAAATTTGTCATATACGTAGATGTATTATACTACTCTTGATTATTGAAACAAAATCATTAGCGAACATGTTAACCATTCAGAACTCTGCATTTCCGTGCCCCCATGCCTCCATAGGAAATGCATGAGAGTAATATTCGTATACTGACTGCTCATAGAGTTTTGCCTATATCATCTTGAAATTGGAAAAACGTCTAGCATGTTTTGACCGACATGGTGACCCAAAATGTTTTTTGGTACGGCAACACGTTTTTGAGAAAATCTGGCATAAGCCCAATTTTTTAGAATCAAGATAATTCATATTTCTAGGTTGGTCAGATGCTTGATATTAGGGATATACGTAGAGACATTATACTACTATAGATTAAAATGGATAAATCGTTAGCGAACATGTTAACCTTTCAGAACGCTGCGTTTCCGTTCCCAACATGTCCCATAGGGAATGTATGGGAGCAATTTTCGGTGAGCAACTGCTCCTAGGATTTTTCCAGATCATCTTGAAACCTAACATATTTCTAAGATCTGTTGACCCGCAAGTTGGCCAAAAAATCTTCGTTTCAGTGACCAGTTTTTTTAGTAAATGCTGAATGAAAACTATTATTGACATCATGAGAATTCTTACTTCTAGTGCTAAAATAAAATCGTTAGTGGACATATTAACATTTCTATTATTACAAATCTGCACACTAAACAATATGTCCATGATTTGCTGATAGATGACGGGATTATGGTCGGATTGTTTCAGCATCCAGACCGCCTGATTCGGGGCGGAATTGCCTCTCAGACACCATTTACAGAACTCCGATATCCCGAACGGTTTATGAGATATTGAGATTTTTGTATTGTAGACAAATATGTCAATAGGGAATGTATTGGAAATTGATTTGATGATAAATGGCCCAGTTTTGGAAATATCATCTAAACTTGGTACATTTCTAGTACGCACCAGGCATGTATAGATCATCTACATAAATTGGATCTGGTGTATGGTTCCCGAGAATTCCACGGTTTCTTGTCCAAAAAGTCCAATTGGAAATGTAAGGGGGTGCTTGCTATTCAGACAGAAACTCATCCTAGAGTTTCTTGCCGATCATGGAGAAACTTAACAGACCTCTAGCATCTGTTAACCCGCATCTGACACCCACATATGTTCTTTGTCCATTGAGTACTATTTGCGATTTCTAGCCTCCAAACTTGTGACACACCTTAGGGCCTGGAATGTTTTTCTTATCTTTTGGATCCAGTGAATAATTTCTGAGGAATACGCTTATCCACGCCCAAAATGCCCAGAAGAAAATGTATGAGAGTGATATTCTGATAGCGACTCCCCTTAAGGTTTCTGCAGATCATGTTGAAACTTAACATCCTTCCAGAATCTGGAGTCACACATTCGACCGAAACTCAAGGAAAAGGCCAAATTAATTAATTTTGTTTGGCCCAAGTAGTCAGAAACAATCGAAATCCAGCAGATTTAATTGCCTCAATCAACTCCAACAGGTAAAGGGAGGTAATTCATGCCAAAACCTAAAATTGGTCACTTTGACCCCTGATTGACTGTGACCTTGGACCGGTCACTTTCAAACCATCATGAGAATCGAAATTCATCATATTGAACTGACGCAATCAACTTCAACAGGTAAAGGGAGGTAATTCATGCCAAAAACAAAAATTGAACAGGTTTTTTGCATGAATTGCATGATTCCCCTTTACGTTTAATTCATTAATTTCTCCTTTATTTGACATTTAATGGCATTTTCCTTGATTTTAGTAAAAAAATTCCACTACATCAAATTAGGACACCTTATTTTATACTATCGGCTATCGGTTTTCAAGAAATCAGCTTTTCCATACCCTGTGTAATACCCTATGGTATTTCAACTATGGGTCTGCGACAACACTTCAGACTTTTTATCAGATCGGCATCAAACATGTTCAATGATTATATGAGAAGAGGGCTTATAATACTCCTTAATGGCCAGTCATCACAGATTTACAGTTACTTCAGTAAATGTGTTCTAGTTATTATTACTCTTCTTTTTGTCGGATGTCTGTGATCCGGGGATTTGAAGTACTGCAGACGCAGTCTCCGGGGCTTCCTGCATGTTATCAACAGGGCGAATTAAACGTCTTTGAGCAGCCTCCTGGTCTAGAAAGTTGTTTATCCTTATGACGGTGTTTGTAAGCTCAGTGATATTCATTTTATTCGCTTTGTATAAGCAATATTTTAGGTCATGGTGGTCACTGAGGGCCTTGATAAAATTTTGCGCTTCCCCGTGCATTGTCCCATATGCCTGCGTCACCAAGCTGTAAATGCAGCTAGCAACCTCGGGGAGGGTTTCAGTTGGCTCCCAGTGCATGGTACGGAGGAGAATCCTACTGGTTTCTGCCTCGGCACTGTCGCCGAAATGTTCCTGCAAAGCGGTACTAAGTAAATTGAACTGTGGTGGTCCTCTGATCCGCAGATCAGTGAGTACTTGAAGGGCTTTCCCATTCAAGCAGGTGGCTAAGTACATGCCCTTGGCATTTTCCCAGTGGTTTAGATCGGATATAAGATTAAACTGAAAAAGTAATTTTCCCAAAGGGTCTCTCCGTCATATTCTGGTGGTGTCATGGATTTCCCCCGCCAAGGAGTGGGGGCCGGAGGGGCCGCTGGTAGTGGATGCAGTCTCCCTGGGTATTCGCCTCCATCCAATCATCATATGCAGGTAGTTTCCACATAGGAATTGTTTCATCAAAGATGTTCCGATGTTCCCGATTAGGAGCTGTCACGTACCGTTGCAGGTGATATTGTATAGGGTCGACAGGCCAAGAGTGATGATAATAGTCATCACCCCCCCACCCGCATGTGGCAATGGATAATCGTAGTGGTTCCAATCGACGGGACTCAGGGTCTGGAATAGTGTTGCAGCCCCACATCGGTCACCAGTTGTAGCCGGGTGACCACTGTCCCATGCGCACGCTCGACAATCATTGGGAAGTCAGCCGCCATGCCAGCCATCCCACCCATCATGATCTCCCTCCTTGGGAGGCTATAATGTAGAACGCAAAGACAGGATAAACAAAGGTGGTGGCATAGCTGCATACATTGCACAAAATATATCGTTTAAGCGAACAAATGATCTAGAAATGAATATCTTAGAAGTTATCTGTTTAGAAATATGTCCATTCAAGCGCAAACCATTCCTCACAGCTTTTGTATACAGGCCCCCGAGAGCACCAAGTGTATGGATAGACGTGTTTGAGCATATGTACATAAAAGTAGTTGATGAAAATATGGAGATCATCCTTTTAGATGATTTTAACATTAATTATATTAATTTAAAATGTGAAACTCCCAAATGGCATGAACTTATAGAAATGTTTCAACTTGTACAGAAAATAAAAGAACCAATAAGAATCACTAACAAAACATCCCGAATAATAGACCATACATATGTAACAAATGAGGAAATTGTTAATCTGATCGTAATCCCAAAACTTGCCCTAAGTGACCACAGAGCTATTTGTATTGTGCTTAAGAGCAACAATTCCCAGTATAAAATCTCTCTGCATACAGTTGTTAACAAGAATAATGAAGCGTTTTTCTGAAGGTACATCTAAGTCAGATATAGACAATTTTCAATGGGATAAAATATTCACTATAAATGACATAAACATGGCATTAGTATTCTTCATGACATCATTTTTACAGATATTAGATAAACATGCACCAATCATGACCAATGATCCAAAAGCGAGTGAAGCATAGGTTTTTACATGAATGGGTAAATGATGAAATCTTAGCATCAATGAAAACAAGAGAAAATTTTTACGCTAAAAAAGACATCCCACAATAGTGTGTCTCTGGCGTAACACGACAACAGCCCTAATAGAAAGGAGTAAGCAAAACCTACTACAGACAAAGATTAAAAATCTGGAAAATCAGAATGATATTTGGAAGATTCTGCGTGGTCTTAATCCTAGGAAACAAGAAGCAAATACAAAACAATTTATAAATGCAGATGGTACTATGTTGTCAGATTCTAAAGAATTTCAGACACGTTTAATGTTTACTTTGCTGAAGCGACAGAAAATCTAACTGAAATTACAATCATCATATGACTATAATATCTCATACCACGTTCATGATGTAATAAGACAAAAAGTGAGTGCCAACATTGCCGCTCATGTTTATTTTAATATACCGGAAGTAACAACAGATTTTGTTTTAAAGCAACTATCCACACTAGATATTAAAAAATCAATTGGTTTAGATAATCTGCCTCCCAAATATTTTAAATGGCAGGCTCAACATTATGTTTTCCATTAGCCTATATAATAACCTTAAGCTTAAAGGCATCGTTTGCATAAAACACGCAGTTCTATCGTAGAGCCCATATGTCAGCTACTGTGTAAAACTTTCCTGCGACATCCGATTAAAATGATGTTTAAAAACGCTATGTTACTGTAAATTTATGCGAGTCAATTAAACGTATGAAGTCAAAGGTTGAATGCCATCCGACAAGAACCATGTTAATGGCACTCTGAAGACAGGAGTGCATGCGTTTGCATGGTGATATCTCTATCGGAGATACTACTATAAACGTCATTTATATATGTACAGATTGAAGAGATTAAGATGTGTATCACACTACAGCAAATTTATGGAATATATATGTTATTTTCATACATTCGTTGCCGAACCTTAAGATGGCCATTTTCTATGAAGATACCTGCCAATTACATGAATATAAATCTAAATCCTACTAACACAGATGAAATCTCAAAAATCTTAATGCAAATAAACCTGAACAAAAGTGCAGGCATTGATAATTTTAAATGGAACATTTTTAACAACTGTCTCTCACAAATATTAATCACACTGAACCACATTTGTAATCTTTCCCTGGTGTAGGGTATATTCCCATCTCGACTAAAAGTAGCATGGGTGACACCAATATATAAAGCCAAGGAGTCTTCTGACTTCACTAATTACCAGCCCGTCTCAGTACTTCCACTATTTTCTAGACTTCTAGAAAGACTTTTCTACAATAGACTGATAAATTTCTTAAATAAATATTCTATTCTCTATAAAGCGCAATATGGTTTTGGACAAAACCACTCCACAATGCTGGCTCTGATAGATATGTTGGAAAAAATAACAAATTCTCTAGAAAACAAAGAACATATTCTTGGCATATTTCCTGATCTTTCTAAGGCTTTTGACACAATTGATCATAAGATTCTAATAAAAAAAACCTATCTTATTATGGAGTGAAAGGAATTGCCCTAAATTGGATAACAAGTTATTTATCAAACAGAGTACAGTGCGTACAATAAAATGGAGCTTGTTATAGCAATGAAAACCTAGTCTGTGGTGTCCCGCAGGGATCAATCAATACTTGGACCTCTCCTGTTTTTAATATATATGAATGATTTATTCAATGTTTGTCAGCACCTTTCATTAATACTGTTAGCAGTTGACACCAATGCTTTTTGGCACAACAAGAACATAGAAACACTATACAAATATAAATGAAGAAATGGAAAAAGGAATAAATTGGTTTAAAGTAAATAAATTATCACTGAATGTCGGGAAAACTAATTACATGCTCTTTACAAAATCTAGAAAACTAAAGAAAAACGACTTGCCAAAATTGTACATTGATAATCAGGAAATACAGGAGACTGAGTTTGCTAAATTCTTAGGTGTCTACCTGGATAAAGATCTAACCTGGGAGAAACATATAGAGATTGTAACATCTAAAGTGGCAAGAAACATTGGGATCATGCGACGACTTAAGTCATACTTACCACCTAACATACTAAAAAACTCTATATTGCACGTTAATACTCCCACAAATTACTTATTGCAACACTCTTTGGACTAATACATATAAAATCAGACTGGCAAGACTAAAATCACTTCAAAAGCAAGCCATTAAACTTTTTGCACAAACAGGAGAGGCCCAAAATGTTTACAAGACAGAAAATTTAGTAAAACTAGAAGATATTGGTAATCTCCAATTATATACAATAATAAAAGATTTTTTCAAAGGTAATCTACCAAATTCACTGTCTACTCTCTTTAACCTGAATACTGAAATACACTCATACAACACCAGATCTAGACACAACTTTCACACAGAATGCAATAGAATAGAAATCTCAAAAACAAAACCCATCCATTCAAGCTACAAAACTCTGGAATAACACAGACACGAACACACGCACACAGATTATTAGTCAAAATTCCTACAAACATATTATTAAACAAATGTTCATTAATAAGTACTAAATCGAGTAATTGGACCTCACCTATACATTAGTTACTGCACCTTGATGCGCCCAGACACCACAGCAATTACCAGCAATTCATCATGAAGAACCACCTGTTAACAATATTGATATTAGTGCTCTTGCCTTGCCTCTACACTCCGATTTGACATATCGTCTACATAAAATAAAAGGTACTGCTGAATATTCTGGAGTGGATCTAGTGGAATGTGTGCGAAAATTTTCTGCATAAGGCAGCAATGTCTTCTATTCCAAATGTGTGCAGAAGATTACTTACATCATAACCAAAACAGTTTGTTGCTGGAATCATGTTGGCCATTGTTATCTTTACTGTATCATTAACCATAATCATATTTAATTTAATTTTATTTTATTATATTATATTTTATGTGAATGTCTGGCTCCTGTGTCTTACAGACACCACATCCCAAGGGGGCATAGCTCCTCTTGCTGGATGTTTTGAAGAGGACTTGACCGGGGGCTCTGCCGACTCTCGGTCGGGTGGCTTTTCTGAATATTCAGTGGGTGTGCAGCTTCTGTGTTAAGATCTGGTTCAAATTGGACCAGCACTCCTCAAGATATGCACAGATCCAGAACTTGATCATATTTAAGAGCTCTAAGAAACCCAGCCATGACAGACACACTAAGAAATAGACTCGCACACAGATTCACATGGTCACATTTACTCTCTTTCCTCTAGGAAAGGAAGATGATAGATAATAATAATAATAATAATAATAATAATAATAATAATAATAATAATAATAGAAACAGGATGAACTCCAGCCCCCCCCCCCCCCACCCACCCCACCCCCTTCATCCCCTAGCCCATTCCAATGAGTGAAATATGTTACCCACAGTATGAAAAACAATCAAAAACAAGTGAACCATGTTTGTCAAATGTCTTGTCTTTTTTTTTCTCTTCTTTTTTTATGTCAAGTCCTATATTATTTGTCTGTAGATATGTATAATGTACTGTCATAATGCCTTATGTCTATACTTATGTCAAATCATGTGTAATTTGTATGTTATTATATGTACGCCTCATCCGGGAATAGTAATTTAACTAATGTATCACATATTTAAATAACAAAGATATATATATATATATATATATATATATATATATATATATATATATATATATATATATATATATATATATATATATATATATATATATATATATATATATATATATATATATTTCTAATTTGAGCACAGAGCTTACAACTATATTTTTGAAAACGTTACGGTCTGTAGATTTATTTTATACAAAGTAGTATGGAGGGTCTGGTGTTTCCCTTTAAGCACTATGACGTTCTCAGATATATGGAAGAAAGCCAAGATTTTCCCTTTATACAAAGCAGGTAATGTTAACAACATAGAAAATTATCGCCTAATTTCCATAATACCCATACTTTCCAAAATAATGGAGCGCCATGTTCATAATGAATTGTTTAAACCTACTCCAATATAAATTACTTGTAGCAATCAGTCAGGTTTTCGACAGAAGCATTTATGCGAAACAATGCTTTTAAAAATCCTCAACAATTGGT
Organism: Chaetoderma sp. LZ-2023a; assembly: GCA_034401795.1. Lineage (NCBI taxonomy): Eukaryota > Metazoa > Mollusca > Caudofoveata > Chaetodermatida > Chaetodermatidae > Chaetoderma > Chaetoderma sp. LZ-2023a. The sequence continues at coordinate 54,862,050 of CM067365.1, forward strand.
TAAAAGTATGGATACCGGAAATGTCACAGGGAATGTTTTTGTTGACTTTAGGAAGGCATTCAACTTGATAGATCATCATATATTGATAAATAAATTAAAACTATAAATTAAATGAGTCTGCACTGAAATGGTTTATTTAGAGAGTAGGTCACAGATAGTCAGCAAATCTGGCATTCTATCAGATCCCATGGCTATCAAGCAAGGGGTTCCTCAGGGGTCAATATTAGGCCCTTTGTTATTCATAATATTCGTAAATGACCTACCATCATATATCAATCACTGTGACACAGATATGTATGCTGATGACACAACTTTTTATTATAAGCCCAAGTCTATTACCCTATTAGAAAAACATTTAAATGATGATAGGAATGCAATTAAGAAGTGGTGTAATGAAAACAGTGGTTGATTGTGAATGCTGATAAATGAAAATTTCTCTTGATAGGCTCTCAAGTAAAACTTAAAGATTTCAATGAAATTAGTGTACAATACAATGATACAGTTTTAAAGTCAAGCAACTGCGAAAAATTGCCGGGAGTTTATATTGACAACAACTTAAGTTTTGTTGGGCATGTTAACAATGTTGTAAGAAAGATCTCATGGCTTACGGGAATATTTAGAAAACACACAAAAAAATTCCCCATATGACATCCGTAAAATATTCTTTGGCTCTTACTTCTTGCCTCATTTTGATTTCTGCCTTACAGCATGGGGAAATATTTGCAAAAAACACCAACTAAGAAGACTTTTAAAATTACAAAAACAAGCAGCGCGTATTATTCTAGATGCAAAATTGGACACCCCATCTACAATATTATTTGAAAAGCTTAATTGGATGCCCATTCACGAACGTATCAAATATAAAACTGCATGTATGGTCTATACAGCTGTTAATTGTCAAACTACTGACTACTTATCAAACCTATTTATAAAATCTGCAATTTCACATAACCAAAATTTAAGGTCCACTAACAATCTTCAACTGAAAATTCCTCTGGCAAAAAGTACATTATACTCCCATAGCTTTTCAGTTGAAGGAGCCAAATTATGGAACTCACTAAAAAATATCACTGCGTACTGATCCTTCTTTAGAAACATTTAAATCCCAGTATCTCAAATAAAAAGTAACAACTCAGGCATTGTGCGTAGTATTTCCCACCACATGTCCAGTCTAGGAAATTCAAATGTACTTGGCATAAATGTGCTTGGCTTTATCTTAGTACATACATTTAGTTCACAATGTTTACTTTCCTTCCAGAGTGATTGTCAATTCGCTCAAAATATACCTGACCGACCTACTCTAAGACCATTCAATGCCTATTAAATCCATAAGTACCTGAATTTCCATGCAAATGTACAAAATAAGCTGCTGGATATTTTGAAACTGGTTTGACTTGAGGTTATTGCTCTACTGTATATATAATAACGGCTTTCAGTCAAATAGGTTCCAAAATCCTCAGCAGAATATATTTATTTGTTGATTTCACAATATCCAGCCCTGTAAATAATGAGCAGATAGCTATACGTGTGAGTGCGTACGTGTGAGTGCGTGCGTGTAAATATCCATGTAAGATTTGTATATAGGAGGCATTCAGGCATGCGTGTGTACGCTCATTATTGTGTTGTGTGTGCGCGTGTGTGTGCGTGCATGCGTGCGTGCGTGCGTGCGTGCGTGCGTGCGTGCGTGCGTGCGTGCGTGCGTACATTCATTGTGTAAATTATAAATTGTACGTCCTGTATATATACTGTATTAGATTGAAGGCCCCAGGGAAGACCAGGGATATTGTATCACTGATTGGATTACCTTCATAAAATAAAGCTTATTCGTTCCGGTCGTCCTTAGGCGGGGGTGTGGGTGGGTGTGGGGGGGGGGGTGTGTGTTGTTGTTTGGCTAGCATCGTCACTCAGGCGACGAGGTTCCTAATCCGAGTGGGAGAGAGTTGTGTGTAGATACACATTTGTTCCAGCCATAGTGGGTGAAACAACGGAAGCGGTAGAAGAGGTGGCAGTGGCGGTGTTGCTTCCAGTGGCAGTGTTCTCTGCAGCGAGGGTGCTAATGGAGATGGCGGTAGCTTCTTTGGTGGGAGTTTCAGTGGTGGTGGTGGTGAGTTCTGCAGCGGGAATTTAAGTGGTGGTCCGTTCCAGTTCTCGCATGGCAACGAGGGAGGCAAATCTCCCTGGTGCGCATGGTCAAAAAGGTGTCCCGAGGTGAGGGAATCCTTCTAGGAGGAGGGATCCATTCGCGTTAATCTTGCGGGGAGTGGAGGGAGAACGAGCGGGAGAGAGAGAGAACCAAACGTGGGAGAGCGGGCTTTCTGAATCTTTAGTTTTCTTCCTAAGCGCGGCATTTTTAGGTCGGGGAGACAGCAAGCTTTTTCGTAACTTATCCCACGAGGTTGGTAAGTCACTAGCAGTTGCTAATCATCCTCGCCAGTCAATACAACTAAGGTTAGTTGGTTGAGCTATTGTTTTTGGCGATAAAATTACTATTTACTTCTTCCTAGTGATCTGCGTAAAGCGGGTCCTACTTCAGAGTTCACAGGGGGGGGGGGGCGAGGGAGGGCTGTGTGTGGAAGTAAGGGGAGAATGCTGGAAATTAGTATCTTTCCGGCTAGTTGATCGGTTGTTCTCAGCGGACGTTTCGAGGCGGTCCTACTGTGTGCCTAAATCTACTCAGAGTTTAAAGGGGAAGATTTCCGTGCAAGGCAGGGTTTTAGCCTACTTCTTAAGTGCGTGCGGTTTCATGGCCTCTGTCAGCTGCCAGAAGGACGCGATCATCATGTTATGCGAGAACCTCTTCCCTCGCAGGGTAAGGCGAGCCTTCAACTCAGAGTCTAGATCGTCCTGTATGATATGAAAAAGTGCTTGACGTGGTACAGTAAGTGTCCCTTCTCAGCTTCAGATGCGCAAACAGACCTGAATAATTACCTGAGGAAGCATTTACTGGAATCTCCGCCAAATACTGGCATTAAGAAGACGTTTCAGACTTGGAAAATATTCTGGCGATGCAGCGGTTATATGGGTCGGTCGCTTGGAACTGGTGTTTACCACTAGACCAAATAATTACGTAAAATTTTTTTATCCTGACAGCCGACCAAGCAGCCCATAAAATGAAAGAAGAAAAACTTAGTTCTTGCTAGGAGGGTTTTTGCCACTCGAGTTGGAAAGTTTAGACTAGGGGGACACGTTTGAAGTGTCTTAGTGCGGTGGTGCGAAAATTTAAAGTGGCGGAGTTCCCTAAAAAAATATACTCTTAGAAAAGGGGTCGCTAGACGCGATAGGTGGCCAAAAGGATGGCGGAGGCTAGTCGTAGCTTCTAAAGTTGGAAACTCCCGCGAGGAACGGCCTTACATAGCGTGAATCAGTATCGCGATGCCGAAGTAGCATGGGCAGTAGCAAGAGTGGCTATGAGTCCTTTTTCGAGCGGAGGAAGGCGAGCTGGGAGGCACGGCGAACCATGGAACCCAGGCTTAAAGCGCAGGGATGGGGCGCGCGTCATACCTGTTTCGCAAGAAGCGGCGAAAGAGGCGAGCATCCTGTTATACCAGATTGCTTTTACTTTCAGCAAAAGTCTGACATCGCCACGGCGCTATTTAATTTAGCTTCAAGCCGGATGGAGCATGGGAGCGCAGTCTGCCCCTTTTTCAGAACGTTCCTGGTTGAAAAGCGAAGAAGTTGGAACTGCCGCTTAACAGCAGAGAAAAATAGAAAAAGGAGCTTAAGTCGGTAAAATATAACTTCTGTAGAAAAAAACCCCAAATTAGATTAGTGCGTACACTTAACAAATACAACATGCACAATTCAGTCAACTTTTTAAGCGTGTTAAAGAGTCCAGTAATCACGGTTCACCGTCCCATTGAATACGAGGTTTTGCCATTGCAGACATTGTGGGCTTTTAACCAACCTCAGCATTTATATTCCCATAGCACAACGTCCCGCGGTGACTAAATCCTTGGCGGCCAGAGATCACGAGCGAAGTGGATGGCACCCTTTTTTGGAACGGGCAAAAGTTCAGCAGTACTTCACATGGAGCGAGCTCATAGAGAAGCAACATGACAGAAGAGAAAGTAGTCCATCTATAGTCAAGTGACACAAGGCAGTCCAGAGGGCGGAATGGCAGATCTCAAAATAAATGGTCACAGAAACTGGAAAGTTCTGTCGTACCAGGGGAAATCCTCTGCAATCAGAGACAAGTACCAAGCGGAGTCTTCTTCCTGAGTGTTTAGAGCTAGTAGACGAAGGATGGCAGGATCGATCACAGACAAAGTTCTTGGTGCGACCGAAGTCGAAAGTCTGATGGCGAGTTGCATTTCAAGTTATTTTCTCTCAGGGAATGTCCAATTATCCGTTATTTATTTTATGTCGTGAGGAAGAAGCGGAAATCTCAAACTTTCCAAAGGTACCAAACATCCTCGGAAACCTTTGTGATCATAGCCATTATGTGAGGAAGAAGTTGTGCAAAGATCGTAAGATACAAAGTTAAAAGTGTCCACACACTCATGAACCCCATTAGAAAGAAATCCCTGTCTATTACAGTAGTACTCCCAGTGGCCCGGTGCATGCGCAGAGATGGTAAATCTAGTCTTAGACGTTTTCACCATCGTGCACACTTTAGGTACAGGTGTCCCCAAAACGGTCATAATGAGTTCAGGAGAGTGGAATACCAGTTCGGGATTGTCTAGTCATTCTCGTTTCCCGATCACCATGTTTTACAATTTGCAGGAAAAGGGCCAAATGACTGTATAAACTATTGTTTATCCATCATGCATCCATTCATCCAGCTATCCACCAATCCATCCGACACATCTGTTTGTAAAGTCAATTCAGACGATGTACTGGGTTTAACATAAACTTTTGCGGAAGCATGCTTGTGTGGTCTAGCTTTTAGGATCTGCCTGTATGTCCAGATCTTCGCATACTTCATCTGTATCAGCAACTACTTGCATGGTGTACCTCGCATTGTTAATCTGGGCCTCATAGTTGTAGATGATATCGTGATGTTGCCAGTGCTTATCAAGCCGCTTCTCGAAGGTCTTTACCGTTGGCACATTGATCACAGGCTCTGGCAAGCTGTTCTATGGTCGGCTACTCTGATCGCAAAGTTGTTTTTCTGCAGTCTCGTCTTGGCTCTTTTCTTGAAGACCTTCAGCCTGTATCCTCTTGTTGCCGAGTCTCTTAGTAGGATATCCGGGCTTACTACTCGGTCATATTTGTCATGTAGAATCATCTATGCTTCTATAACGTCGCCTCACAGTCTCCGATAGGCCAACAATGAAAGCTTCATGGTCCTCAGTTGATCTTCATACTTTATCCCAGGAACCAGCTCTGTTGCTCTTCCTTGCACAGTCTCTATCATGGGCACATCTTTTTTTCTGGAACAGATGCCACACAGTACTCACATATTCTAGATGGGTTATGGCTAGGGCTTTGTAAAGCCATTTCAATCCTTTCTGATCAGTATAAATAAAGGATCTGCAAATAATTCCCATCAGCTGAGTCGCCTTGTTTTCCTTCTCCATTATGTGTTCCTCAAAGCAGTTTGTTGTCAATGGTGACATCAAGATCTTTTTCTTTGTCGACCTTCAATTTGTGGTTCTTCCACAGTCTTTCCCCTCATGAAGTATTGTCTCTCATTTTCAGATTATCTGCCCGGTGCCCATGGTCATCAGATAAAGATGTTGATCTTCCCGAGATAAACCCGTACTGTCTGTCGCTGAACAGGTGATTTCCCTTCATGTGATCTATGATCTTGTCTCCGATGATAGTCCCCAGTACCTTACATACAATATGTGGGGCTCACAGGTCTATAGCTGTTAGCAAGCTTTCTGCTGCCATTCGTAAAGATTGATGTTATTGTGGCTGTTTACCACATTGCTGGGATCTCTCCTATGGTTAATGACATACTGAAGATCATACCAAGTAGTCCACTCAGTACATCTGCCAATTCTGTTAGTATTCTGGGTGAACTCTGTCTGGGCCTTGAGCCATACCTAATTTCAGGTTCAGATGCTTATTCCTCACTGTTTTTCTATCTATTTCGATCTGCTCTAAGGGGTGATCATATTCTTGGGTTAGCATTGCTTGCCCCTGTCTCTGGTTTGATGGTAGAAACACAAACGAGTTTCAGCCAGACATCGTATTTCTCATCTGTTCTTGTTAAGACCTCTTCTCCAGATTCGGTTGACATTACTAAGTCTGCAATTGTGGTTGAAGTCCTCAGCTTACTATACATACTTCCAGATGTATTTCGAGTTAGATTTAGCATTTTTTTTACTATAGTATTCTCCTGATCTCTCTGGATTTTTCTTGTTAGGGCTTTCACTGTTACGTTCTCTCGTGCATGCTCGGTACTGCTTTGGGTCTCTTGTTTCAATATAGAGCTGCCAACATCTCAATTTCTTTCTTATCATCTTAATGGTTGTCTTGTCCAAACTTGTGCTTACTTTTTTCACTTGGGATGGTGGAGTAACTGTCTTGTTTGGTATGAACTCTTCCTTTGTGGACATCATTATCGCTTGCTGCCAATTTCTCTTCCCAGTCTATGTTTAAAACTGCTCTCATCCCTGTGTAGTTTCCCTTGCTATAAAAAGAACTTCCGGAATGTTTGGCTGCATCCATTATTTGTATTAAAATTCAATACAGTGATCACTGGATTATAGTGGTTAATAAGGTAATTTTAAGCATATTTGGTGTACAATTTATTAATTGTGGCTTTAACATTGCTGTCACTCCTGTTTTAACTTTGATTTTTATGAGAAAAAGGATATATTTTCAAAAAGTGTCAGTTTTGGTGAAAAAGAGTAGAATTTTTATGGCAAAACATCAGCGATCTTTCAGTAAAAGGGTATGTTTTCAAGCCAACGTCATGGCAAGAGGGGTCAATTTAGTTTACGAAGAACATACATGGTCCCTCTATTGGCATAGTGTGTGCGTGCGTGCGTGCGTGCACGTGCATGGGGGCCTTTAATTTCCCCATTGACAAATTTGGTCACATTGAGCAGTCATCTTATGAATCAGTTTCTGATTGAGAACTCTTGCTAAGATGCTTCTGAACAGTTTCTTGTGACATTGCATGTATTAATGCATGCTATGTGTTATCTTCTGCAAGCTCTCATTCTTTGCCTTATTATCTTGTCAGGGTATTATGCTCCATTTGTGGAGCTGTTGTTGTCACATTGTATAGATTTTTGGGATTGGTTAGCTCATGACCAACGTTGTGGAATCTCATTGTATGCTCACACATTTTAATGTGTTAAAACTTGAGCAAAATCGATCAGTATTTTCTAGAGATATCCATGGATCCAGAAGTTGATCCGATTCGGATCTGTGGGTTTTTTCACAACCAGTGTTAAATTGTGAGCAAAAGTGGATCAGAAGTGTTTTTGATACAGCTCTGGACACACACACGCATACACACCCACGCCGAGGGTAATGGACCTTTCTATTTTTAGCTATGCCCCGCCCATCTCCAGCTAAGCTCCACCCACACTTCGCTCACGTTGGGATCGATTGATCTCTGACCTCTCTGACTATCAATTTCCAGAAAACTAGAAAACATTGTTTGACTCAGAGGACCCCGCAATCACTGAAAATACCTTTTTCTATGTAGTATATAGCAGTTTTATTCAAAGCCTTCATAATATTAAAAACAAAAAATTAAAAAAAATAAAAAAACCCGAAAAACTTCACAATTTGGTGGCAACAAAAATTCCACTACAGGCAGTACCTGTGGCTTTCCTTGACAGACATACATTAGATAAAGGGACACCCCTAGAAATCAAGCGAAAGTATGTTAAAGTTTAAAAAATATCACAAGTATCACTGGTGCCCAAAGAGAAAGTTCCAAGGAAATCACAAGTATTGCTGGTGCTCAAAGAGACATGTGGCCAAAGTATTTGACTATGAAGGTGAATCCTTCAAAAGGCACATCTGTGTATCTTAAGCGAGGCATATACCAAGTTTCAACAAAGTATCTTAAGCAGTTCTGTATGATATAAGCTGTTTACTAGAAAATTGACAAAAAGATTTTGCATTAAAAAGCCCATTTTTACGCAAAATATTGGACCAATAATGGCGAATCCTTCAAAAGGCACATCTGCGTATCTAAACTGAGGGATATACCAAGTATCTCTAAAATATCCTAAGAGGTTCTGTATGATATGCTATTTACGAGATTTTGTGGACAGATGGACAGACAGACAGACGGATGGACAGACAGACGCGGCGATTACTATAGGGCAAGTCCATTTTCACATAAAGAAGACACCTGCCAAATTTCATTAAATTATTTTAAGTAATTCTGTATGATATGGTGTTTAGGAGAAAAGTTGACAAAAATTGTGAGTTTTTGCATTAAAGTCCATTTTCACCAGAAATCGTGGACCTATAAATGTGAATCCTTCAAAAGGCACATCTGCATATCATAGCTGAGACATATATCAAGTTTCATTAAATTATTTTAAGCGATTCTGAATGATATGGTGTTTACCAGAAAATGGACAAAAATTGTGAGCTTTTGCATTAAAAAGCCCATTTTCACACAAAATCTTGGACCGATAAAGGTGAATCCTTCAAAAGGCACATCTGCGTATCATAACTGAGGCATATACCAAGTTTCATTAAATTATTTTAAGCGATTCTGTATGATATGGTGTTTACGAGAAAACTGACAAAAATCGTGAGTTTTTGCATTAAAAAGCCCATTTTCACACAAAATATTGGACCAATAATGGTGAATCCTTCAGAAGGCACATCTGCGTATCGAAACTGAGGCATATACCAAGTATCATTAAAATATCTTAAGCGGTTCTGTATGATATGCTGTTTACGAGATTTTGTGGACGGACAGACACACAGACAGACGGACAGACAGACGCAGTGATTACTATAGGGCTTCCGCACCTTCCGGTGCAGGGCCCTAACTATACAGGTAAGCCATTGAATATTTTGCAACTAATTTGAATGTGCGCCCAGTCAAATTAGGTCCAAAATATTCAACAGCATGTTTATTAAATAGTAGACATATAATTTGTACGTGTCAGACTATTAAGAGTTAAAGACGGGCCAAATAGAATGATTTATGACGCAATGATTATGACATCATCCTACACACCGCTTATATGATTATAACATCATATGATGTCAGATTGATAGATGGATACTCTGCAAACGTGAATTATACAATAAAGCCTTTAATTTCTTAAATAGTGATTTTTATTAGAGGAAAGCAAAATAAGATTTCTTTGAATATAAGGTGACATCTTAAATACATTGTATTATAATTGTTCAAGTCACCAAGACGATGTATGATGATGTTATTTTATACAGGATACATTAGCAATACATCCGTGAATAAATTATACAGTCAAATGAGTATGTTTATATATATATTGAGTTGATAATTTTAGAAGGGGGGGGGGGGGCAGGATGATAGGCTGTCTGAGATCCACCAATGAAATACATTTAAGCATGTGCAATATTAACCCCATAATACTTTGATGTCAATATTCTATCTTTTACGGTGTCAATAGCAAAGAAACTAGTGTCTATTTTTCAACAATTTTGGTGGAAGATGTTGCTGTCTACGACAGCACCATCTTCCACCAAGTTTGTTGAAAAATAGACACCAGTTAATCTTTTACTTTAATTTGAAAATTAAAAATTTTGACATCAGAGTGGTATGGGTTAATACATGAACAGAAATGTGGATATACATGCAATGCGATACAGGTGAATGTCCCCATTCAAACACTCGGCACATATAGTAGTGGAAGCAGGGCTGTTATAATGTGCTATTGTCTCATGTCGCATCCAATGTAAATCCCCCTTAACATAGGACAAACATTGTTCACATAAAAACAAGAGGCCAGGGCCATGTTCCCGAAGCTATCGTTAGGATAGCAATATAATTACTCCAATAGCACACCATTAGTATAACGATGTAGTTAACCTAATGATAGCTTCGGGAACATGGGCCCTGATTGGCCCGTGCTGTTCAACTGACTTGATGAATGGAATGATTGGACAAATCGGTTTCTTCTGGTGATCTTAGTGTAAAAATATTCATTGCCAAATAGATCGAAGACTCCACGTGACAGATAATTAATTAATTGTTTAACTAATTAATTAATCGATTAACCAATGAGTAGTCTGCACCTATAAACGCTATAAAAGAACACGAGTGCTAGGTTGATATGTCAGCATATGTCTCGTGTAAGGTAGTTAGTTTTGACCAAAAATGAGTAGCACTGTTCACATTATGTATATACAGTATAACTGGTGAATCGAGATCTGCTGCTGGTGAAATCTGAGAAGTCAGGGCTAACACTTTAATGGTCAAGATTGGATAAGAAAATTAAAATGTTTGCTTTGTTAATGTCCACTTACAGACCAAAGGATTATTTTTGAAAATTTACCACTGGAATGACTGGCTCATTTATCGAGCCAGTCATTCCAGTGGTAAATTTAAAAAAAAGAGGTTTTCTCTTGGCCTGTAAATGGACACTCCTCAAGATGACTACATAAGCTGATTTTGGCAAGAGTGACCGTTACATGGTAATGAGTAAATCCAAAAGTCGAAAACATAAGATAACTCCTTTTAACCTTTAGCACACTGATGTCAATATTCTATGTTTTACGATTTCAATAGCAAAGAAACTAGTGTACATTTTTCAACAACTTTGGTGGAAGATTTTGCTGTCTATGACAGCACCATCCTCGACCAAATTTGTTGAAAAATAAACACCAGTTCATCTTTGACTTTAATTCGAAAATTTAAAATTTTGACATCAGAGTGGTAAGGGTTAAATTTACTTGACTATGGTAATGTATGGAAACCATAAAAAGCAATAATTCAGAATGCATCGCTCCATTACAAATCTGTAGTGTTTCATTAAAATTAGTGACATTATTCAATAATAGAGCCAATAAAAGGCTGTAACAAAACAACTTATGCCTTAACAAAACAACTTTGATCCCGCTGATGGAATCGTGAACACCTTTATCTTCCTTTCTGCTTTGCAGTCCGGACATAAATGTTAATATACAGGGGCCATATGCACCTACATTAGATGAATATTTAGTCGCCTCTTCGGGAATATGATGTAGTCAGGCTTCTAACTAGGTGCAAGCGGTTAGGCGCTCTTCGTGCATGTCCCGAGAAAGTTTTTATTTATAGATCTCAGCTTGTAAAGAATAAGACGAGAAATAGTTAGTTGCACACATAACAATTAGGTCAGTATATAAAATTGAGATCAGTTATAGAACTATTGATGCGAAAGCAGCACTTTTTAATTAGCATGTGTGTGCGTGTAAACACAAAACGGTGTAGTTTAAAGTATTTGATACAATGGTTTACCAAAGAGCATCCACACGTAGCCATTTTACGGTCAAATTTGGTCAAGAAAATCTAAATATATGCTTACTGAATGTCCGTTTGCTGGCCAAGATATGACTATTTTTGAAAATTTACCACTGGAATTACTGCCTCGATAACCGAGCCAGTCATTGCAGTGGTAAGTTTTCAAAAATAGTCTTCCCTTGGCCTGCAAACAGAAATTGTCTATGAGAAAACTGGAATTTTCTTGAACAAATTCGAGGGTTAAAGATAGTTTAGCTTCGTAATTGTCTATTGTGGCTAGTATATTTACCTATCAGACATTAATTTTATGCGCAATGTGGTGCTCCTTTATAGGAGGTATATTCAAAGCCGAAGAAGAAGGCTAGAGTTTTGAACACCAGTAACATCACACATTTAATTTCATATAATCTTAAGCTAAACCTGTACAGGAGATCACAAATCTGAACTTGAAAAGTACTTGAAGTTTGACATCTGTCCTTGATAGGGCCCTATCAGAATCCAGGAAATGGATGCTCAAAAGCAGCTACCTAGTAATTGTCAAAATTTATGGGGGATCACGCACGCGCGCGCGCACACACACACACACACACACACACGCACAACACACACACACACACCACACATGCACGCACGCACACACACACACACACACGCACAACACACACACACACACGCACAACACACACACACACACGCACAACACACACACCACACATGCACGCACGCACACACACACACACACACGCACAACACACACACACACACACACACACACGCACAACACACACACACACACACACACACCCCAGCCAATCAGAGATCCAGCCCCACTTATAGTCCTGGTTTAATAGGGCCATTGAAAATGATATGATACACATATATTTGTTATCGAGTCAGTCATTTTCGTGAGAAACTTTAAAAAATAATCACTTGACCTACAAATGGACATTTCTCAAGACCACTGTAGATGCAATCTTTGTCGGCGTGAGTGTTAAAGGGTTAACTCTTTAACATTCATAGACCAGACGTGGACATTTTCCCCCGGATGTATGGAATATTAGGTTGAATATTTGAAACTAATTTGACTGGGAAGCAACAGGTTCCAGTTGTTAGTTTCAAAATATTCAACATCTTTCCTGTATCACCATTGTCCTGAAATTGAGATGCTGGCATTTCAAGGGTTAATGGGTGTAATCGGTATACGAACCTGATTCTTAGTGTATTTAACCCTTTAATGGTCAAAACTGGCCTCTGTTATGGTCTTGTGGAATGTTTATTTACAACCCAGGAGAACAGTTTTTGAAAATTTACCACTGGAATGACTGTCTCGATAACTGAGCCAGTCATTCTAGTGATAAATTTTCAAAATTTGTATTCTCTTGGCCTGTAAATGGACATTCAATAGGCAGATATTAAAATTTTCTTGACCAATTTGACAATTAAAGGGTTAAGCTGATCTATCAAATCATTAACAACATTTGTGTGGGAACAATATTTTCGTCTGACAACATTTCTGATAAATAATACAAAGTTCTTAAAAACAAATATCATAAAATTATAAAAGTTTATTTTATAAACCAGATAAAAAAACTACAGATTCTGTACAATCAAGTTTTAATATTTATGCTAAAAATTAGATAATTAATTTTTAATTAAAATTATTATAATACATATTTTATTTATATATATGATTATAATTATTTACATATGGTTTATCATGTTTATGGTAGAAACAGGCCATCAGAAAATATAGCTATTTAGTATGAAATCCTTGACTATCTTTTATTTTGAAATAGTCAGCAAATTTAGACAAATTTTATATTATGAAATCAATGCCTTCTAACCCTGTCACTTGCGGGTGAGTTTAGGCCCCTAATAGAGTAGCTATACAAGTTACTAGAGTAGCACCTAAATTCCAGACTACCCACCTATGAGCCAGAGTTAGTCGAGGAGGTCGCATGGTACTATTGAAATTAATGTAATTTACGCATGTGGTACATCTGCCCGAGGGTAGCTGACGTACCCTAGAGTAGGTACGAGAGTTTTCGCCTAACTGTGAAAATACTATTTGTATCTCAAGGCAACCAAATAGTCCTGAATGCTGTTCAATATTTTCAAAGTAATATGAGCGAAAACTGTTGATAGAGACACCTTCCACTCATATTATTGTCAAAATACTCAACAAAATATGTTTAAACTTTTAAGAATTGTTCAATCGGGTTGGTAGTGTTGCCTGGCTTAGCTTACCATGACTAGGGGAGATAACCGATTACTCTTGACCAAAAGTCTATGTTTATCAGTGTGATACCAGCGATTGAAAAGAAGAAGAAGAAGGATATAAGATTAAACTCGCCCTGTAGGTGGGGCTTAGAATACACCTTCCGTATCCTCTGTGTGTCGTAAGAGGCGACTAAAGGAGGTAAGGGTGAGGTAAGCCTGACAGAAACCTCAAATGCTGAAGACGGAGGTTCCAGGCCGCACGGCGCACTCTAATAAACCATGGATTCACGCACTTAACGCTTATGATCATGTCGATAGTCACTTAGGACTGGCGGTATGATCAGCGAACGAAAAGAAGAAGAAGAAGAAGATCAGTGGAGAGAATATTTTTGAAAACCTTATCACCAATATATCTGATCTAATCTATGTGCCCAAAATCCATCACCATAAAATACTTTTACTGAGTTTTTCTAAAATATTCTTTTCTTGGACAGCAAACGGACATTTCTAAAGACAATTGCAGAACTCATTTCAGTGTTACGTGACCGTTAACCTTTTAACTAGATGGCAAAAAGTGGTTTCTGTAGTTGTCTTGTGAGAAATGCCAATTTGCAGACCAAGAGGTTATTTTTAAGGTGTACCACTGGAATGACTGCCTCTGCAATAAGCCAGTAACTCCAGTGATAAATTTTCAAAAAAAATAATCTCTTGGTCTGCAAATGGATATTTTCGATGAAAAAATGGACTTGAAAACAATGGACCTTTCCAAAGTAATGACGTCATAATCAGCTAAGCCGTGTGTAGGATGACGTCATAATCATTACGTCATAAATGATTCCATACCGCCCGTCTTTAACTCTTAATAGTCTGACACATTGTACAAATTGTATGTCTGTACCATTTAATAAACATGCTGTTGAATATTTTGAAACTAATTTGACTGGGCGCTGTTGCTGCCATAGGCAGCAACAGCACCCAGTCAAATTAGTTTCAAAATATTCAACAGCTTACCTGTATAGTTTTCTGGAAATTGATAGTCAAGTTCTGAGATCGACCGATCCCAACACGATCGAGGTGTGGGTGGAGCTTAGCTAGAAATGGGCGGGGCATAGCTAAAAATGGAAAGGTCCATTGAAGGTTAAGGGGTTAAGTCTTCAAAAGCTATTCTTCATCCACCCTGTAAGCTATGTAAAGTTATCATAAGCCGAGTTCCTTACCTCAGCAATATCCAGAATGATTGGTTAGCAGTTGCATTCTAGTTTGGTCCAAATATGTACCATTGAAGAAAATATTCATATGTATTGGTGGATTGTGGAATAATTAAGTATGAAAGAACATCAATAACATTCATTAGTCAGTCGTAATTAGAATTAAAGCTTTCTGTTTGAGCATAAATTCCACAAATATAGTGTACATTACGTATACATTACTGACACATATACATCAAAATACATCTCATTTCTCCACAACAGTATAGCACTCTAGAGGATAACCTATTAATGGCTAAATTTGGGTAAGAAAATCTAAATATTTGCTTATTAAATGTCCATTTGTAGGCTAAGAGAAAACTATATTTTGAAAATTTAGCACTGGAATAACTGGCTCATTTATCGAGCCAGTCGAGCAGTCATTCCAGTGATAAATTTTCAGAAAATAGTATTCAGCGAAACTGGCCCAAGATGGTGTCCAAAGTGGTCTTGAGAAATATCCATTTGCAGGCCAAGATATTCTTTTAGAAAATTTACCACTGGAATAACGGGCTCATTAATCGAGCCAGCAATTCGAGTGGTAAATTTTCAAAAATACCATCTTAGTGTACAAATGTTTAATTAAAAATTTGAAGTTCTATTGAGATTTAAGTTGAAAGTTGATTAAATGAAGAAGTCTATGTGTGTGTGTGTGGTGGTGGAAGTAGGTCTGAGGTGCAGTTAGCCATTCAATAACTCCAATAGGTACCGCTAGAATTTGGTTAGAAAACATCGCACCCATACACCCACATGCACACACGTACACATATACGTACACATACTGATATATAATGTAATATTGAGAGAATTTATGAGATTATGAGGGACTATATACATTATGTGTTAGGTTATCACAACATTAGAAGAATCACATATGCACAAGAATAACTGAAGGTACAAGCTGAATTCACAAGGAACTGACCACAATGGCCACACATATAATAAAATATGACACTTACAGAAATAGATTGCCTTCTTAACAAATTTATGCCTTAAATTTGTTCAAGATAATTTGAATTTTCTCAAAGAAAATGTCCATTTGCCGACCAAGAGAAGACTATTTTTGAAAATGTACCACTGGAATGACTGGCTTGCTTATCGAGCCAGTCAATTGAGTGGTAAATTTTCTAAAATTGTCTTCTCTTGGTCGGCAAATGGACATTTCTCAAGACAACTGCAGAAGCCATTTTTGGCTGATATGAGTGTTAAACGGTTAAGATCACAGTCCATAAGTCTGTTATGAGGATGGGTGTGGGGTGTGTCGGGGTGGGGGGGGGGGCTTCTGTTCAGAGATCACCTGTCTAATGAACCAACTAGTGATCCAGAAATAACTAAGATTCCTAAGAGAATGGAGGGATCTGAAGTGTCACTTATGTATATGATGTCATAATTAATTACATCACATGCAGGCTGACGTCACTATCAGAATGATGTATCATAACTGTCACGAAGCTGGAAATGTCTGTCACAAAGCGAACGAATCGCATGTCTTTAATGGATTTAAAATTTAATAAATATTTTTAATGTAAGGAATAGCCTGTTGAATATTTTGAAACTAGTTTAACTGGGAGCTGTTGCTGCCTTTAAATTGGGATTCTGGTAATTCAGGGTCCAAAGTATATACTTTGTTTCCAAAACACGTACAAAAGGGCTTAGCTAGAAATGGGCGTGGCATATCTAGAAATGGATCCCTCTATTGACCCGTGTTAAGAAACCACCTGTCTTTAGTGACCACATGAGGGTCATCATAGTCCAGTTTAATTTCTCAAAAAAGCTACATTCGACGTGACACTTCACCTTGTAAGTTGTGGTACTATATAGTCCACTGAATACACATTATAGCGTTAAACATTTTGGACTAGTTTTGAGGATTTATCACTACCCGAGCCAGTTATTCCATTGGTAAATCTTTCAAAGATAGTCTTCTCTTGTCCTTCAAATGAACATTGACCGAGCAAAGAATTAGATTTTCTTGACCAATCTTGACCATTAAAGTGTCAACGTCCATTTGAAGGACAAGAGAAGATCTACCAATGAAATATGTGGCTCTGTTACTGACGCAGTCATTCTAGTGAACAATTCTAAAAAATAGCCTTCTCTTGGTATACAAATGGACAATTGTCAAGACCACTGTAGACCACCGTTTTTCCACAGCTTGTCCAGATATGACCGCTGCTTTATTTTACAATGCAATAAATATTCTGCTAAATATCTTGAAACTAATTTCACTGAAATGTATTGCTGTCATAATACTCAACATATTTTCTACATGAAATGGTTGCCTAATATTAAGACATTCCTGCCACATTATTTTCAAAATATCAATAACATTATATCATGGAAAGGAACCCATTTCATATGATGAGATGCTGTAGTGCAAACTATTTCTGTCTTAACATATTAATGGTCAAGCCAGCAAAAACCAGCCTCTACACTCTCTTCAGGAATGCCCATTCACAGGCTAAGACAAGACTATTTGACATATTTTACCGCTGGAATGACAGGCTAGATACCCGAGCCACTCATTCTAGTTGTAAATTTTCAAAAAATAGTCTTCCCTAGGCCTGTAAATGGATATTCAGTAAGGAAAAATTCAAATTTTCTCAACGAATCTTGACAACTAGAGTTAAAATGCAAGGCAGGCTCATATTATCATGTTACCTCAGCTATTCCAGGCAGCAGTTACTCACTAGAGATTTTTTATAGAACCACAATTGCATTAAAAGATCACCTGCGCTTCGTGACCCCTTTCCCGCAGTCCTAAGCCGATTGTTAACTGTCTAACTACCTGCAAGCCACCAGATAATAATTTCAATGGGCAATAACTCTGGAGTTGCTAAATATTTTGAAAATAATTTGACTGAAAGTTGTTGGTGGCTTAGTATATCCCAAGTTAAACAGCATGGAAAATGTAATCTGGATAAATCCAACAGTCAGATGTTTAAAGATATTTCAGGGATGTGATCGATCTCGAAGCAAAAAAATAGGAAATGGCTCGATGCGAAGTGTCAGTCCTTCGTGACGCAACAATTGTCACAATGTCTTAAGCCAATGAGCCTTTCCAGTTTTAGATATGCCCCGCCAATCTCTATCTAAGCTCCACGCACAGTTGGCTGTGCTGGGATTGATCGATCCCCGAATTCCTTAAATATCAATTTTCAGGTAAGTAGTTGAATAGTTTGTAACTAATTTGACTTGGTGCTGTTGCTGAGCACCTGGTTAAATTAGTTTCAACATAATCAACAGAATATTTACTAAATAGTAAAGCCATATAATTCGTACAACAACGCGTAGTCCGTCTTCAAGTATGCTTGCGTGACATACGACGCCATTCATTATGATGTTATTCTACACACTGCGTAGTTGATTATGACGTCATAGCATTAGTTGATAAAGTGGAAAGTCTATTAACACTTAAATTATCTACCCAGTCAAAAAGCCTATGCAATGGTCCTGAGAAATATCCATTTGCAGGACAAGAGAATTTATTTTTTGAAAATTTACCACTGGAATGACTGGCTCTGTGACCATTAAAGGGAAAAGAGTATACTATTTCTGAAAGTTTGATGCTTCTTCAAAAAATCTGGGCAACAAATTTATAGGATTTCCTATAAATCTGGTTAGAAAAAAATATGATTTCCACTAAAAATAAGACAAATTTCATCCATGTACTATATTAATCAGTGTCCTAGCTAAACAGATAAACAGAGTGGTGTCAGTGGGGAATAGTGAACATAGACTATAGACTACGACCCAAACACACCCTTGTGGGGTGACATGTTAGAATTTGTACAATATTTAGGAGATTTTAATAGACTGAGTAACGTAAATAAGTGAGTGAACACTAACATGCTATTAGTGCAGACAATGAAACAGATGAAAAGAAACTTAAATAGTAAACTTTTATATGAAAATATCAACTCATTTTAACCATTTAATGGTAAAATTTGTTCAACAAAATCAAAATATTTGCTCAATGAATGTCCATTTGCAGGCCAAGAGGACTATTTTTGAAAATTTACCACTGGAATGACTGGCTCGGTTATCGAGCCAGGCATTCTAGTGGTAAATTTCCGAAAATAGTCCTCTTGGCCTGCAAATGGGCATTCCTCAAGACCGGTACACTGCAGAGGCTGGTTTTGGTCGTCTTGCCCATTATACAGCTAAGCACTCTTTTCCACATCAAACATCTCAAAAACACATTTACTGTACCTACCTGTTGTTTTTTAAGTTGGAACATCATTTTAAACAAATAGAAAAAATTTGAAGTCCACAGTATAAGCAATGCTGATAATTTTGAAAGCAATTTAACTGAAACAAACCTTCCAGTTAAATTAGTTTCAAACGACTAACATTGAAATTGGGATGCTCGGATAGTAGGGTTTAACAGGGTAATTCATTCATGATTGATGGCAGACACTGAATTTAGCTGCTTACCAGAAACAATACAGACAGACAGATGGACAGATGGATGGACAGACAGACAGACACAGACAAATCTTCACATCATAAAGAATTTACTCTATTTCTGAAATCTGTAGTCTTGGAGGGTTAAGTGTATAGACTTTGCATCTATATGAAGAACCATAACAAGCATTATAATTTTGCTCATATCTTATACACAATTTGAGAATTTCACTCAAGAGATCACCTCACCATGTCAAATCAAAGTCCCACAATTTTTATACCTATATATACATATAATTATGTAATTCAATCATATAGTATTGTCATATGCGAGTACATTCAGGTGTTCGCCTATGACTAATTAATCCCTTTACACCTGAAACTCAAATGTCACAATTACAAGACAACTTAACAGGTAAGCCGTAAAATATTTTGAAACTAATCTGTCTGAAAACCTTTGCTACCTATGGCAGCAACAGCTTCCAGTCAAATTAGGTTCAAAATATTCAACACGTTATTCCTTACATTAAAAGGAATTTGTCAATTCAAGTTTAGAAGAGTTAAAGGGTTAAATATGACTCAGGCAAATGTCTGTCAATTAGTCAATAAAGGAATCCATTTCTAGCTATGCCCCGCCCATTTCTAGCAAGGCTCCGCCCACATTTTACACATGCTAGAATCTCAACTTATATACTTTGAATGATGAATTCCAAGAATCACAATTTCATGGTAATTCTACAGGTAAGCTATTGAATATTTTGAAACTAATTTTACTATGCCAGCAACAGCTTTACAACGCAGAGTTTAACCCTTTAATGGTCATACCGGCTCAAACCGGCCACTGTATGGTCTTGTGGAATGTCCATTTATAGGCCATGAGAATAAAATTTTTGAAAATTTACTACTGGAATGACTGGCTCGATAACTGAGCCAGTCATTCCAGTGATAAATTTTCAAAAATTGTATTCTCTTGGCCTATGAATGGACATTCAATAGGCAGATATTTAAATTTCCTTGACCAAATTTGACCATAAAGGGTTAATAAATTGTAAATTCATGGAAGACATAATTCGTACACCTTCCGGACAGATTTTTCGCGGGCCATGACGGAGCCACGCCATTTTGATTGTGATATCAGTTAACTTGTAACATAATCGACTATGACATCAGATACTTAAGTTACAGACTGGATCCCTCCATTGTTTGCAAACATGGCCACACTATACTAAAGCATACGTAACCCTCATTGATGACTCACATTTGGCTCTAGCATTCATTGCACAAAAATACATAAAACCCACAAAAATAAGTTCATAAGATTAAAGAATATTTACATACATACGAATAATCTGTGTACATTATTATGAGGGGTGGGGTGGGGTGGGGTTATCTTAGCCTAGAGTGCCTACCTGCTTTATTTGGCCATTCAGGTATTTTGACAAAAGATATTTTATACTGTGTAAATTATATTTATTATAAGGAAATGTTTAATGAATTGAAGGATCTGATAATTCAATGACTATGATCCTTTTAATGGTAAAAGAATTGAAAATTTTGCTTAATAAATGCCCATTTGTAGACTGACACAGCCTTTGCAGTGGTCTTGGGAAATGTTCATTTAGAACCAAAGAGAAGACTATTCTAAAAATATTTTACCATTGGAAAGACTGGCTCGATAACTGCGCCAGCCATTACAGTGGTAAACTTTCAAAAATAGTCTTCTCTGGAATAGACATTCACCATACTCACTGAATCTCTAACAATAAACTAAACATCATTGTTAAAGCGATGCTAATCTCATCTCAAATGTTGTACTGCACTGATAGAATATGGTTTATAGATTCCATATCATTCATACCATGTCACATTCCCTGATCTGTATCGCAATTATCTATTTTGTAATAGCGAGTAAATGTTGAACAGTGATCGACACCATTTTGTCTCCTCAAGTATTGTGTGTGATGTCATGTAAGCGTCAATGCATCACATTCTTTATTATGTAATGCTCATCCATTGAATATTTTGAAACTAATTTGACTTCCAATCAAATTAGTTTCAAAATATTCACCAGCATGTTTCTGAAATGGCAAAGAATTACAAAGACATACACGCATCAGAGTATTTGAGATTTGATGACTATCTATATGGAACCCTTTGTGACGTAATGATTGTGAAGTCATCACACACAAGCTGAGCGGATTATGATGTTATACATGGTCAGATGATGGATGGATACTCTGAAAAGGTGAATTCTTGGAGTGTGTTGGCCGAGACTTGCTTGATTAATAGTGTCGGAAGTCTTTAGGCTTAACCTAATAGTCTCTTGAGGAATGCCCATATGCAGACCATATGAAGACTATTTTTAAAATTTTACCACTGGCATGACTGGAAAGTCTGGCTTGATAACCGAGATAGTCATTCTACTGGTAAAATGAAACGTTTTCAACTGGCCTGTAAATGGACATTCAATAAGCATATATTCTTGACAAACTTAGACCGTTATAGGGTTTTCAATTTTCATCAATTATTTCAAGTTATAGTTGACTCTTGGATATGTGCTGATTTACTATGAAAATTATGAGCGGAGTTTAGTTCCGGTCATTTTGAAGAGGCTTTAGTTGATAGGAGAGATTTGGCTCATTCAAAACAAAATTTATTACCCCATTGAAACCTGAATTCCCAATTTCAAGGTAACTATACAGGTAAGTTTTTGAATATTTTTAAACTAATTTGACTGGAACCTATTTCTGCCACTAGGCAGCAACATCTTCCAGTCATATTAGTTTCAAAAGATTCATAAGAGTATTTTGAATTCAGGTTCATAGGGTTAAAGTCATAAACCATATTTACATTGCTTTATTCTATATAAGATGGAAGTTCTGTAAAATACTGTACGTTATGCATAACAAATTGCTGTCCATTTCTTTAGTCGCTAGTTATTACTATTGGCATGTCTGAACAACATATTTCAATACGGTCGTAATATATCATTCTGTTCCCTGTATTTGCGCATCCCCTCTCTGCGCATACGCATTCAATCTCTTGTGAGAGTCCCTCACGATCAGCACGCACACATATTGAGTCACATGTCAATCTATGTTTATTCATTTTGCTCATACAAGACTTTCTCCACTTGAAATTGTGAAACTACTTGTCAATATTGGTTTAAAGCATTGCTGTTGATTTCTGACACTGGAAAATTAATTCAGAATTGTTATATCTATCGCAAAAATTGTTCTTAGAAACATAAAATATGAAGGTGTGTACCTATATTTGGTGATTAAATAATACCAGATGACATTTTCTTCCCCTTTAAGAATAGCACAAACGTTTTTACGCAGGCAGGGTCACCATTTGTCAAGCCCGATCTTTCAAATATGATACATATGTTACCATTGGTTAATCTTCAGCAACAATGCATTTATGTGAAACATATGCTCAAGATGTGTTAGCATATGCTGCACAACACATATCTTTTGCCCGTGCGCAAAAAGTGGGTACACCATTGGATTCGGTAGCTTCCCCTTTTATGCTGTATTTTACGCAGACTGACAATTAAAACGGCAAGTTTCATACAGGTGAATAAGAACGCATACTAGTATCTTATATTTATTCAACAATTACAATTTTTGCTCAGACTATTTGATAGGAGGCGATAATCCAAACATGCGCAATATGTGGGTACCATAGGATAATATTTCATTAAAGCACTTGATGTTGAATCACTGTATGAAGTTGAGCAACACATGGACATCCTGGAAGAATTCCGTTTCAGCTATGCCCAGCCCATCTCTAGCTAAGCTCCATCCAAGCTTTACCAATGTTGGGATCGATCGATCCCTTCACTCTCTGAATCTCGATTTTCAAAGAAATCTACAGGTAAGCTGTTGAATATTTCGAAACTAATTTAACTGGGTAAGCAGCCACAGCGCCCATTCAAATTAGTTTCAAAATATTCCACACAATGTTTATTAAATAGTAAACATATAATTCGTACAACCTACCTAAGACCATTAAGCGTTTAAGACGGACTAAATCAAGTCATTCATGACTTAATTGATTATAAGGTTAGACTACATGTCACGTAGTTGATTATGACATTATATGACTGATCGATAAACTGGATTCCTCAATTTGAAGAAAAATCAGAATCCATCTATCAATTAATTTATTTTCACTTCAGATATTATGTTATACTTATTACATGTTTTGGCATATTATTTACCTCAAAATGCAATCTGCAAATGGAGCTGGGTGACTGACTAGTGGTCTCTGTCCCGCTTCAAACAAACCCACTAGCCAAGCACACGCAGAGGCAAGCAATAGAGGCATCCAGTCTGTCACTCAAGTAACTAATGTTATAATTTCATATGTCACATGTTAGCCGAGGTGTCAATCAAAATCACATAACTGTCACACAAAAATCAAAAAGTCTGTCACAGAGGTGTATTAATTGTATGTCCTTGATGAATTTACAATTTAATAAACATTCTGTTGAATACTTTAAAATTAATTTGACTGGGTGCTGTTGCTGCCCCCGCATCCAGTCAAATAGGTTTCAAAATATCCAACAGCTTACCTGTATAGTTATCTTGAAACTTAGATTCTGGGAATTTAAGATTCAGTTTCAAATCGATTCCAATGCGCATAAAACATGGGCGAAGCTTATCTAGAAACGGACGTGCCATAGCTAGCAATGGATCCCATAAACTTTTAAACCTCTAATTTGTTCAACAAAATTTCAATTTTCTCATAGAAAATGTCCATTTGCAGACCAAGAGAAGACTATTTTAGAAAATTTACCACTGGAATGACTGTCTCGGTTATCGAGCCAGTCATTCCAGTGGTAAATTTTCAAAAATAGTATTCTCTTGGTATGCAAATGGACATTTCTCAAGACCACTGCAGAAGCCATATTTGGCTGATATGAGTGTTAAAGGGCTAATCCAGGACAGCACGGCGCTACAAAACATGTCTTCTTGTAACATCTCAATAATCAAGACAGGCTTGCGGCGACAGTATATTGCTTACTAACAAGGGGTGATATTTAAAGCTTAACTCTGCACTCTGCTCAACAGCTTTTGTAATGTACCAATATTTCTTCTTCAAATACTCCAATAAGTAAAGCAGAAAAAAATCATCAGTTGAAATTATTATTATTATTATTATTATTATTATTATTATTATTATTATTATTATTCACTATGTCTGCTTTCATAGTGGTCAGAAAAACTGCACATAATTGTAGAAAACGCCCTTCAACATTACGAATTATTATTATTATTATTATTATTATTTAAAAATTGACAGACACTAATGGATTCAGACTTTATGCACTTCCATATTATAACCCTGATAGCCAGCTCCCCTATGTTGCTTTGGTTTGGGTACTCGTCCTCCAGGTGGTGGTCCTCCAGCTGGTCGGCCTGGGTATTCATATGGTGGGGGTGGCTCCTGTAACACAGATAATTAGATAGTAAAATGAGGAATACGCTCACAACATGATACACTAGAATCTCAGAAATAAGTTAACATGTTTACAAAACAAACGCAGAACCATGTTAGTTAGTAAGAAATGTTCTGTGGAATAGTTTGAAAATAATGGAGGAATCCAGTTTTAGTTACATCTCTAGCTAAGCTCTGCCCATGCTTTGCCGGCATTGAAATCAATCGATCCCTGCACTCCCTGAATGTCGATTTCGAGAAAGCTATACAGGCTGTTGAATATTTTGAAATTAATTTGATTGTGTGCTGTTGCTGCTTATACCAGCAACAGCGCCCGCCCAGTCAAATTAATTTCAAAATATTCAACAGAATCCTTATTAAATAGTAAAGATATACAATTTGTACAACTTGACAGACTATTAAGAATTATGATGTCCGCCTACATGTGACGGTGTTGATTATGCCATTACATGATTGATCAATAAACTGGATTAGACAGTCCAATTATATTCAAAATATTCATCAATACATTTTATTCTATTTTGTAAACATGTGAGATTATTTCCAAGATGTACTGTACTGTTAAGGCTTCATCCATTGTATGATCAGACATTATTGTTTGGGATACCCTAGGTATTCCCCGCATGACATCATCACAAATCATTGCTCGGGATTCCCAACATGACATCATCACATATCAGTATTAGGTATTCCCCACTGCATCGACATAAGACATTGCTAGGGATTACTCACAATATCACCATTTCATTGTATCATTGTTACAGAAAAAATATTACAATGTTTTTAATGGTCATGCCGGCCAAAAATTACCTCTGCAGTGATCTTGAGGAATTCATGTTCATTTACTGGCCAAGAGCATTTTTTTGAAAATTTACCACTGGAATGACTGGCTCGATAACTGAGCCAGTCATTCCGGTGGTAAATTTTCAAAAATACTCTTCCATTCACCTTTGAATGGACATTGAATAAGCAGATATTTTTCTTTTCTTGACCAATTTGACAATCAAAGCGCTAAACAAACAAAATAACTGCTTCACCTCTCGTAACTTATGATTTATAAGTAATAAGTGCTTTCTCATTGTGTATATGGCCAGTAAAGGGGTAAAGTCCCTTTACGTCAATGCCATCTGATAATAAAGACCACATGATCACCATGCTGAGCATGCATACCGTAACTATCTCATCCATCATAGGTGACCCAAAGCGCGATATTCCAATCTTGATTTTAAAACGAAGGCAATAAATAAACAAAAACAAAAAAACGATAAACAAAACTCAAAATGGAAATTAACTCTTTCAAAACATAATGACTATCTATGACAAAATATTTTACCATTTAACCCTTTCATCTACAGAACCATGAACAAATATATTCTTTACGAAATAATACTTATTCTGCTGAATATTTTGAAAATAATTTGATTGGAAGCCATTGCTGCCTAAGCCACCAATGGCTTCCAGCCAAATAAATTTCAAAATATGCAACAATTTCCCTGTATCGCAGAATTCATTGTTGAAAGGGTTAATCAAAATGACAATTCGATAATATGTTTTGAAAATAGTTTGAATGGGTAATTATTTTCAGAATATAAAAATTTTCCTGCTGCCTTTGGTGGACCACCTGTTGTGTATTAACAAATAATGTGTTTCCAAAACAATGTTAATAAAACCTACTGTTGAATTGTTTTGAGAACATGTTAACTTATTTATGAGCAACGCTGTATAATAAATCAACATAAACAACCGTGAGTAAAAAATGGTTTATGGGCATTATGCTCACCTGGACTAAACCCCGGGTGGGTTTTAGAAGGGGGCACCCACATCGTCCAACATGTTAAAATACAGGGTTCGTACATCTTCTGTGTTTGAAATCCTGTGACTTATTATGAGCAAAATTGCAAATTCCATGACCTCCAAGAATGAATATTTATGAGATTTGTGTTTATGACAAAAATAAGATACGAGTTATTCTGCCAAATTTTTTAATATTGCCTCTTGCAACAACCAAGCCAGTCTTGTTTTGATAACTGGTTGCCAGATTTTTTACTGCATGTAAGCGATTTATGCCAACAGAATTTTTTTTTATTTACACCATGGTGGGTTTTATAAGGGTGGCTTGACCATTAACACTTTAACAATCAAATTAGCCAAACACAGCTTCTGCAGGGATTTTGAGACATGTCTATTTGCAGACCGAGAGAAGACTTTTTGGGAAAATTTACGATGAAGGAACCAGTCATTCCATTGGTAAATTTTCAAAAATAATTCTTCCCTTGATCTGCAAATGAACATTTTCTGAGAAAAATTAAATTTTCATGAACAAATCTGAGGGTTAAAGGGTTAAACACTGACTTTTAACACCCCTATCTCTAGTTCCTACACGATTGCTTAACGCGACGCTAATCTCAACTCAAATGTTGTATTGCACCGATAGAATATGGTTTATAGATTTCATATTATTCATATCCTGTCACATTCCCTGATCTGTATCGCAGTTATCTGTTTTGTAATATCGAGTAAATGTTGAACAGTGATCGACACCATTTTGTCTCCTCAGGCTATTGTGTGTGATGTCATGTCAGCTCCAAAGCATCACATACTTTATTATGTAATGCTCATCCTATTGAATATCTTGAAACTAATTTGACTGGAAGTTGTTGCTGCCTATGGCAGCAACAACTTCCAATCAAATTGGTTTCAAAATATTCAACAGCTTACCTGTACGATTGCTTTTATACCACATTGCCAAACTATAGCTGGTGCCTCTATGACTGAGCATATATACCGAGGCAGACACACTAGGGTTTTTCTGATTGGTTGAAAAGTAAATCATGACAGCCATCATAGGGTGTAGAAATGTACCAACATTTAACTACTAAATCCTGAATATCTTTCCTTAGCGGCGTGATAAAAAGCTTAAAATTACCTGGATAGTTTGTGAACAGCGTGTTAGATCACCTGAATAGCTATCAAGAGATGGGATTAGTTATCCTACAACAGATACTGATAATACTTTAGCCAGATATTCTAGTGATAAGTACTGACATAGTAACAATGCCCAATATTTTACTGACCCATGGTAGGTTTTATAACAGCCCTTTCACCCATATATTTTAAACCTCTACTTGTTGGTTATTGAATGGATCTCAATAAAACTTGAGGGGGTATTCTAGAGCCAATGATAACATTGTAATAGTCTGATTTTCGAGGCACCACATGTTTGGTTTTTAAAGGTGCCAGCCCGTAAATTTTAAAACTGGGAAGCAACTTGCTGAACATTCTGAATCTTAGCTCATACAAGCTTTTTTAATTTCAAGAAAAAGTTTGTGAATCAATGTGTATGGTAAAAACTTTTGTGTTTAAATTTTAACCAAATCAGATTGGTAATTGTGCATGTTAAAAACCGCTGCTTTAAAATTTTTACCAAATCAGATTGGTAGTTTCAATGATATCTCTATATTCAAAATTGATCCGATAGATCCATTTGTTGAAATCCTGAAAAAAATCTGGAAATTGCCTTTTATGACATAGCCACATCATATTCATAGCTCAACTAGATATTACCAAAAGGAACATATCTACCAAGTACCAAATTTGGTGGTAATTCATAAAAAAACAGCAAAACGTGCCATAACTATTAACATACAGATGACAGACAAACAGCCATTGTATGAGCTCACACTGGTGAGCTAAAAAACTTGAATCTATAAAAACAAGAATTCCGTGGAATTAACTGTCTCGCCTATCTCCTGTTTGTCACAGTGGCATTGACCTTAACATTGAAAAAACACTTGTATCAAGGTCACAGTGACCTTGACCTTTGACCTTGTGACCTCAGTATCATCATGTTGCTTCCTAACAGTATAGACAACCACATAGTCAAGCTTAGTTGCAACAGGATTAACTGATCCCGAAATATAAGCTAAGTTTTGCTTAATGCAAAAACCTAACATTGTTGATGCCACTATCGTCGCCGTCCTAAAAGTGACACATCAAGTCTCGCTTTCTGCATCACAGGCGAGACAATAAGATTTATATAAATCACAGTAAGAGTGATAGATGTATATGTCTTATATATGTAAAATTGTTTTAGTGAAAATACACCAAGACCCAATTATGATAAATGCACAGATTTTGCTCCCATATACTGCAGGTTATAAAGTAATTCTAACCACTACCGTTTACTACAAGTCACCAAGCGAAGCTACACGTCTTCACAGAATGAGGGTTAACCCTTTAACCCTCAAATCTTTTCAAGAAAATTTTAATTTTCTCATAGAAAATGTCCATTTGCAGACCAAGTTAAGAGTATTTTTGAAAATTTATCACTGGAATGACTGGCTCAGTTATCGAGCGAGTCACTCCAGTGATCAATTTTCAAAAATACTCTTCTCTTGGTCTGCAAATGGACATTTCTTAAGACCACTGCAGAAGCTGTTTTGGCTGATATGAGTGTTAAAGGGTTAAAGACCAGCTAATCCTCGATACCATAGAATCTAATTCAACAACTAAACAGGTTGGATACAAACAGCAGAAGACTAAAAATATTTCTGTCAACCAGGATCAAAATAATCTGAATGATAGTTGGTGCTGCATGTCCATTTGCAGACCAAGAGATTGTTTCTGAAAATTTACTACTGGAATGACTGGTTTGATTATCGAGCCAGTCATTTCAGTGCTAAATTTTCAAACATAGCTCTAGGCACCCAAAAGGACATTCCTCAAGATAATGAAGGATTACAATTTCTCAGTCAATCATGTCACGTCATGATAAATTAAGCGACGTGAATGACGTAGCTAAGTTTGTCACAAATGCATAATTGATGACAGACTAAATGTTGTTGTACGAATTGTATGTCTTTACTATTTAATTAACATGCTACTGAACATCACCCAGTAAAAGTAGTTAAAAATATTCAAAAGCTTACCTGTATAATTTTATGGAAATTGCTAGACAGGGAGTTCAGGGATCGATTGATCCCAAACCAGGTGAATTGTTGGGCGAGCTAAGCTAAAGATGGGTGGGGCATAGCTAAACTGGAATCTTCCATTGCAGAAACAGTTTTGGCTGGATTGACCATTAACCATTTAGGGATTAAATTTTGTCAACAAATTTAAATATTTGCTTATCGAATGTCTATTTGCAGGCCAAATGAAGCCTATTTAAAAAAATTGACCACTGGAATGACTGGCTCGGTGCCAGTCATTCAAGTCGTAAATCTTCAAAAATAGTCTTCACTTGGCCTGACAATGGACATTTCTCAAGACAACTGCAGAGGCCAGTTTGGACCGGCTTCGTCATAAAAGGGTTAAATGGTTAAATAAGTATTCAACAGTTTTCTTGTCTATCTCATAACTACGACTAGGTGGAAAAAATTAGCTAATCAAGGGAGGTAATCCATGGGAACTAGTAATTTTGGGTACAGTGGGAGAGAATTACTGACAATATATACTTATGGAGACGCTCATATCTGAAAAGAAGATGAACGAACTATATTTAGTTAAATAATTATATAGATAGTCCAGTAGTTGATGAGATCACGGATAGTGACCACAAAACCAACCAAGCTGTAGTACACACAACACTGGGTGTGGGGTGGTGTGTGTGTGCAGGCATGTGATTACAGTCAATAGAGAATGAATTACATAGGAAGACAAGCAGGCAGGCAGGCAGACAGACAGACACACACAGACAGACAAACATAGACAGGCAGACAGACAGATGAATATATATATATATATATATATATATATATATATATATATATATATATATATATATATATATATACACCTGTGCAAAAGTTAAGCACCACCGTATTGTTACGCACATGCGAGGGTATATTCATGTGCTATGAAGAAAGCAATAGCATAAACATTTATGTACCCATCCATCTTAGTGCAAGAGGTAATAATGCAACTAGAGGAATGCTGATTATGATGGTGGGGAAACACTGTATGTTTTTGTTTGAACTTGAAAACGAGGCCTGAATATGGTTACGTTGACACAACTGACAACTATTGCCCTACAGTTGACACACGTGGCTAGATTGTCATTAATGGTGTCTGAAAACGAAGTTTAACATCTGTGCACGAGTTTGAGACTGTCATTATTAATACCGGGTATATCCACCTTGTGCCTGGATGACGGCCTGGACACGACGTCTCATGCTGGTCACCAACCGACTGATACGCCATTGTGGTATTCGTTGCCATTCAAGATGGAGTGCGTCTGTTAATTCCTGTACGTTCTGCACAGGAGGATCCCTCCTTCTCACCATGTTTCCCAGAATGTCCCAGATATGCTCAATAGGGTTCATGTCAGGGCTCCTTGCTGGCCATGGTAGCGTTTCGATGGCATTCTGGCGGAGGTATTCATGCACAGCTCTAGCACGATGTGGTCGGGCGTTGTCATCCATGAATATAGGGTGGTTCCAGGTGCATGATTTACAAAATGAGGGACCACAACTCTATCCAGTATGGAATCTTGATATCTTTGTCCATTTAGTGTTCCAGGTACTGTCAACAGATCCAGCTTACAATCAAATGAGATGCACCCCCATATCATAACGGAACCTCCACCAAATGGAACTTCTTCCATGATGTTACGTTGGTCGTACGCCGTGCGTCTGGACCTCCATACACGAGTTCGACCATCTGTGGCATGAAGCAGGAACCGACTTTCATCGGACCAGTGTACCCGTCTCCAGGATCTCATGTTCCAGTGTCTTCTTTCGTTGCACCACCTCAGACGCTCCTCTTTGTGATGTGCAGTGAGGAGAGGACGTCTGACAGGTCTCCTAGCTTTCATGCCAGCAACATACAGTCTCCTTTTGACGGTAGACATTGACACTCTATTGCGCGTTTCCCATTGCTGGCTGAGCACTCTGCTGTTGGTGAATGGAGATCTCCTAACAAGGCGTACTAGGGCTCGATCATCACGGGCAGTAGTCTTCTTCGGTCTTCCAGATCTAGGCCTGTCCTTCACCTCGTTAGTTTGCCCATGTTTTGCAATCAAACGACTGATTACAGTATGGTTAATGTTCAGCTGTCTGCCAATCTCTCTGCATGACATACCAGTGGTATGCATGCCTATGATTTGCCATTTCACACGATCACTTAACCTTCATCTTGCCATAGCGGTTCACAATCAAGAGCTAATTCTCTCTGTACAAATAAACCACGGTCATGAACACAAAATTCCTAATCTTGTCGCCTAAATCTGTATGTAATGTTCTACACCTCAAACTGGACTTTTACATAACTGAACACGTGTGCTGTTTCCCGCCACGCACGGACATCAAGCGGCGTGAAGTCATGCATGCATGTGCATTTCGTACTTGGAATTATGTCAGCTAACGCGGGGACAAAAAGTATGGCAGCCTAGTTGTACCATCATGTTTCTACGTTCTATTGTTTTTGCTGGTGCTTAACTTTTGCACAGGTGTATATATATATATATGTGATAGCGTTGAGGATTAGGAAATAATGACATACATGAATATACACGCATAAACAGGATGAAAACTGATGGTAGGGCAAGTTCTCAATTTTCAAATGTATGATAATTAACAATTAGGTAGACTGACAGAACAAATGTGGACAGTCATTATTGTTTCAGGCCAGCTTTTGAATAGCACTGCAGTTCTGAATCAGAAACCAGTTAAACGCGAGCTAAATAGGAAGAAAATAGCTTTGAAAAGTATTTGAGTGAATGTTAATGACTTCCAGTAAAATTATTTAAAAATTAATCAGCATGACAGTAAGTATGTATACCATCTATTAGATGTCAATTTGCAGGACACGATAAAACCAGTTTTGAAAGTTTACCACTGGAATGACTGGCCCGAGTTATCGAACCAGTCCTAGTGGTAAACCTTCAAACACAGTCTCCTCTTCACCTGCACATGGATATCGCTCAAGACTACTGTTGAAGCTGTTTTGGCTGGCTTCACCATTAAAGGGTTAATCTTTAAACAATATAGAATGAATTGATTTAACTCTTTACCACTCAAGTCCCCACAAAAATGGCATCTATAGTAGTCTTCAGAATTGTCAATTTGCAGACAAACAGAACTATTTTGTAAAATTTACCACTAAAATGACTGGCTCGATAACTGAGGCTGGCATTCCAGTAGTACATTAAAAAAAATAATCTCTTGGTCTGCAAATGGCTGTTTTATGAGACAATTTTAATTTTGTTGAACAGATTTTAACTTGGAAGAGTTATGTACAGCTGATGGATATCATTATGCTGCAATGCATGACGGTAATATCGATGAATCAACATATAGCACATACATGTATACGAGAGCAAGGCTGTGCGCATGAGGCAATGCTGTCCTGGCAGTGCTGTACGTTATTAAATAGCAATATCTGGGCTAACGACTTTCACATAGCAACACAAACATGGATATCAAACCCGGAGTAACACACAGGTTAACATGTGATGTTACCTTGATTGCCTTTAGCCCTTTAACACTTATATCAGCCAAAAATGCCGTCTGCAGTGGTCTCGAGAAATGTCCATCTGCAGACGAAGAGAAGACTATTTTTGAAAATTTACAACTGGAATGACTAGCTCGATAACCAAGCCAGTCAGTCTAGTGGTAAATTTTCAAAAATTGTTTACTCTTCGTCTGCAAATGGACATTTTCTATGAGAAAATAAAAAATTTTTGGAACAAATTCAAGGGTTAAAGGCGTAAGCCATTTCCCATGGCTACTGTAGAAGCTGATATAAAGGGAACTAAACCAAAAAATTAGTTACAATTTTGAAAACAATTTGATGGAGAGTGAGATCTCGTTGACTCTGGCAGTCGACGCTTTTATTCAAATTATTTCCAAAATCATCAGCATGACTGCAATACAATGAAATGGGTTAAGTGAGCAAGACGATGACAAATCTAACACATACATACCAAGAACGGATCACTATCCTAATATTGCGATCAAAGAAATCACAGATAACCTACTGTTAACCCTTTAACCCTCCAATATGTTCTAATGTCCATTTGTAGGCCAAGAGAAGACTATTTTTGAAAATTTACCAGTAGGATGACTGGCTCGCTTATTGAGCAAGTCATTCCAGTGATAAATTTTCAAAAATTGTCTTCTCTTGGTCTGCAAATGGACATTTCCCATGGCTACTGTAGAAGCTGTTTTTGGCCAGCAGGGTTACAGGGTTAAGCATTTTAAACAAAATAAAGTGTTTAAAATAAAATCAATCAAAACAAAAGATTTAAGGGACTTGTATTGCTTTCCTGGAACAAGAGTATCTGAATGACAATTGGGATTATTAGAATTGCAACGCCACATGCCAGCAGATAGAAAGCTGGAAATATTCTTTGGAAGTGTCCTTCCACCAAACTTTGGTTGCAATCAGTCATGCAGTTCAAGAATATGGTAGTTTAAAATTTTTTTTTACAAATTACAGAAAATTCAAAATCCTCGCCGACAGATCAGATTTGTGTATAAGGGAACATACCATCCTATTGTCTATCAAGGTACAGTTGTCTTAGTCCAGCCACAAGTATTCAACGGCTTTAAAAGAAATTTTGGAAAATTGAACATGCCTGTAGTTCAATCAACCACTCATCCTTTTGTAGACAGGATCAGAAACCTACCAAATTACGATACGTCAAAGAAAATTTTTCTAAACTCATCTGAATAATTCAAAACGAGTAGTCTTTTAAAGTATTTATAATTATATATATATTTTAGAAAATAGAAGAATGCCATCGATCATCGCCGAAACAGATTTTCTTTATGCACGATTGGGAAGTCGACTATATTAAGTTTTTTTCTATGGATGCTTCACTCAAATCATCGTAGAAGTTTCAAAGTTATTACTTAATCCTTTCACACTTAAATTTTTTTAAAGAAAATTGTAATTTTTTCATAGAAATTGTCCATTTGCAGACCAAGAGCAGACTATTTTTGAAAATTTATCACTGGAATGATCTGATATGAGGGTTAAATGCAGAAACGGCTTTTGCAGTGGTCTTCATAAATGCAATCAATGGCAAATTTTCTAAAAAACAACCTCTTGGTCTGCCAATGGACATTTCCTGAGAAAATTTAAATCTTTTTGGAACAAATTTGAGGGCTAAAAGGTTTCGAGAAGATAACGGACAAGACACATGTATAGATAACAGACAGATGGTTGCCATGGCATAAGATCCCATGGACAGGTGAATTAAGTGACTTACGACAAAGAACAATGACAAGGACGATTCATGAATTAGACTGTTAAAACCTGAAGAGTTTACTACACATACTGATTACCAGATGATTGACAGGACTGTTATAACCTGTTCAGTGTTACCGACCAGATACATCTTCTTGTAGGAAATATTATGTTGAATATATGAAAATTAAATTTGCCTGGCCGCTATTGCTGTGTAATGTAGCAACAATTTCCAGTCAAATTATTTTCAAAATATTTAAAAGCTTTGCTGTTGTTGCTTTGAAACAGGGATAAAAGTGATTTCATCGGTAAAAGGTACGACACGACGCTCATCTGTGACGTTATTTGTCATATGCGATGTACACCATGCTAAGAATTAAGGCTTTCCTGATCAATATGGTCAAAACCAGCCTTTGCATTGGTCAAGAGAAAGGTTTATTTGCAGGACAAGAAATGGCTATTTTTTAAATCTTAGCAC
Source organism: Chaetoderma sp. LZ-2023a (assembly GCA_034401795.1). NCBI lineage: Eukaryota > Metazoa > Mollusca > Caudofoveata > Chaetodermatida > Chaetodermatidae > Chaetoderma > Chaetoderma sp. LZ-2023a. The sequence goes on from CM067365.1 coordinate 54,897,415, forward strand.
TGGAAAGACTGGGGTGATAAATGACTCAGTCATTCAAGCTGTACATTTTCAAATATAGTCTTCTCTTGGCTTGCAAATGGACATTGATGAAGCAAGTCTTGATTTTCTTGTCCACTCTTGACCATTAAATGGTTAATTACATAAACATAGTGAGTGTTAATTTGCAAACAAATGGAAACAGAAATTGACAAATTACCCATTTCAATATGTTCAGCAGTTTGAAGTCAAGTATTTTCTCAAATACATACATAAAATTTTTAATTGAATAAATATTTTTAAAGTAACCTCACTCGAAGCTGTTGTTAGCCTGTGGCACCAACAGCTTTCAGTTAATTCATTTTCAAAACATTCAACAGATTACTGATATGATTGCCCTGAAATAGAGATTAAGGGACTTGAGTGTTACCTGACTCGAGCTGGCAGTAGGCCCAGCATAACTTGTTGAAGGACTGCTATATCTGCTGACACCTTCACCCATTGGATATTGCTGTTGAGGTTGAGGTTGCTGTTGCTGTCTCTGGCCCTGCGCACGTTCGCGTGCTCGACGCCGCTGTAGTGTTGTCGGAAGGGTGAGTTTTCTCGCCGGGGCTTTACGTGGGTTTGAGCTAGGCGTATGCACTGCACATATTTTGATAAAGACTCCCATGAAGAGCACAAGGCCGAGAGACATTAAAAGTACAGCCCACCAATGTACCTAGAAATTAAACAAATTCAAATTAACCTGCTTTCATAAAAAATTCCACAAAGTAATCTACTTTCAACAAATCAAACGTAGAAAAACTACAGATTATTTTGAAAATAGTTTGATTGAAAGTTACTACTGACTGAGGCAGCAACAACTTTCAGTTAAATTGTTTGAAAAAAAATACAGCAGTATAATCCCATTTCTAGCTATGCTCCGACCATTTCGAGCTATGCCCCGACCATTTCTAGCCATGCTCTGTCCATTTCTAGCTAAGCCCCTGACATTTCTAGCTAAGATCCAGTCATTTCTAGTTAAGTCCCGGCCATTTCAAGCTAAGCCCCATCAATTTCTAGCTAAACCCCAGTCATTTCTAGCTAAGTTCCGACCATTTCTAGCCAAGCCCTGGCCATTTCTAGCTCTGCTCTGTCCATTTCTAGCTAAGCCCTGGCTATTTCTAACTAAGCCCCGGCCATTTCTAGCTCAGCCCAACCATTTCAAGCTAAGTCCCACCCATTTCTAGCTAAGCTCTGGCCATTTCTAGCTAAGTCACGGGCATTTCTGGCTAAGCCCCATCCATTTCTAGCTAAGTCCCAGCCATTTCTAGCTAAGTCCCGGCCATTCTAGCTAATCCCCAGCCAGTTCTAGCTAAGTCCTGGCCATTTCTAGCTAAGCCATGGCCATTTCTGGCTAAGCCCAGGCCATTTCTAGCAATGCCCCAGCCATTTCTAGAAAGTGTTCATTTGCAGACCAAAAGAATATTATTTTGAACATTTTCTTTTTAATTGGACCTTTCCAGTTTTAGCTATGCCCCGCCGATCTCTATCTAAGATCCACACACACTTCGTCCTTGTTGGGATCGATCGATCTCACTTAATACCAATTTCCAGAAAACTATACAGGTAAGCTGTTAAATATTTTGAAACTCATTTGACTGGGCGCTGTTGCTGCCTATGGCAGCAACAGCGTCCAGCCGAATTTGTTTCAAAATATTCTACAGAATGTTTATTAAATGGTAAAGACATACAAGTCAGATTATTAATCGTTAAAGACGGACTATCATACACGTCACGTGATTACGTTGATTACGATGTCATATGACGGATGGATAAACTTGGAAAGGTCCATTGGAATGACTGGCAGTGCTAAAATTTCACAAGTGTCTTGGTCAAATGGATATTGCTCACGAGCCCTGTAGAGGCCGGGTTAAATGGCTTAACGATATTTTATTCCATAACACATGACTGATTATTCGGACATCAGTTACACAATCCAAATGTGAATATTGAATTTTCAGTTTTGAGTCTTCTACAGTACAGCCAAAAAATAACTTAACATGTTTCCAAACAAAATAAAATGTACTGTTGAATATTTTGAACATAATTGGATGTCTTCCAATCCAATTATGTTCAAAATATTCAGAACATTTGTTACTAACTAACATCTTTCTGTGTTTTTGTTTTGGAAACATGGTAACTTACTTCTTAGCTGTATTGTATTAGGAAATAAATCTGTACAAAATCCTGAAGGCCTGGACAAAAAATTTAACAAAGCAAAAAATTCAGCTTTCCTGCCTAAACTTAGGGATTGCATAACGGTATACTGTGACTGAGACACATGCATGCATGTATACACGATCGCATGCGAACACCCATGCAAGCCCACACCCACAACTTCTTACAATATTCTCTTAAGATGACCACCATACCTGTATCCAGTCCTTTATAGTTTCCAAAGTTTGAGGATTAAAAATTAGATTCTTCAGCCGAGCTAGCGGACCTTCGGCATCGACGCCACGGCAACGATGAAACACGTCACAGTAGCCTTTGAAGTTATTACACGGTGACCCTATAAAATTGAAACAGATGGAATTGTATCAATATACTAAAATTATCTAATTTTCTTTTAACCCTTTAAATCCTTAAATTCGTTCAAGAAAATTTAATTTTCTCATAGAAAATGTCCATTTACAGACCAAGAGAAGACTATTTTTGAAAGTTAACCACTGGAATGACTGGCTCGGTTATCGAGCCAGTCATTCCAGTGGTAAATTTTCAAAAATAGTCTTCTCTTGGTCTGCAAATGGACATTTCTCGAGACTACTGCAGAAGATGTTTTTAGCCGATATGAGTGTTAAATGGTTAAGTAAAATCACCGTGGTTACGGACAAGTAAATTCTACAAGTCCTCCGCAATACAGTGCAGCTCAGACATAATCTATCACGTTTCCAAAACAAAATAAAATCTACTGTTGAATATCTTAAACTTACTTTGATTACAAGCCATTGTTGCCTAAGGCTTCCAATCACATTAAGTCGAAAATATTCAACAAACCATTTCTTACACCGTGTTCAGAATTGTACTACCTAACATGTTTCTGCTATTGTTTTTGGAAGCATGTTGAGTTACTTCTGAGCTGTGCATTTTGTCATAGGCCATATGTAACAGATTCCATAGCTGCATTTACTTAGCTCTATGGAGGGATCTGATCTGTCACTCAAGTATCTGACATCATTATCAAAATACATCCCGTAATAGCAGGCGTCCCAATGACATAGGTACGTCACAAAATTGGTAAAGGTCTGTCGCAAAAGTGTTTGAATTCTATGTCTTTGGTGAATTTACAATTTAAATACTGTACAACCAGTTTCACCATAGGTAGCAACAGGACCCAGTCAAATTAGCTTCAAAATATTCAACATTTTACCTGTATAGTTACCCTGAAATTTGCGATTCTGGAAATTTAGGGTTCAGTGTTTAAATTGATTCAAATATGCGTACGAATTTGTACACTTTCGTGACAGACTTTTAAAATTGTATGTAATTTTGATTGTAACATCAGCTAACATGTGACATAATTGATTATGACATCAGATCTTGAGTGGCAGATCAGATTCCTCCATTAAATCAAGTAATTCAGGAGAGGGCTCTGGACACCTGGCATGAACACATTCAGATGGGGAGTTTTCAAAATTATCAACCGTACTCCTCCGGATGCTCTAAAAATGTAAAATTCTAACACAGTGTCATTGCAGTGATGTGTGTGTGTGCGCGTGCGCGTGTGTGTGCATGCGCGCGCATGTGTGTGTGCATGCGCATGCATGTGTGTGCGTGCGTGCGTGTGTGTGTGTGTGCATGTGTGTGTGTGCGCATGTGTGTGTGTGTGCGTGTGTGCATGCGCGCGTGCATGTGTGTGTGTGTGCATGTGTGTGTGCATGTGTGCATGCGCGTGTGTGTGCGTATGCGCGCGTGTGTGTGTGCGTGTGTGCATGCGTGCGTGTGTGCCAGACACAAAATGAACATGAATAATTACTCTTAACCCTTTAACCCTCAAAGTTGTCAAGAAAATTTAAATTTTCTCATAGAAAATGTTTATTTGCAGACCAATAGATTATTTTAGAAGATTTATCACTGGAATGACTTACAATGATTTATCGAGCCAGTCATTCCAGTAGGAAATTACAAAAAAAATCTCTTGGTCTGCAAATGGCATCCCCACTGTAGAAGCTGTGTTTGGCCGGCTTGAATGCTACACTACACAACACACACACACACACACACACACACACACACACACACACACACACACACACACACCACACACACACACACACACACACACACACATCCTGCTCTGACCTCAAGGGTAATAACATGACTGTGTTTCTCTGTCCAGTACTTACCCGCAGGTAGCTTAATAGGATCGGGATTACCCGTCTTACTAACATTCAGTAAGAGGTCTCTAAAGTTTGCATTATCATTAACAGTTGTCTCATCATTGGAACTCATGCAAGCACCTCCAGTACCTAGAAAATATCATCAAATACATACAGGTAAATCTGCTGCAGAGAGAACCTCCATTTACTGGGCCAAAATATGGTGGTTTGTTAAGGCAGGTTGTTGTAAGATAAGAACACCTGCCATAAGGAGCCACCATCTAGGGTTCCGTATAAGCATGTACCCAATGGACTTTTCCAGTTTTAGCTATGCCCCGCCCATCATTAACTAAGCTCTTCTCGCACCTTGCTTGTACTGGGATTGATCGATCTCTGAACTCCCTGCCTATCAATTTACTGTCTATCAATTTCCAGAAAACTATACAGGTAAGCTGTTAAATATTTTGAAACTAATTTGACTGGGTGCTGTTGCTGCCTATGGCATCAACAGCGTCAAGTCAAATTAGTTTCAAAATAGTCAAGTGTTTATTAAATGGTAAAGACATACGATTTGTACGTGCCAGACTATCAAGCTTTAAAGTCATGATTATGATGTCATCTTACATGTCACGTAGTTGATTATGACGTCATATGATGGATGTATAAACTCGGAAAGGTCCATTAAACTTCCATAACCCAACATCCAGGGGAGTTAAGATCCTCTAACCTGGCATTCAAGAGAGTTAAACTTGCCTAACCCTGCATTCAGGACAGTTATACTTGCCTAAACCTGCATTCAGGAGAGTTAAACTTGCCTAACCCTGCATTCAAGAGAGTTAAACTCGCCTAACCATGCATTCAAGAGAGTTAAACTCGCCTAACCATGCATTCAGGAGAGTTTAACTTGCCTAACCCTGCATTCAGAAGAGTTAAACTCCCCTAAACCTGCATCGCCTATCAAGAGAAAATTTAGGCAACTGTAGAAAATAAAAACAGGATTCAAAGGCAGTACCGCTTAACCCTTCACATCAACCAAAAACGGCTTCTGCAGTGATCTTGTGAAATATCTAATTGCAGACCAAGAAGACTATTTTTGAAAATTTACCACTGGAATGACTGGAGCAAGTCATTAGTGGTAAATGTTTAAATTAAGTTTACCACATCTTTTAACACAGCATTGCTAATTGATGTGGCGAATTTTGAGGGTTGCTTGAATCCTGTTTTTAATGTGCCCTAACACAAGTCATTGTTTATGTAGGAGCATTAACCCGTTAAGGGTCATACCGGCCAAAATCGGCCTCTGCTATGGTCCTGTGGAGTGTCCATTTACAGGTCAAGAGAATACAATTTTTGAAAATTTACCACTGGAATGACTACCTCGATAACCGAGCCAATCATTCCAGTGATAAATTTATAAAAATTGTATTCTCTTGGCCTGTAAATGGACATTCAATAAGAAAATATAAAAATGTACTTGAGCAAGTTTGATCATTAATGCGTTAATTACCGTCATTTCTCGACTAAAGGCCGCCCTCGAATATAGGACGCTGTCCCAAATTTGACCAAAATCCATCCAAAAAACTCTTCTATTCAGCATAAGACGCTGGTAAATTTAGAAAAACGTACCTTTAAAAGATCAAAAATTGGTATAAAAAATTACCATCACACAGCACTATGTTTAATGTATGCCTAAAAAATATCATGGTGGAAGAGAAATTATTAAGTAGTACCCTTTTAAATATTGCTTATCTTCAATACAGTTCATTTATTACATTAAAATCAATCTAATTTTGACATAAAATGTCGCCTTGAAAATATAGAAATCATGTGACATTAGGAATGTGGTAAGATGGTCACTAGTTGTAATGGCTCTTTTGCGAATGGAGGCGCTGTGTAATCTTATGCGCTAACGGGAGTTGGTTATCAAACGGGTACTGGAACATTTAGTTCCTATCGCGCAATGATGATATATAGCAATTTCCGAGTCCAGAATATTTAGATTCGAGTACTCGCTCTAATTAGAATAAAGATCTTTTGCGATTGGAGGCGAATCACGTGATTTATACATGTATCTTTTCTTGATGCCATTTTATGTCAAATTATGGATTAATTTTGATTTAATAATTGATATTTATTAAAGAATAAGCAATATCTAGGCACCCCAATTTAATAATTTCACTTCCGCTTGGTGTTTTTTAGTATACATTAAACATAGTCATCAGGCGGCACAAATTGTATACCGTAAAATTTAGTTCAATTTTCGTGCTATAATCCTTGACATTTTAAGAAAAATTTCGACCCCAAAATGTGCTCAACGAATGTTCTCGATTTTAAGACGCACCCCCTTCCTACAACATGTAATCTGACAGAAAAACTGTGTCCGTTAGTCAAATTTTAATGGTATGAGGCAAACTGAGCACTTTCAAGATGATCTGATAATTTCATATTTAGCTACTTTTCACTAAGTATGTCACTGAGAATACACTCCACCTCCCTTCGGTTTACCAATTGACCCAGTCATTATGTAACAGAAACTATTCTATGTGGACATGATAGGGGACTTACTCTGGCAGGCTAAATAGCAAAGTTTCTGTCTAAAATCCGGGTCAGTCTCTGATGCCTGAATGAAGCACTCTCCCCAGGACTGTCCAAGACGTGTACACAATGAGCCTTGACACACCTGTATAGACAAAATAAGCAGAAACATTGCTAAACATAATAAAAAACATAAACCAGAAATGGAGTTGCAAAATGTGGTTGCAATGCAACCACGAAGCTCGACTTTACGATTTTGCAATGAACTATGAAGCTGAACTTCAAACATAAAATAAAAATAGAAAGCTTATCAATACCTTTATTAATAAGAGACCCAAGGGCATGTAATGCTAACCTGGACCATTAACATTTGAACCATTTGCATTTAAATACAGGTAGACATGATAGATAATTTAAAAAAAATCAAAGATGGCCACCAAAGAAATTGACCAATACAAATTCTCGTTTGATATATTGAAGCCTACCGTGATAGGGTCATACCACCCAAGTTCTGTTAAAATGGGGCCACTAATTAAGTAGTGTTCAATGATTCTGGAAAATTAAAAAAAAATCCAAATGGCCACCAGTAGTAGATCTAGAGCTAACCAATATAGAATCTTTCCAGCCAAATTTTAATAAAAATCCACCAAGCGATTATGGAGATGTATTTTGACAATTTCCGGTACATTTTTCATAAAATTTGATCTAAACAAAAAAAAATCGACCCAATAATTAGCCTAGCTTAAATCAGTTGAGATCTTAGCAAGCCAATACAGTTTAGTTAATTTGTTTCTGAGAAAATCTACAGCAACGTATGTCTAGGGTACAATAAATATGATCACCTTCTAAATAGTAAGAAATGGGTGCCTCCATTCTCTAAGTCCAATGTATTGACCCTTTAACCCGTACATACAAAACCACTGAAATCATTGGCTCAGTGATCCTCTTCTCTCTGTCTGCAAATGGACCATTTGTAAAGACCACGACTACGGCTGGTCTTTCCGGTTTGGGCATAAAAGGGTCAATAAAACAATTGGACTAAATGTTGTTGCTGCGTTAATCAATATGTTGATTTTCAGGAAAATTAATAATATTTATACAACCATTTGTTTTAAAGAACCGCAATCTTGTGGTCCCAAGATCCAGGTGGTCACTAGAGCACTTTTGACTGTACAATCTGCTCAACAAGTACTTGCTATATCTTTTTGTCAAGATCCTTTCAAACTAATTAGAGTGAGCTTAGTAATATATCTCTGGTTGTTCAATCTATGAATAGGGTATTGTGTTGTTAACTCCATTCATTCAAAGATCTCTTAATCCTTAATTTGTCAAGATTGGCCTTTTGAATGTCCATTTGCATTACAAGAGAAGACAATTTTTGAAAATTTATGACTGATATGACCGACTTGGTAATCGAGTCTGTCATTCCAATGGTAAATCTTCAAAGATTATCTTCTTGGAATGCAAATAGACATTTACCAAGATCAATAAATAATAGATGCTGATAATTCTGCATGACATGGCTTAATTTACTGTTCACCCATTTTGATTTGAAGCGCTTGTCATTCAGTCTAACTATACACACATACAATGTACTCAGTCATGTGTTATCTCAGCCATATGAGTACCATATGGAATGGAATCATCATATGTTTTGTTTCATTACATACAGGCTCACAGTTTAAGCCTCAAAAAGTGTATAATTTAAACAACTTTATTTTCAGAAATTTTATGGTGAATATGCCCCTTTAAATAGCAAAAACATACAATTCGTACGCGTCAGACTATAAAGCGTTAAAGATGGGCTTATCATTCATAACGTCATGACTATGACGTCAGCATACACATCGCATAGTTGATTATGATGTCATATGATTGAGTGAGGAAATTTTTATGGGCATAATAGATGATATCTTATGGACTATGTTGGAGCCCAGGCATCTTCTTCTTTTCGATCGCTGGTATCACACTTGGAGAGCCGTTCTCAAGATGAAATCTGTGGTTTTCTGCAGTTCTTCCACAGGCCCATACAGCTTTTCAAGAAAAGAGGTTGACAAAGGCCAGATCTCTTCTCTCAGCAGCTGATACGTACTGCAACATTGAAGTATGTGCTCTGTGGTCTGTTCTGCTTCTCCACAAGGACAAGCGGGCGATGTCGTAAGGTGGAACCGCCTGTACATGTGTTGGTTTAGTCTGTTGTGTCCAGTTCTGAGACGAAAAATGGTCACTTGCGCTGGCCTCGAGAGATGATGGTAGGCATCTTCTGATTGAGGTGTTCTATAGAGTGACTTGATGATAGTCTTCATCTCTGTATGGGTAACCATGTATTCTGTCTGATTCTCTTCTGCACCCACCTTTGCCATCTTGTCTGCTTCCTCATTTCCTTGGACTCCACAGTGTGAGGGGATCCACTGCAATGCTATCCGAAAGCATTTGATGGTTTGTAGTGCTTCTTCAAGTTGTGGCAGCTTACCTTTGGTGATAGCCTCAAGGACAGAGCGGGCATCAGATAAAGACAATCTGTGCAATAGGGTCTGCTGTTCTGCTGATGGTATTAGCTGCATGAACCAGTGCTTCGACTTCAGCTCTGTAGTTTGTGCAGTGTTTGCCCGTCGTATTTCAGCTGAATCATGTTGTCCATTTGGATACTGTATGTGCAGTCCGGCACCTCCGCTCCTAATTGCATCTTTGGCTGATCCATCTGTGTAGATCCTTATCCAGCCTTCTTGCTCACATCACTGTGTTCATCTTTGGTTGTGAGATGAGGTACTGTGGTGCGAATAGCTATGCTCTCTAGTTTGTTTTCCCAGGGTGGAGGATCAAGGGTGTGGTTTGGGTCTTCTATTTGTGCTGGCAACATTTCTTGGTGTTTCCTTTGAAGTGCTTTTGTCTCTTTCACAGGCATCATCACCATTTTCATCAAAATTACCAATTTTCATTTTTGCCAGAAATGATCTCCAGGTTGAGACCAAGGTTGAAATAAAACTTTCACAATGGCTACACAAGTTTTTGCATTCCATATCCCGCATTCTATATCCTGTGTGCATATAAATAAAAAATCACGATTATGTTTTAAACCGTGAAGTTACATGATTAAAAATTAAATAATCAAATAATCGTGAATATTTTCTATTGCATAAAAGATTTGAAAACTTAACTTTCAATTACTTTTTAATGCGATTGGTCATGAAAAATGGCATTTTGCTTAGAGAATGTATGTCCATTTGCAGGGCAAGAGAAGACTATTTTTGAAAATGTATTACTGGAATGTTGGCTCGATAATCGAGCCAGACATTCCAGTGATACATTTTCAAAAATAGTCTTCTCTTGCCCTGCAAATGGACTTTTTTAAACACCATTACAATTTTCATCATTGATATTGTTTTGTTGTTATGTCTTAGTAATTTGTATCCAAGCTGATTAATCGAGTAATCAGGATTATTTTTTAATAATCGATCGCGATCACTCAACGCAATAATCGCACAAGCCTACTTATAACTTAAACGAAATCACGGATTTCTTTTTTCACGAGAGTTGATACTTACCTCCCTAATACTCTTTGATATTGCTAAATATTGGCTTTCACTCAATAAAAACTCAGATTAAAATTGTTAGGTGCCCCTACTGGGCAGGTAGTCAGATGACAGTCTGGCGAATGCTAGCCCCAACCACCGCGCATATGCAGACTAGTACTTCCTCTGACTGATTTATTCGCTGACACTATGCAACTTTATGAGAGCCTGAAGACTGAGCCTCAGTGGGGCGGAGAGGTCGGGTCCGTATTAGGGAGGTAAGTATAAACTCTCATGAAAAAAGAAATCTGTGATTTCGTTTATTTCACTTCAAGAGTATACTTACTTCCCTAATACTCTTTGATATTGCCAGAATTCGACAGAGAATTTGGTGGAAGGGAGGCGAGGTCAAAGGACCAGCTCTTCCCTATGCACTTTTCTGCGTTTAAGGCACCTAAATTTCTGAAATTGTGTGGAAACACAACCTGGGATAGAATTGAATATCGGGTAACACAACCGATGGCTGAGAGATGACCATATGTCATATGCGCTCTCACACCCCATATCCCCCCTCCTTTTTGGAGGAAGACAGAATGACCTCGATGTCCCATACGCTCTCTACGTACAAGTGCCATAGGACAAAAACCGAAAAGGCTTCATTTTCGTATACTCTCAATGAAGAACCACATAAAACACGAACCATCACCATATTAGAAACGAAGGGTCACGTGACAACACAATAAACAACACATAAACAAGACTGACCTTGTTGAGGCTGGATGCTGTCATCATCTTCCCCTTGGTGAAGGCTGATGCAGTCCAAATAAGTGGCTGTTTCCATTGATTAATTGTGAAATATATAAAAATATCATCAAAATATGTACACCTAGATTATTTTTTCAAAATCTATAAGGGGAGAGGATTCGAGGTGTCACGGAGATAATGGTCGGTAAAACTTGACTCACAGTGCCACTGGGCTACTGACATAATGTCATCCACAGGAACCCCATTAAACAGGGCAGTAGAAGCTACTATGCCGCGAACACTGTGAGTCTTGGCCATGTCAACTTGTTTACCTGTGGCGGATTTATGACAAAATTGAATACACTCTACAATCCACCTGGAAATGGTGTCCTTAGACGCCCTGCAATGGGGTTCAATATATGACAACCATAACGCTGACGGGTAGGCTTGCACGATATCGTCCTAGGAGGTATCACGAAATATCGTGGTGACAAAATTGTGATATTTCGATATATCGCATAGCCTATTTTAAGGCATATGAATTCATGGGGTGAATTGGTCTTGGGTTGAGTTGGACTGCGTGGTGTGGCTTATGTAGCCATATCGGTTTTGCTCTGAGTTTTCATCAGTTTTAACCGGATGACTTCTAATTGGTAAATTTCAACAAAAGCTTGAAATCCAGTTGCCAAGATGCTTAAACTAAAACCGATCGTTAATAACACGAAAATAGGACACGTTTAATAATTTAGTGCTGCCTTACCCCTTGGCTTAATGTATACCATATCTATCATTGCGGGAGTGAAATTATTACATTGGACAACCTAAATATTGCGTACTCTGTTAAAATCATCATTTATTACACGAAAATTAATCCTAAAATTTGTGAAAATATACAAATCATGTGATATTAGGAATGTACTTTAAAACCATAGACATCTAATGTTTAGTTCTGCTCCACATTTACCGAGTACCCGGTTAATAATAATAGATAGCCTTCAGAAACATCTCGGATAGTTCACCTTGCTTGCTAAAGCGTGTATACTATCTCATTTAGCCATCACATTTGTGAACGCACCACCTCTCGCCTCCAAAAACAGGAGAGCGAGCAATATCACGTAGATTTATATATTTTACTAATAAGAGTTAGCCTTCAGAAACATCTAGGATAGTTCGCCATGCTTGTTAAAGCGTGTATACCATCTCATTTAGCTATCACATTTGTGAACGCACCACCTCTCGCCTCCAAAAACAGGAGAGCAAGCAATATCACGTGATTTGTATATTCCCGCGACGCCATTTAATGTCAAATTTTGGATTACTTTTGATTTTATAAACCATGCTTATTACAAAACATGCAATATTTATACCTTCCCAGGTAATAATTTCACTCCCGCGATCATGGTTTTAAGGTATACAGTAAGGCGGCAAGAAATTATACCGGTAGATTGCGTTGAATTTTCGTATTAGTGTCCATCTTTTAAAGGAATTTTAGAGAATGACCTTCAACCTTTTTAACCTATTCCTAGTATAATCCCACCCCTTTCTCAGAGATGTTGGTTTGGAAATAAATTGAACAGCTTGACTTAATAGACACCTATGCTACAAATAGACAGAATACGGCATGACAGTAAAATTTTGGCGATATTTCAATTTTTTCAAAATCACGTGAAAAATCGTGGCTGAAAATTTTTTCGCGATTTTCGATAATATCGGATAATCGTGCAAGCCTACTGACGGGTCCGTCTGCCATTCCTGAGTACGTTGTTTGTACCTGCCTAAAACCTGGACTGGACACCATGCTTTTGAATCAGGATCATATCTAGTCAAAGCTGGTAAAAATATTGGTTGACCTGGATATTTCAAAGACTCATTCTTAGTCATGGAATTTATCCTAGGTAGAAGCCTAAGGCCTTCCCATGTAACCACAAAACGGTCTGCCTCGGTTGATAAGGCATGAATTTCGCTTCTCCGCCTTGCTGAGGCCGCAACAATTAAAAACGCAGTTTTGAGGGGGATTCCTTGGTCTTAGATTGCCCATGCCTTTAATTAAAGTATTCAATGTACTTACTTCATCACTTCCCCTATTAGCCAAGCAAGGGATAACTGACATTAAGGCTGATTTATAACCAGCAACAGAGTTAGGCTTTAGGCTATAGGCATCATACAGGTCACAGAGGAAATCGGCTACTACCTGAATAGATGAATCCATTGGATTAATACATCTTTCTGAGCACCATTTTGCAAATCTGTTGATTTTATAATTATATGCTCTGGAGGTTGACCCCAGTCTGGCTTTTGCCATAAACATGGCTGCTTGCTCAGAAAAGCCCTCCTTAATCCTAGATTCCATGACAACATCCACACAGTCAATCTGAACATTGACGGATTGTTGTGAAGGGCCTTGACCTGGAAGATAATATTGTCCATCAGAGGCAGAGGAACCGGATTGCAGACCAGAAGGTCCAGCAGATCCGTATACCATGATCGGCTTGGCCAATTTGGGGTGATCAGAATCACTTGGCACTCCTCCTGTCTGATTTTCTGAAGAATTTTTGGAATCAGGATTGCTGGAGGGAATGCGTATGCATACATTCCCACCCAGCCGATAGCTAACGCATCTGTTGCGATAGCGCTCGGATCTGGAATCGGAGAGATGTACGTCGTCATCTTCGCATTCTTCTTCGTTGTGAATAAATCTATGTTGGGGTTCCCCCAGTGGTTGAACAGACGATCCGCCACACATTGATTTAGTTGCAATTCCGTAGGTAAAACACTCATCCTTCGCCTCAATGAGTCTGCTAACAGATTTAACCTTCCCGGAATATGAACTGCTTTCAGGGTAATCCTGTGATCCAGGCATCAGCAAAGCAGCTTCCATGTTATCATACAAAGACTGGGCGACTTCATTCCGCCCTGGTGGTTTATGTAAGTCACTACTGTGGAGTTGTCTGATCGAACCAGAACACTCTTGCCCTGAACTTTCTTTATGAAATGTTCTAGGCCCAGGACTACTGCTCATAATTCCAGTAGATTGATATGTTCTTGTGACTGATCCAGATTTCAAAGCCCTGATACTGTGGATTCTTCCAGGCAAGCTCGCCACCCCTCCATCGATGCATCTGAATACATCGTTAACTGAGGGTGAGGAGGGGTTAGCATCACCCCCGCTAGTCTTAATCCACCATTGAAGGTGGTGAATAAATGGTTCCAACGTTGACACATTCGAGTCCAGTGAGCCTGTACTCTGGGTCCATTGCGTCATGAGAAATAACTGGATAGGGAGCCTGCGTAAAGCCACCTGAGGAATGACTGGTTCCAGAGAAACCATCAACCCCAGCATTCTCAAGTAAACCCGTGCCAGGACAGAACGACTGTATTAATGAGATGAGTACCTGTACCCTCTCCTGAGTTGGATAAACATATCCTATCTCTAGATCGAAGAACATTCCCAGGTAAACAAACTTCTGGGATGGAGTCAGCTCTGATTTCTGAAAGTTGATTATCCAGCCTAAATCTGTGAGAGTTTTCAAAACTATCTCCAGATTTACTGACAGACTTTCCTGATTGTGTGCTTTTAACAGCCAGTCATCTATGTATGTGTGGACTGCAATGTTTCTCCTGCGGAGGAATGCTGTTATCGCAAGAACCGCCCTGGTGAAGACCCGAGGAGCCGTCGAAATTCCAAAGGGTAAAACCTTGAATTCCCACTGTCTGCCCTGGAATGCGAAGCTCAGGAACCGACGAAAACTCCTCGCTATTGGAATGTGAAATAAGCATCCTTCAGATCTATTGAAGCTGTCCACATTCCCTTCTCCAACCCTGCCAACACCGATTTCACTGTCTCCATTTTGAAACTGGGTGTGTCTATGAACTTGTTCAATGACTTGAGGTTGAGAATTGGTCTCCACCCTCCAGTGCTCTTTGATACTAGGAACACGGTTGAATAGACAACCGGGCCCTCGTCTTCCTCCTGAGTGTTCGCAGGTGTGTATGAGGCTGGATGACCTGACACTCCTGGCAAGCCCGAGAAAGCATGCGGGGCCCGAAAGAGCAGGCATACTAAACTGACTGGCTTGACCAAGAGTAGACGCCATGGTATTGTGTGGGGAGAATTTCGCCACACCACGGCCCTGACCAGAACCTCCTACACTCTCGGAAAGCCGAGGTATGCGGTAGACCTGGCAATCAGATCCAACCCGGGCCACCTTCTGCACCGTGAACCCTACTCCTGCGTGAGTAGAACCATGGACAATGTCGCCTGTATTCTCCGCGAGGGGTGCACAGACATCACTGTCCATGGTTACGGCATCAGAAGGAGAACCAAACAGATACTCCTCTTTATCCTGGCTAGAAAGATTAGACTCCGGGTCAGCGAAGAATGCTAACCCGGACTGGCCAGGAAAAGTACCATAGGAGGAACTAGTACCTGCGGCGTGCGGATATTCCTGGGCTGATAAGCAGACACCAGGCTCCAGTGACAACCGTCCATGGATCACCGGCGCGGTAAGCCTGCTGCCAGTGTCCTGGACTGTCCCCTCTAATCGGGCCACCTCTGAATCGTGATCGAAAACTGGTATTGTCCTAATGAAACCTGATTCAGAGGCAGGGATTATCTGCTCCGAAGCAGATGAAGAGGACAACAAAAGATTTGGTCCAGGAAGCATGCCACGGAGCAACTCTGGAACCAAATCCTTGATTGTCCTCTTCATCCCTCCCAACATCTCAACTCAGAAGGCTTCCATATCCACAGAGGATGAGGCCTTCCTCTTACCCTTCTTACTCGGCCCCTCTCTCTTCCCGCCTCCTCACACCTTCTCCCCAGCCTGCAATGACAAGAATTCCATCATTAGTTCACCCCCCCCCCCCCCACTGTTTACATATTTCACACTTAAGCAGTGGTCCACATGGAAAGCAGAGATGAGGGGCGAAATGTTCTTTAAGGAAACGTCCACAAGAGGGACCACCAGGTTTCTGAAACAGGCCAGAGGACGAAGACAATGAGTATTTTAGTTAAAGAATTAGTAACTCAAAACCAAAATAAGGAGAGGGAAGGTGGTCATACAGACCACCTACAAAGATAATAAACAAGCGTTGGGCAAAACTTTAAATGTTAATAAAGTGCAAGGCTGATTTTGATGTCATGACTTCAAAAATAAGAAGTTAAATCGATCCGAAACAAACATCCAGGTGTAAGGACGAATTGTATTCATATCCAGAGCATCTTAACTGGAAAGACTAGAATATACAGACTATACAAACATCAGATATACAATGATAAAATGGCAGCAGATTTTATAAATATTTTCAAATAAAAATTGAAGTGCCTCATATCATAACTAGAATACCTGAGTCTTTAGCATAGACAAACCATCCGATCTGATGAACTGGAAGCTCCACCAACTCTATGACCTCTTAACTCTCTCCACCTATAAGGGGAAGGAAGTGGACCAAGTGAGAAGACCTTCCGAGGCCTCCAACTCACTGCGCATAGACCTTTGGTTAGATAACCTAACAATGTTAGTAGGAAAAGGAACCTTGGTGGAAAGAAAAAAAAACCCTCTGATGATGTGCTGTCCTCATCAATCATAGGTACATACCTGTGGACAAAACACAGAGAGAGATTAGTATTTCATAGCGCCATAATAGAAATAAACCAGTTTTTTAGGCGCTTATCACGTTAAACGCGAGTCCTGGAAACACATTACAACGGAACAAACTCGCTAAAGTGTAATTGAATTCACCTGATGATTAGGTCTTCTAATCCATCCTCTGGAGACATAACACATTCAGACATAATTCTCAGGTATTTAATTCTTGAATTGATTGAAAAAACCAGCAGAAAACTTTATAGAAAAAATTTGCACGTGGTCTCTCAGCCAATAAATTAGCAAAGAGAGTACTAGTCTGCGTATGCATGGTGGTGGGGCTAGCATCCGCCAGACTGTCATCTGACTACCTGCCCAGTAGGGGCACCTAATCTTTTTAATGAGTTTTTATTGAGTGAAAGCCGATATTTAGCAATATCAAAGAGAATTAGGGAGGTAAGTATACTCTTGAAGTGAAATGAGCTCGTCCAGTACTTACCCCACTCTGACACACCATAGACTTGTCCTGACAGAAAGTGCCATTTGGTCTCCTGTCCGCTTGAGGACATGCAGCACTTCGCATCAGAGGAGTATCAAAGGTTAAGGAAAGCTACCAACAAATACCACTTCCATAGCATAGGTCAAGTTCGACTCCTAACCATAGTTAGCTATAGCTAACTAGAGTACCAGTCAAACTTCAAATAGTTAACTAGCTAGTCAACCATAGTCAACCGAGCACCCGACCTCAGTTCAGATGGTTAGTGCGATATTTGCGTAAATTTCAATATGGCGGACACCGATCGCTTGCCACGAATAAATGCATATAAAAGTGTAAATATTTCACTAAATAACTTAGGTTTGATGAAATTATGCTTTCCCATTCTATGTCAATTATCCTAAGCCCATATTCCTTCCCACTTTATGCCACATGGACGTTTTTTGATGTCTTAGCGAACAAAAACACCCATTTTCGTAGGTCATCAAAACAGGTGACAGAAAGGGTTAATGAAGACTGGTACCCGTCTACAAATTTTCTGTAATAGTAATTCAATAGGAAACCGGGTACCAACGAACTATAGTCGACTATGATCAAGTTCGACTGGACATAGCAACTATGCATGATCAGTAAACCATGAAACTGACTATGGTTAGCGAGTCAAACTTGACCACAGTTAACAAATAAGTTAATGTGTCCAAAACAAAAGCAGAAACATTTTAGTTAGAAAGAAATGTTCTGTTGAATATATATTTTGAACATGATTGGATTGGAAGATGTTGTTGCTATATGCAATTATGTTCAAAATATTCAACAATAGGCCTACTATTATTTATTGGAAACATTTAAAGTTATATCTGAGCTGTACCATAATGTCATAGGACATGTAAAACTGGACACTGGTCAGTTCAGAGATATATCCTGTCCATCGACAATTAAAGTTTTAGCTATGTGCCGCTCATCTCGAGCTAAGTTCCACTCACACTTTGCCTGTGTTGGGATCGATCGATCCCTGAATTGCCATCAGAATGGTAAGGGGTAAAGTCATCTTAAAATATCTATTCAGGTGATAAATCAGGAAAGACCAATTAATAGACATTTTTTTCTTATTTATATGACGTCATCAAGGATATTCAATTGTTACCCGCATCGCTAGATGTCAGGCTTAATGTGAGCACGGAGTGCTGCTTCTTGTTGTTGTTGTTGTTGTTGTTGTTGTTGTTGTTCATTTTGAATAACTCCGGTTCTACTGGAGGCATCGTCTCCAAACTTGGCTGGATGCTTGCCTATGGGTTCCCAAAGACGTATACAAATTGTGGGGTCAAAATGTAATATGCAACAGCTGTCAGCAACATTGTTTTCAAAATATACATTTTTCAATAAGGCTGGTTCTACTGGAGGGATCTTCTCAAACATTGGATTGAAGCTTGTCCAGGGGGTCAGGAAAACATACGCTAATGTTCGCGTGTGTCCAGCCCATTAGTTTTTCTGCGTATCACACATCATGTGTGGCAGTGAAAATAAGGATTTCTTAAAACAGTATCCCGTAACCTTTTAGTGACGAAATTTATTCCTGAAATTTTAAATATTTGCTTCTTGAATGTCCATTTGCAGGCCAAGAGAAGATTAATTTTGAAAATTCACAACTGGAATGACTGGTCCGGTTATCGGGCCAGTCATTCCAGTTGTAAATTTTCAAAAATTAGTCTTCTCTTGGTCTGCAAATGGGCATTACTGTAGACCACTAAGGAGGCCGGTTTCGGCCGGTATCGTCACTAAAGGATTAATGAATCAAATGTCTATTGAAAATCTCTAACATTCTTCTCATTCTTGAAAAGGAGACAAATCATACAGACATCCAAACCATGTAAAAGTATGGAAAAAACTTTGAAATCATTTTGAATTTTGCTGCAATCTGAAAACAATGATGATATAGAACAAATCTGTAAACTTCCATTTGGACCGGATAAGCCCATGAAAAATTAAGACAATTGAAATAACATTTGCTTAATTCTTGCTGCTAAATAATTTAAGTCCAACACCACCACCAGCCCCACCCCAAAAAAAAATACAGAAATAAGTCGAAAATTTTGTTTTCATTGTGATGGTATAGATCATATCTCTAAACTTTTATTAAGATCGAATAAGTGCTTGATGAATTAAATGTCTATTGAAAAACTTTAACATTTACCTAATTCTTGGTGTATACATACATACATGATGCCGGACGTCATTTGGATCGCTATTTTAAGATTCTCTGCTTCACTACGGGCTCGACAAAAATCTGCCCATCAGTTTAGGAGGAGATATGCTTTAAAAGATTTCCGGATAGGCTTTGGAAAATCCAAGATGGCCACCCAAAAAAAAATAGACCAATCAAAATTCTTGTTTGATATGTTGAATCGTATCATCATCAGACCAATCAAAATTCTGAATAGAAGTTCTGGAGCCTAGCACAATAGGACCTTCCAGGCAAATTTGATTAATATCCTCCAAGCAGTTTAGGAGGACATATGTTTTAAAGCAAAAGTTGTTGGATGGACAGACGATGGATGACGGATGATTGCCATAGTATAAACTCACATAGCCATTCCCGACAGGCGAGTTAAAAAAAAATCAATGAACACAGAAACTATAGCTAGGAAAACAGATAACTAAACAAACAGACGCATAAACATACTATCACTTATATATCACACAAATAGAAGCATAATTCTGGATTCAAAAGGATATTTGCAAACTGTTTCTGCGGAGCATTCTGTCGCTGCTTTACACATATGATCATTAACTGTGATGAATGAACAAGTTGTTGCATCACAGCATGGTCCCTGAGACGGACTGAAAACAGAAGCAAAGTTGAGAATCAGTGATTGTTGATCTATCTCATATGCATTATCGATAGGCTTGGTAACCCTTTATTTAATACACAAGCCTGTCAAAAAGGGCTTTTGCAGTACTTAGTCTTTATAAAAGTCCATTTACAGACCAAGAATACTATTTTTGAAAACATACCACTGGAATGACTGGCTCAATAACCAAGACAGTTATTCCAGTGATAAACTTTTTAAATTTATCTACTCTTGCTCTACAAATGGCCATTTCCAATAGGAAAGTTTCTTCAATGAATTTGTAAGGTAAAGAGTTCATTCCGACATTGCAATAAGAAATGGATCTGTGCAATAGTTTGCTTTTACAACTACAGCTACTACTACTTCTGTTGCTAATACTACTTCTGTTGCTGCTACTACTTTTGTTGCTGCTACTAGTTTTATTGCTGCTTCTACTTCTGTCGCTGATGCTACTTCTAGACTGCTGTTACTTCTGTCGCTGCTGTTACTTCTGTCGCTGCTGCTACTTGTGTTGCTGCTACTTCTGTTGCTGCCGCTACTTCTGTTGCTGCCACTACTTCTGTTGCTGCTGCTACTTCTGTTGCTGCTGCTACTTCTGTTACTGGTACTACTTCTGTTACTGGTACTACTTTTGTTGCTGCTGCTACTTCTGCTACTTTTGTTGCTGGTACTACTTCTGTTGCTGCTGCTACTTCTGTTGCTGCTGCTACTTCTGTTGCTGCTGCTACTTCTGTCCCCTGCTCCTACTTCTGTCGCTGCTGCTACTTCTGTTGCTGCTGCTACTTCTGTTGCTGCTGCTACTTCTGTTGCTGCTGCTACTTCTGTTACTGGTACTACTTCTGTTACTGGTACTACTCTTGTTGCTGCTGCTACTTCTGTCCCCTGCTCCTACTTCTGTCATTGCTGCTACTTCTGTTGCTGCTGCTACTTCTGTTGCTGCTGCTACTTCTGTTGCTTCTGCTACTTTTGTTGCTGGTACTACTTCTGTTACTGGTACTACTTCTGTTGCTGCTGCTACTTCTGTTGCTGCTGCTACTTCTGTTGCTTCTGCTACTTTTGTTGCTGGTACTACTTCTGTTACTGGTACTACTTCTGTTGCTGCTGCTACTTCTGTTGCTGGTACTACTTCTGTTGCTGCTGCTACTTCTGTCGTTGCTGCTACTTCTGTCGCTGCTGCTACTTCTGTCGCTGCTGCTACTTCTGTCGCTGCTGCTACTTCTGTCGCTGCTGCTACTTGTTACTGGTACTACTTCTGTTGCTGCTGCTACTTCTGTTGCTGCTGCTACATCTGTTGCTTCTGCTACCTTTGTTGCTGGTACTACTTCTGTTGCTGGTACTACTTCTGTCGCTGCTGCTACTTCTGTCGCTGCTGCTACTTCTGTCATTGCTGCTACTTCCGTCGCTGCTGCTACTTTTGTTGCTGCTACTACTTCTGTTGCTGCTGCTACTTCTGTTGCTGCTACTACTTCTGTTGCTCCTGCTACTTTTGTTGCTGGTACTACTTCTGTTGCTGCTACTTTTATCGCTGCTGCTACTTCTGTCGCTGCTGCTACTTCTGTCACTGTTGCTACTTCTGTTGCTGCTATTACTTCTGTTGCTGCTGCTAGTTTTGTTGCTGGTACTACTTCTGTTGCTGCTACTACTTCAGTTGCTGCTGCTACTTCTGTCACTGCTGCTACTTCTGTCACTGCTGCTACTGTTGTTGCTGTTACTACTTCTGTTGCTGCTACTACTTCTGTTGCTCCTGCTACTTTTGTTGCTGGTACTACTTCTGTTGCTGCTACTTTTATCGCTGCTGCTACTTCTGTCACTGTTGCTACTTCTGTTGCTGCTATTACTTCTGTTGCTGCTGCTAGTTTTGTTGCTGGTACTACTTCTGTTGCTGCTACTACTTCAGTTGCTGCTGCTACTTCTGTCGCTGCTGCTACTTCTGTCACTGCTGCTACAGTTGTTGCTGTTACTACTTCTGTCAGTGCTGCTACTTCTGTTGCTGCTGCTACTTCTGTCAGTGCTGCTACTTCTGTTGCTGCTGATACTTCTGTTGCTTCTGCTACTTTTGTTGCTTCTGCTACTTTTGTTGCTGCTACTACTACTATTGCCACTGCTGCTACTTCTGTTGCTGTTGCTATTTCTGTTGCTGCTGCTACTTCAAGGGTTAAACAGTAGTAAGCTCAAGGATTTATGGTAAGCCGTCATGGCTGTAGGAAGATGGAAAAAACCAACATCCTCAATATGCATTTCAGGGACGAACTGAAGATTTTATACGACATCTATATTTGAAAAAATATATATTTGTAACTGGTACTAAATAACTTGGACGGCACAACTTTATAAAAGGATTTAAAAAAACCCATTTTATTAGCCATACCTGCAACTTCCTGGTGTCTTCAATTCACATGGGGTTCCGCTTGACGTGCCCCTCGGGTGGCAACACGTGTCACGTAACGCCTCACAGTCACTCGCAAAACCACAATCACATTGCTCCCCTTCCTCCACAATACCATTTCCACAAAATGCCTGATCCGCTCCTGGTGGAAGATTACATCACAGGGAATAACGTCAAATCTTGAGAGATCAATGGAGGAATCAAGTTTTAGCTAGGCCCTGCCCATCCCCAGCTAAGCACCAACCACGCTCTGCATGTGTTGGGATCGATTTATATACTTCGAATCCTGAATTTCCATAATCCCAAGTTCATGGTAACAAAACAGGTAACCTGTTAAATATTTTGAAATAAATTTGACTGGGTGCTGTTGGTGCTTATGGCAGCAACAGCGACAAGTCAAATAAGTTTCAAAATAGTCAACAGAATATTTCTTAAATACTAAAGACATACAATTCGTACAACTTGACAGGCTATTAAGCATTTACGGACTAAATCTCGTCATTCATAACATAATTATATGACGTCAGCCTACATATGATTGATCAATAAACTGGATTCCTCCATTGTTTTTTACATATTTGAAGACAAATGAATAGTGATTGACAAACACAGATGTTGGACACAAAGACCACCTGTCTTAAACAATCACAATCCTGGAGCTACAAAAGGATTATAAATTTGATACCAAGTCACTTGTATTCTCGGTATTCATCATTTAAATGATCAACTGACAAACTGTCCAAAATCAGCCATAATGACTAACATTTTGACGACAATGACAATGTGTTAGGCCATTACTAAGAAGCATGTGTCCAAGGTTGGATTTAGTGAAACTAAACAAACATGAGATCCAAATGGCAAAGATGAGCTAAACACAAAATGTTAATGTTAACTAGAGGCTATGACAATAGGATCCTTCCAGCCAAATTTAGTTGAAATTGCCCAAGTGATTAATGAGTAGCATTTTATACGATTTCCCGCCATTTTTTGGACAATTCAAGATGGCCACCAGAAAAATGGACAAATCAAAATTCTGTATATAAGATCTGAAGCATACAATGCTAGAGTTCTTCCACCAGAGTTTGATTGAAATTAACCCAGTGGCTATCGAGGAATAGGCTTCTAAGTGATTTCCAAAGATTTTCAGAAAAAGCAAGGACTCCTTAAAAATTGACCAATCAAAAATTCTGTATACATGTTCTGAACCATACCAGCGTACTATCCTCCCAGCTAAGTCTGGTTGAAATTTCCCAAGCAGTTAATGAGTAGCGTTTTAAACAATTTCCTGCCATTTTTCGGAAAATTCAAGATGGGCGCCGAAAAAAATTGACCAATCAAAATTCTGTACACAAGTTCTAAAGCCTACCACCACCACCCCGCCCCACAGGATCATTCATGCAAAATTAATTTGAAATCCGCCAAGCGGTTAATGAGTAGCGTTTTTAAGCAAAAGTTGCCGGACGGACAGACGGATGGACGGTCGGCATGGCATAAGCTCACTTGGCCACTCTGGCCAGGTGAGCTAAAAAAACAATGTTTTTACGAAGGCAACAATTACATTGACCTCCAATCTTTTGACCCCAATGTCACTATGCCATGATCCCTCACTACAAGGAAGCAAATGTCGAAATTTTGCTCCAGAATTATTGACCAAACATGAGATATAAACTCCTAAAAGCAAAATGCTAATGTTGGAAAAACTATTTTTTCCCACAATAACTTTTAGCTGTGGGCCTTTAACCTTTTGACGCCTATTGTTGCATGAACTCTCATTACACAGAAGCATGTTTGGGTCTAGTATGATTAAGCACACATGAGATGAACTGCTAAGTTGAGTTAAAAACCAATACACCTTTCCAATTTATCCATCCATCATATGATGTCATAATCAACTACATGATGTGTAGAATGACGTCATGATGAATGATTCGATATAGTCCGTCTTTAAAGCTAAATAGTCTGACACATTGTACAAATGGTATGGCTTTACCATTTAATAACATTCTGTTGAATATTTTGAAACTAATTTGACTGGGCGCTGTTGATGCCATAGGCAGCAACAGCACCAAGTCAAAATAGTTTCAAAATATTTAACAGCTTACCTGTATAGTTTTATGGAAATTGATAGTCACGGAGTTCAGTGATCGATCGTGAATGACATAGCGTTGTTGTACGAATTGCATGTCTCTACTATTTAATAAACATGCTGTTGAATATTTTGAAACTAATTTGACTGGATGCTGTTGCTGCCTACCCAGTCAAATTAGTTTCAAAATATTTAACAGCTTACCTGCAGAGTTTTATGGAAATTGATAGTCATGGAGTTCAGCGATCGATCGATCCCAACATGAGTGAGGTGTGGGTGGAGCTTAGCCAGAGATGGGTGGGGCATATCTTAAACTGGAAAGGTCAATTGAATGATGATGAGGACGATGGGCGACATGAAGGCTATCATAATAGAGTGTATTACTTTGTAAAGTTGAGCTAAAAGTGCCAATGACTTCACTTACTTTCAAAGCACATCTTCTTACTCAGGACAGAGTGGATGACACGTGATATGTTCTGCTTACTGCACACCGAGAACTTGTTATTGTTGCTCTTTGTACCGTCTGTAGCACTGGCAAACATGATGAAGTTACCATCATCTGCATTAGACTGGCTCGTTCCAAACGGCGCACATCTATCACCATCGTCATGCTATATAATCAACAACACAGGTACATTCTGCCAATACTGCTACTACTACTACTACTGCTAAAAGGCTGCCGCTAATGTTACTGCTACTACTACTGCTAAAAGGCTGCTGCTGATGTTACTACTACTACTACTACTACTACTACTACTACTACTACTACTACTACTACTACTACTAAAAGGCTGGTTCTGATGTTACTGCTACTACTATTACTACTACTGCTAAAAGGCTGCCGCTGAGGTTACCACTACTACTACTACTGCTAAAAGGCTGCCGCTGATGTTACCGCTACTACTACTACCACTACTACTACAACTACTGCTACCACTACTACAACTACTACTACTACTACTACAACTACTACTACTGCTACTACTACTACAACTACTACAACTGCTACTACTGCTACTACTACTACTACAACAACTACTACTACAACTACTACTACTACAACTACTACTACTACTGCTACTACTACTGCTAATACTACTACTAAACTGCTGCTGCTGATGTTACAGCTACTACTACTGCTAAAAGGCTGCCACTGAGGTTACTACTACTTCTACTGCCAAAAGGCTGCTGCTGTTACTGCTACTACTACTGCTAAAAGGTTGCTGCTGATGTTACTACTACTACTACTACTGCTACTATTACTACTACTATTACTACTACTACTACTACTACTACTACTACTACTACTACTACTACTACTACTACTACTATTCAAAGGCTGCCGCTAATATTACTACTACTACTACTACTGCCACTAATGTTACTACTACTGCTAAAAGGCTGCCGCTGAGATTACTACTACTACTACTACTACTACTACTACTACTACTACTACTACTACTACTACTACTACTACTACTACTACTACCACCAGCCCTCAAAATTTCAAATATTTGCGAGACCCATTTTTGGGTCCCGTGTTTTCAGGTCTGCGTAACCAATTGTTCGGTTGTGCAAAATCAATTTGCGTAACCAATTGGTTGCACAAATTGGTTACGCCATTTTTTATCCAAACCTGCTTTATCTGAACATATTTCATCTGTATATTAAGTTAATAATGAATTTAAAGTGCATGTTGCTGAATTATCATTAGCATATTGATTACAGCATGGACGTATCCACCAATTACCTAATTTACAGATAAAATATGTTTAGTTACTCAACTATTGACCCCATAATCAATTACATCACATATAGGTTGATGTCACCAGTCACCACTATAAGTGGCAGACAATACTAACTCTCATAGTAGTCTGTCAGTAAGTAGTAATTGTATGTCTTTGCAATTTAATAAACATTCTGTTGATTGTTTTGAGGGGAAGTTTGTTTCAAAGTATTCACCAAGTTAGCTGTATAGTTACCATGAAATTGAGATTCTTGGACAAAGCTTGGAGCATAGCTTAGCTAGAGATGGGTGGGGAATGACTAAAAGTGGATTCATCCATTGTGATATAAGTACTGTAATTGCAGATTGAGTTTTTGTTTTATGTCCATTCATTCATTCCATTTCCAGACCAAGAAGAATATTTTGGAAAATTTACCCCTGAAATTACAAGCTTGATAACAGAGCCAGTGTTAAGTCTCCAAAAACAATACTCCTTTTTTTCTCTGCCAAAATATCAGTATTTGTATAACAACACTCACTGGTAACATTTTTCCAGCTTGCAACAATTTCAGTGTTCATACATCTTGGGCACAATAAAATTCCATACTTTTTCCAAACATATATTTCAAAATTCCAGACCCACCATAATAATTAGTGACTAATAACACAATATTTATAAATATCTTAACACACTCCTCCCACCCCACCCACAAACCCCACTACAAAAACAAAGAATTGAATATCTTACATTGTTGTGGCTTACCTAGTTGAGCAACCCTCTCCAGCCCACCCACCACCACCTTGAAAGCAATGGCTTCGTCATATTATTTTCAAAATATTTAAATGAATATGCTTTAATTGGTAAAGAATTCCACCTGTATCAAAAAACTACCGTCTTACTTGACCCAAAAACAACAGGGGTTGAAATGTTTATAAAATTGTACCTGTGACGGGTAGATTTTTTTGTAACTGTTACCAAATATTTGTACTTGTACAAGCACTAGCAGCGTACATTTCTAATATAAAACAATAACCCGCAAGTCTGCCACAATAAAAAGTGTAACCAGCTCTAAGGCATTTAGTAGATAGCTTGACCCTTCTTAACTTGTACGCTTTAAACTGACAATTTAGTGCAAATGCGATTTACTTGAAAATAAGAGTTACTACGCACCAGTTTTCCTGATATATAGTCCTGTTTTCTCGGTCGCTCCAAAGCAATGAACCACTTAAATATCGGGTGGTATTACTGTCAGAACCTTCCAATCATAATATATTGGGTCATATAACCCGTCAAAGTGGGCGCTAACATATTGCTTTACTGCGTTTAAAAGCGGCACAGTGACTAGATTTTTCGTTCGCCATTAGCCATCAATATTAATCGTGAGTCGCACAGAGATTGGTTGAAATAAATCATGTGATTAATTCGTTATGAACGACAACGAGGCACCTGATCAAAATTTTACTATGATAGTAATTTTCATTCATGCCTATTGAAATCGGATATCCAGCAAGCCAATCATAAACTATGAGTGCGCATTATCGATTGTTATTAACTATGACTGCGCAGTCACGCGAGACATTTCTCATTACCGATGTATTAGCAGACCCCCCTCTAGGCTGATTCGTGACATAATTTTTATTGTTGAAATTAGTAACCGGGATCGTGGCGTTCTGTAAGAATGGAATGTTTACGTTTTTGGAAGCGTTTATTTACGAGAATCCAACTGGATTCCCGTATTTTTCAATTTCGGGAATATTACGAGAATCCCGTCGAATTTCGAGGCCTGAATTAGTGTGTGTCATGGAGAAATAGACACTGACACAGTAGCTAGGATCTATGAATGTAACAGTTTAATTTAACAAATAAATTCCTAAACAGCTGTCTCTAGAAGCCAATTGAAACTCAAGGAGAATATACTGTGAGACTCACTCAACAATGTTATATCGGGATCCAATCGGGTATATAAAATAATACATCGGGAACATGCCAGCCGAGGGTTGCACATACTTGCATGCAACGGTTTATAATTGAACAGTCCGTTGTTGATGAATAACGTGTAGCGAGACTAGTTCCCGGCCTATGTAGTAATGCTAGCGGAAATACAACAGAAGTTTGTCTCTGACACATGCGCGCTGTCGCTTATTTATTGGCAGACAGATGTTATCGATCTTTTAGATGTTTGAAAATGCTAAATTCCATTGTAAATAGCATGCGTCATATCAAAAAGTTGTTGAAACTTTTCTGTTTTCCACAATCAGAGATAACTACCGTTCTGGGCTTCGTCACTTACGCGACCATTTTTTCGTTCACGGTAATTTTATTTCCCGTAACCGACACGCGAACGAAACGGTCGTTCGCGGCAAATTTTGAGGGCTGACCACTACTACTACTACTGCTAAAAGGATGCCGTTAATGTTACTGCTACTACTACTAAAAGGCTGCTGCTGATGTTACTGCTACTACTACTACTGCTAAAAGGCTGCTCCTGATGTTACTGCTACTACTATTACTACTACTGCTAAAAGGCTGCCACTGAAGTTACTACTACTACTGCTACTGCTAATACTACTACTACTACTGCTAAAAGGCTGCTGCTGATGGTATAGCTACTACTACTGCTAAAAGGCTGCCACTGATGTTACTGCTACTACTACTGCCAAAAGGCTGCCACTGATGTTACTGCTACTACTACTGCTAAAAGGCTGCTGGTGATGTTACTGCTACTATTACTACTACTACTACTACTACTACTCAAAGGCTGCTGCTGATGTTACTGCTACTACTACTGCTAAAATGTGGCCGCTGATGTTACTGCTACCACTCCTGCCCTGCAAATGGACAATTTTAAACACCATTGCAGCTTTCGTCATTGATGTCTTTGTTGTTACGTCTGGTTAATTTGTACACAGGCTGATTAATCGAGCAATCATGATTATTCTTAAATAATCAACTGTGATCACTCAAGGCAATAATCGCACAAGCCTAATATTGGATTTCACATTCACATGACAGTCTGTTTCGCTTGGAAACACATTATGTGACAAGCTATATTAATTTGACCAATCTTAACCCTTTAAAGATCAAGCTGGCCAAAACCGGCCTCTGCAGTGGTGGTGAGAAATGTCCATTTGCAGGCCAACAGGAGACTACTTCTGAAAATTTACCACTGGAATTCCAGTCGTAAATTTTCAAAAATAGTGTTTTATTAGCTGCAAATGAACATCCAATGAGCAAATAATTAAATTTTCTAAAACAATTTAGACCGTTAAATGGCTAATCATTAGCTGTTACTGTACTGATGTCACAAGATGACGTGCTACAAAAATCAGTAGAAGGAAGATGCTTGTACATATGAGGAACCTGTTCCTACCATACACTCCAGATCAGAAATAAATGAACATGTTTCAAAAACAAAATAAATGTACTGTTGAATATTTGAACATAATAAGACTGCCTAAGGCAACAATGTCTTCCATTCTAATTATGTTCCAAATATTCAATAATACATTTCCATCGTGTTCAAAATTGTACTAAGTAACATGGTTTTATTTAGTTTTGGAAACATTTTAACCATTTCCAAATGAACACCATCTATAATACAAAACGGAATTTAATTTACGAATATGAAATTACTGTCTTAATGGTAAAGATACCACGAAAATTAACATTTATTTGCTTAGCAAATGTTAATTTTCAGGCCAAAAGAAGAGAATTTTTGAAATTTTACCACTGAAATGACCGGCTGACGCTCAGTTATTGAGGCAGTTATCCAAGTAGTAAAATTTCAAATACTGTCTTCTCTTGACCTGCAAATGGGCATTTCAAAAGACGACCACAAATGATGGTATGATTCCTCTATACTTACAGGTGATCCAAAGTTATGGCCTACTTCATGAGCAAAGGTGAGCTGTGTGACGCGTGGTGGGAGCTTCTTCGCGTAATTCACCAGTGTTATAACACCAGTATTCAAACTTTTAGATACTTCTCGTTTGCCTTCTTGATACGTGTCGTGGTTCTCACAGATTCCTCCACGAGCCTCTGCAAAAATAAATGTCAGCCGTAACTAGTTAGTATAATTTTGAAAGCAATGTAAGAAATGTTCTGTTTAATATTTTGGACTTAATTTGATTGAAAGACATTGCTGCCTTATGCAGCAATGTCTTTCAATCAAATTAAGTCCAGAAAGATTTAACCATTTAACACTCATATCAGCCAAAAATGCGTTCTGAAGTGGTCTTGAGAAATGCACATTTCCAGACCAAGAGAAGACAACTGAGCCAGTCATTCCAGTGGTAAATTTTCAAAAATCGTCATCTCTTGGTCTGCAAATGGACATTTACTTGGAGAAAATGGTTAACAGAATGTTTTATTTTGTATTGGAAACATGTTAAGTTATTTCTGATCTGTACTGTAACAGGATTTAGTCTCAAGAAAAGCACAAATTCAAACACATTAAGGACTTTCTTACTAATATTTTCAAGGAGTTTTTAAATTTTCACATGTATACATTTTAAACCAGTTAATCGTCAAGTCAGCAAATATTGGCATTTGCTCTGGCGTCTATTCTTCAGAAATGTCCCTTTGTAGGACAAGAGATTAGTTTTGAAATTTTACAACTAAAATTACTGGCTCGATAACTGAGCCAGTCATTCTAGTAGTAAAATGTTTAACCCTTCCATTGGCAAGTTTAGCCAAAACAGACTGATGTAGTGGTCATAATGAATGTCTATTAGCAAGCCAACAGAAGACTATTTTTGAAAATTTCACCACTGAAATGACTGGCTCGATAACCGAGCCATTCCAGTGGTAAGCCTTCACAAAAATAGTCTTCTCTTGGCTTGGAAATGGACATTCAATAAGCAAGAATTTAAATTTTCTGGACAAATTTTAACCCGTAAAGATGTTGTGAGGACTAGATACCCGATCGCTCTGATTAACTTGACAATCATAATACGGATTCTCCTTCACTAGAACAACAAAATGCTTTTTAAATTTGTGTAATCGGCCGAGCCAAAGCTGAGATAAGCATATAGCAACCACCTTGACAACCAAACGATTTTGGCTATCACACTAGAGTTGTGATGTCACACTGGGATGACACCAATTCCTGTTAGTCTAGATTATTAATCTAATCTAAACTAATCAATTTGCGTATTGTCTACATTGACATATTATTGACAGTAAACAGTTTGTTTACAATTTAGGCAGCGGTCGAGGTGCGTAGCGAGGCTTTCACTACCATCCGCACACTTATAGTACAACTTAAATAACATATACTGTTGAATATTTTGAACATAATTGGGTTGGATTTCAACCTAAATTGTGTTCAAAATATTCAACATAACGTTTCTTGTATCATGTTCATATGGTTCTAACTAACATATTTGTGTTTTTGCTTTGGAAGCATTTAAACTTATTTATGAGCTGCACTGTAAATAAAGATGATATGCTAGTGACCTCTGAACATCTGTCAGTTTACCTACCTATTTCAAATTTGTCCATCCGCTACAGTTTTGCTTTTTCATAACATTGAAATATGAGTGTATGCTACTTCCATACATGGAAGAAGTTGGTTTGAAAACGATATAGTTCATATGGTTATCACAGGCGTGACGGGCCCCCCCACCCACACACACACCAATGTACGTGTTGACCCGTACATGCCTCTACATTATTATTATACAAACACATTGCCAAAAGCTTATAGGTAAACAATTACATTTTAATCAGTAATCATGGGAAATTTCACATATGACACATTGACACACTTATTGTACATTCGTAATCTTCAGAAAAAGTTGTAACTGCACTCTGTAGCCTATACATTTAGATATGAATAATAGTACAATTATAGCCATCGTCAACCTCTCCCACCCACCTCAATCATCACACTCACATCCATCCATCCCAGATATTACATAAGAATGATAATGGAGCCGCAATTAGGACTACTAGACTACAGAGTATTTGTCACATGCATTGAAATATTGCCGATTTTCAGCATTGCCCATGGTTTATCGTAGTTATAGGCCTATTATTATGCAAATATAGCTATCCATGAAACCATTAAAAATGAGTAAATATCATAATAGATTTGTAAAAATCATGATTTTTTATTCCTTGAAGACTTAAGCTTCAACATGACATAATTTATGTTATGGTAAGTGAAGTCTATCCTGTTAAACGCAGGTTTAAAAATATGTTACCTTTGTACTACAGACAGAGAAATATTGACCCAGCTCACAGCGCCGTTCCCGGTGTGACATCACAGCGAGTGGTGATGTGATTCAGATTGAGGCGTCATTTAATCACGTTATTTGGGCTGCCTAACATATTTTCCTCACTTTAAAGTGACGCTATTGTGTTTAAATAGTGTAGTAGACCATAAAATTAATTGAAACTCGTTATCGACCGCACGTCCTCACAAGACCTTTAAATGGTAACAAGAATTCCGCGGAATCAAATGTCTCGCCTGTCTTCTGTTTGTCACAGTGGAATTGACGTTTGACCGTGTGACGCCAACATCATCATGCTGCTTCCTATCATTATAGGTAACCATGTATCCAAGTTTAGTTGCAATAGGCTTAATCAATCATGAAATATAAGCTGAGAAGTTTTGCTTAATCTGGATACTGCGGCCGTCGGAAAAGTGATACCTATGTCTCGCTTTTTCTGCTTCGCAGGCGAGACAAAAATTGATGCAAAATCAGATATATGAATTACTTCCCTTGATTATGCTAGGTACAGAAATAGAAAACTAGACTTACTATCTGCTGATCCGACCCAGGCTAGTCCTAACGTTCCCTTCGAGAAATCACGGTACGTAATCACATATGCAAGACAGTACTCGTGGTGATCGGCTTGAGAATTCAGGTTCAAAAAGTTGCTGACATCAATGTTTTTGTTGCAGTAAGCTGTCTGCTGAGTAGTGCCACATTTCTCTGAATCCCGCGTCATCACCTATCATTCAAAGATAGCATAGAATGGTTATTTGAAAACAGAATCACAAATTAAATCATAATTCTGTTGTGGCATTTACATTTGTTATGTATTAACCCTTTAACACTCAAGCCGACCAAAAATGGTGTCTGCAGTGGTCTTGAGAAATGTCCATTTGCAGACCAAGAGAAGACTATTTCTTTTTTTAATTTAACAGTGGCGTGACTGGCTCGATGATCAAGCCAGTCATTCCAGTGGTAAACCTTTAAAATAGTCTTCTCTTCATCTTCAAATTGACATTTTATATGAGAAGGGATCAGAATTTTCTTGAATAAAGTTGAGGGTTAAACGGTTAAACATAAATTCAACTCCATAGAAATATTGCACACATGGCTAGCTGTTAGTCAGCATCAAATCATGAAACCTAGAGATATCAGTTTGTTGTGTACGAGAGACAACTCCGCCTTCACTCCCAACACATCATATAACTTCCATGCTTTATCTCTTCCAGCCACCATGGCTCCTGCCTTGCCTGTCTCTATCTCCTTCCCTTCCCCTCATAACATACCATCTACCTGTCTCTCTCTCCCTCCGCCTATGGCTTCCTCCACACCCATCAATTCTGAGGCTGAATCTCCTCTTTCCCGTTCACTCTGCGTCTCTCCCCAAACCCCAAATACAATCTCTCTGTCTCCATCGCCTTCCATTCTGCCTTCCTCCTCACCCTTCACTTCAATCATTGACTCTCCCTCTACCTCTCATTTTCTCTGTCATCCTCTCTCATTATCTGTACAGATCACATCCCTGCCCCTCACTCCCCCATACCCCCACCCACCCCACACAGGCCAGCTTATCATATTGTCTGTCATTAACACACGTCGACCTAGACAGAAACACTCCTTACCTACACTAAGTAGATAATAATACATAAACAAATATAATAAGTATATAAGAGCAGTAAGTACAATACAGGGATGATGTCTAGCTACCGTGTGTATAACGAATGTATAGCTATAACATTCTGCGCCACATTAGCGAACGCTTAAAAGATCTTGCTATTCAACAAGCAGACTCCCTAGCAGATGAAATCACTGCCACGGATGACTGTTAAAAAATGTTTTGGGCAGACCTGACTACACACCACCACTCACTGTACAGAACTCTGAAGGACACTTTAGCAGGACTGACCAGGGAAAAGCTGAGGCGATTCAAGAATGGTTCACGGAACAGTTCTCTGACCATGGTGATGAGCCCTTGCACCCATTCTCAGGAGACCCCAGGCCATTACCAACACCAATTAAAACAGCAGAAGTTGTGAAGGCACTAAAAGCCCTGAAAAATGGATGTGCCTCTGGACCTGATGGCATGAGCAATGAACTATTCAAATATGCATGTGACATTATCTCAAAACTAATCGAGCATCACCTCCCCATCGACGCTGTCGGCCAAGGCACCCTTATCACGCTACCCAATGCAAAAAGCCACAGGCCCCAAGCCAATCTGCGGCCCATTGTGCTCCTCAACAGCATATGGAAAATCTTATCCAATGTTACTCTATGCTGCATCCAAGACAAGATCGATGACTTCACCGGATCATGTCAAAGTGGCTTCAAACGTGGAGGCAGCGGCGCAGACATTGTATGGCTCAACGCATAGTCATGTCCAAACACTGGGAATTCCACAAAATAGGCATTGACATGTCACGAACCTTCGATGCAATTAAACGCTCAAAGATCCTAGATGTACTATGTCAGGCCAGTTGCAATGAAGATGAGCTACGACTAGTGAGACTACTACTGCTTGCAGACATCAAGCTGAGAGTACGAGTCAAGTCAGTGAAGTCTGTAGAGTTTGAGACATCAATCGTCTACCCACTGGGAGATGGTCTATCCCCTGTGCATTTACACCTGTTACCTTGATGCTGCATTGAAATTTGTGCGGGAAAATTTCACAAGACCCAAACCCCCAGTGTCAATACTGAGTATGCCGCTAGAGATGGACTATGCCGACGATGTGGACTTCATAGACGAGGAAAATAAACCCCTTGACGAACTTCTCCCAATAGCTGCAAGCAAACTAAAATTAAGAATCTCTCTATGAATGAATCCAAAACAGAGTTCACCCACATATACCTATCTACAAAGCATGAAACTAAAGAAAATGACGATCCACTTCGTGGTGGCGAACCATGGAGGAAAAGTACAATCCTGGGCTCACTGCTTGGCAGTACATCTGCCATTGCTGCACGCTGCATCATGGGAAACATAGCTTTCCAGTCCTTCTGGAAGCTATGGATTTGTAGATCACAGATGCCCTTGATTAAGCGGCTACGTTTATACAATGTAACATGCGTATCCTTGATGCTGTATAACTGTAACAGCTGGTCAGCTCCAAAGGCAGCTCTAGACAAACTCGATGCCTACCACCGCAAACACCTACACACCATCACTGGATACCAGACAGCATAATTTCCAATGATGCACTATACAAGATGTGTAATACGTCACCGCTGACTATCAAGGTTTGGCCATGTGCTAAGGATGCCAGAAGACACAACCGCACAGAGCCTTAGAATTCGCCATACTCGGAGCCAACAAATAGAAAGCCAGGAGAGGACGTCATTGCATAAACCTGCTAAGCGTGCTACAAGGTGTCCTAAAAAAAAGCAGGATTCAGTACATTCAAGTTAAGAATGGACTGCAGAATACACTAATCATATATGTCTAGATATTCCCTGGCCATGTCTAGTTATACCCCGCCCATGTCTAGCTATGCTCTGCCCATGTCTAGCTAAGCACCACCCACCTTTTGCCCATGTTGGGATCAACTGAACCCTGAATTCCAGGAATTCCAATATCAAGGTAACTATAACGGTAACTTGTTGGATATTTTGAAAATAATTTCACTGAGTGCTGTTGCTTCCATCACCCAGGCAAATTAGTTTCAAAATATTCACACAGAATGTTTACTGACATGGATACGTCAGTCATGACGCATTTTGTTTGTAATATTAGGCCACATGTGACGCAATTGATTATGATGTCATACACTTGAGTGAAAGATTGGATTTATCCACTGTGTTACCTTAGTTCGGTGAACCACAAAAGACACACCCTGGTAACAGATGGCCCCATGTGTAAACTGCGTGTTAGTGTAGATCTGATTCAAAGCCTTCACATGATTGGCAAACAACTCTACAATTTCTTGTCTTGATCGTTCTTCATCCTACAATAAAAGCAACAGAATTATTTAAGTCTCACTGAAGAACTTGTTCTGAATATTACCATCACAATGTAGGGGAAAGAGGGTATTGTCTGTCTGTCCGTCGGTTCATCCATCTGTCCGTAGATTTTTTTTTCCTGGTGCCACATTTTTTTCCGAAGCATGCATATTCTGCAATAACACAACAATAGGTTCTGTCAAATCTGCCTACTTGCATTTTATTATATCGACATTATTATGATTCAAATTAAACCAAAACAAATAGGAAAAAAGCACACATTAATCTGAAAATTCTGAAGATGTTACGCACAGGTTGCAATCATGACTGGTGATATTTCAATTTTCCAATCTTTTTCCACAGCAGTGGCAGCAAATGTTTGACCGTCATTATTATAAGTCTGAGAGGTTTCCTAACCATTTAATACTCAAGCCGGCCTCGGTAGTGGTCTTGAGGAATGACCATTTGCAGGCAAAGGCTATCTTTCAAATTTGACCACTGGAATGACTGGCTTGGTAAACGTTATTCCAGTGGTAAATTTTCAGTCTTTTGTTGGTCTGTAAGTAGAAATTTCCTACGGTAAGCAATTTTTAAAATTTTTGACAAATTTTGATCATTAAAGTATTAACTCTTACCACTCTGATGTAAAACCTTTAAATTTTCAAACTAAATTAAAAGATTAACTGGTGTTTATTTTTCAACAAATTTGGTGGAAGATGGTACTATCGTAGACAGCAACATCGTCCACCAAAAGTGTTGAAAAATATACACCAGATTCTTCGCTGTCGAACCACTAAAAATTAGAATTTTGACATCAGAGTGCTAAGGGTTAAAAAGAGGATCTCAAGCGAGGTCCAATTTAATATCATTATTACCAACCATGTCAACTGAGTTGTAAATTACCACTTTGCTCGTGCTTTAGCATGGTTGATAATAGAAATATTAAATTTAACCTCGTTCAAGATTCTATTTATCATACAAACTGAAAATTTGACATATTTTCCAATAGCGTTGGCCCATGAAACCCCAGTTTATATCTTCCATTAGCGTACGATCGTTAATGGCGGCTAATCACACCCTGACAACTAGCACATTAGACATCTTACGACAAAAAACAACAAATTACAATTGGAACCATGAAAAAAATTCTAAGTTTATTTATTTACATAGCTTGAGAAACATTGAGAAAAATATCTTTTATGCGACGTCAAATGCGGCATTGCTATGTAATGACATGTGTCACTACAGCTCAACATTGGCGTAGTGATATCCAACGATGCGAGGACTGTATTCTGATTGGTCAATATAAAATTACTTTCCCCAGCTAAGAACCAATGGAAATCCTTCGCTGCACTATTAACCGGGTTCATACTGTTAATATGGAATAAACTAAAGGCTTTTGTTTATATGATATGTATATTTCAAACTTTCAGAAAAGTGTAGGCGACTGTTGGAAGTACGGTACACTGTACATATGCTTATAATCTAAGGTACTTGAATGCTACTTACATATCCAAGTCCATTTGCATTATCCATAAAATAGTCAATGAGCTGTGGATCCGAGCGCAGATACAGAGAGCAGGTATTCTTCTCCAATGTAGTACAGGTAGGCGTGGCCCTACGACTGCGAGCACTCTCTCCACCCATGTTTGCATCGCGACTGTACTTGTCATGATTGTCATGTGAGTTAACAGTTATCTGATGGCAAAATATAATAACCCATTTCATCGGAAAGGAAATTTCATGAACCCGATCTGTCAATCAAGCTTATGTTGTGATACAACTGAAGTCACTTTAACTGCCGTCACACACATAGATGTCATAATCTAAAGACGCCACTAGTCACAGTTTTAAAGTGACATCTAGAGAAGTTGTAAGAAATATTATTCTTTACAGAATCTCACCCGGGTAGATATGTCCATTTACAGGCCACTACAGATGACTACTTTTGGAAATTCATCACTTGAATGACAGGCACAGTTATCGAGCCAGTGATTCCTGCTATAAAATTTCAAAACTAGTCTTCTATGGACATTTACTAAGCGCACTGCAGAGGCCAGTTTTAGACGGTTTGACCATTAAAGAGTTAATGTTTTATGATCTAGGAAAGCCACACAACTTTTAATCATTTAGTGGTCAAATTTGGTCAGGAAAATAAAAATATTTCGTTATTGAATGTCCATTTGAAAGCCAAGAGAGCACTATTTTTTAAAGTTTACCACTGGAATGACTGGCTAGTTTATTGAGCCAGGCATTCCTGTGGTAAATTTTCAAGAATACTCTTCGCTTGGCCTGCAAATGGACATTCCTCAAGATGACCACAGAGTCTGATCTAGCTGGCTTGACGATTAACGGGTTAATAAGCTGACATCGTTAACGTTACAAGACCCATACCTCAGTTTGGTGAATACAAGAGGCCCAAGGGGCCTGTGTCGCTCACCTGGAGCACTATGCATTTTTGTCAAAATTGTTAGTGGGTGGTTTAGGAGTAGTCTTTTAAATGAGTTTGTGGACATTTTTGCAAGTCCAATATGGCCGCCAAACACGCTACATTTTGATTGGTCCACTGTGGCCATGTTTTTGACATAGCTCCTTCCCTTGAAAAAACTTTAATGGCACTCAGTGTCTAATCATATCGCTCAAATTTCGGCCCAATCCGTTCAGTGGTTCTGGAGATGTTTTGGCAAAAAATAGATTATCCAAGATGGACGCCAAACCATTTGGCCAATCACGTTCTCTTGAACAAATTTGGTGCAGCTGTTGCCCTAGATGATATTTCATGCATTTTGAATTGATCCCCCAGCGGTTTTGGAGATTTTTAAAGACATTTCTAAAAATCGACCAAAATCCAAGATGGCGCGAGAATACATTTAAAATTTCCCATTACTTTAGATTTTGGCTGATGGGCGCTAAACCGTTTTTCCGACAGTCTCGAAAATGGCAAATTTGAAATCACAATAGGCAAAAAAATATATAAGACCAATTTCGGCCTCAAAATCCATCAAATAAAAAAAATCTAATATGGCTGCCAAACATGCTATATATTAATAGGCCCACAGCCGCCAGTTTTTTTGAAGGATCAACTTCTCTTGAACAAACTTTAATGGCGCTTAGTCCCTAATCATATATCACACATTTTCGCCTGATCGCTTCAGCGGTTCTGGGGAAGAAGTTGTTTTCGCAAAAATGAGGTCATCCAAGATGGTCGCTGAACCATTTGGTCAATCAAGTTCCCTTGAACAAACTTGGGTCAGCTCTTGTCCTAGATCATATTTCAAGATGGCTGTCAAACCATTTGACCAATCAAGTTCCCTTGAACTGGTTGAGCGCTTGCTCTAGATCATATTTCATGAGGTTTCCTTCAATCCCTCAAGTGATTTTGGAGAAGAAGATTTATAAAGTTTTGTTTACTATATATGAAATGCTCTTGAAAGTACAACCTGGACAAGAAAGGTCTATGATGCTCAGTGAAGCATGAACAGTAGGACAGCCTGACCTACTTTGATAGATGACACACTTATAGATTATGATGATCCATATACCAAGTTTGGAGACTAAATGTGAAAATGTGGTCAGGACAAAAAATCGGGGATGACTGCATATGCACATAAATGGATGCTCAATAATTTTCTCATTTTTTAACTAGGAAAGGTAGGTACATGTAACACTGACAATGCACAATGTATCCGCACATCAAGCTTTGTAACTGTAGACCAAAATCTCTTGAAACTACAGACAGGACAAGAATGTCATGATGACCTACTTTTGATATGTGACACACATTTATCCCACAATACCTCGATACACTACACAAGAAATATCTATGATGTTTTTTAACTGTGAAAAGTTATTTTAGACAGTTTTCTGACAATGTGAATGCCTTAGACCTATGGTCCAGAGAACAAAAACATGAATAGGTGCATGTACAGACAAAGTGATTGGTATATAAGCCCGCTTTACAGAAGAATGACACTAACTGTATGCATTTCATAACCATTACAGTACAGCTCATAAATAAGTTAACACATTTCCAAATCAAAAACAGAAACAAGTTTGTTAGTACAATTTTGAACACACTGTAAGAAAGGCTCTTTCTAATATTTTGAACTTAGTTTGATTAGAAGCCATTGCTGCCTAAGGCAGAAATGGCTTTCATTCAAATTAAGTTCAAAATATTACAGTACGTTTTATTTTGTTTTGTAAAATTCGCGGTTCTCTCTGAGCTGTACTTTATCTCCGTAATTGTAAATTGAAATGGATTACACGTGTAATGTCAGAGAAATCTTACATCTTCTCGCTTGTTTCGGTCAGTTTTTGCGGAATTAGCCACTTTTGCCATCCAACCCTGTGCATAATCCATACCACACGCTCCTCCAGCATTCTGCTCCGCCTCACGACGAGCCCTGAAAATGGCACACAATGTTTTTAACCCGCTACTGGTCAAGCCAGCAAAAACTGACCTTTGCAATGGTCTTGAGAACTCTTTAATGGTCAAGTTTTGTAAAGAAAATCTAAATACTTGTTGATTGAATGTTTTCTCTTGGCCTGTGATGGAGATTCCACAGGACCATACATTAATCTTTTTTTTCTCATGTATTTTCCCTCTGTCTACGGCAAATATATGGAAATCATGACGAAAACGATTTACTAAGCACTTCTTCTTCTTCTTTTCGTTCGGTGATCATACCGCCAGTCCTGTAAGTGACTATCGACATGATCATAAGCGCTTATTCTAGCCATATACAACCACACCCATGATAGCGTAATCATCCTAGAGTAACACATACCTTCCTCGCTTAAATGGTTTAATTTACCGACAAATATCGACATTACAAGCCAAGAAAATGTTGTTATCATGTCTATTACACCATTTCAACATATTACAGGCTTATACGGTCTACATGGCACGCGTGCTGTCAAAGAAAAGGCGAACATGACATATTTTCTTTGTTATTTGCAAAATCGGCCATGATTTCTGAGAAATGATACAGTGTTCAAATTATTCTTCTAATCATTCTTCCATTAGGTTTTCATTGGCTATTATAATGAACACCAGTCAGTATATCCTATCAAAATGCGATGTGCATTCTCTGATTAAACTCGAGGATGTTCAGCGCGCAATTGTTACTACCGCAAATTGGTCAATGTCGTAAAACGCTAGATATAGATATACAATTACAGTATAGATTGCACTAAATGAACTGCCAGTAAAACCGCTGTTTAGAACAGTTTTCTCGACCAACTGCATTTATATGGGCGTATTTTTTTTGCCAAATGTTATGCATTCTAATTATCTAGTAATATCTTGATACAAAATCCAGTTCAAAGTAGCAGAGAATTTGTATTAAGCAAAACTATTTTAGCTGTTTAAACTCAAGACCAAGAAACGATTTTAGAAAATTTATCACTGGAATGACTGGCTCAGTCTTCGAGCCAGACAAACCTGTGGTAAAATTTTTTAAATAGTCTTCTTGGTCGGCAAATGGATGTTTCTCAATACCACTGTAGAAGGCTTTTTTGGAAATCTTGAATGTTAAAGGGTTAAACTTTGTGCGCAATGCAAGTAGATTAACACTTTAATGGTCAAGATTGGTCAAGAACATTTTAAAGATTTCCCAGTGAATCTCCATTTGCAGGCCAAGAAGAATATTTAAAAAAAATTTATCACTGGAATGACCGGCTCGATAGCAAGCCAAGTATTTCAGTGTTAATTTCCAATGATAATCTTGTCTTAGTTTGTATGTAAATGGACATGTCTCAAGACCACTGAAGAGGTCAGTTTTGGTCGGCTTGACAAGCAAATGGACCGTACCATTTTTAGCTATGCCCCGCCC
Organism: Chaetoderma sp. LZ-2023a; assembly: GCA_034401795.1. Taxonomy (NCBI): domain Eukaryota; kingdom Metazoa; phylum Mollusca; class Caudofoveata; order Chaetodermatida; family Chaetodermatidae; genus Chaetoderma; species Chaetoderma sp. LZ-2023a. Next base: position 54,939,665 of record CM067365.1, read on the forward strand.
ATCACTAGCTAAGCTCCACCCACACCTTGCCGTGTTGGGATTGATCGATCCACAAATGCCCTAGCTATCAATTTCCTGAAAACTATACAGGGAAGCTGTTGAATATTTTGTAACTAATTTGACTGGGTGCTGTTGCTGCCTATGGCAGCAACAGCGCCCAGTCTAATTAGTTTCAAAATATTCAACAGAATATTTATTAAATACTATAAGCAAACAATTTGTACAACAACGCATAGACCGTCTTCAAATATGCATTCGTGATGTACTTATCGACGTCATTAATTATGATGTCATTGTACACTTCACGCAGTTCATTATGACGTCATATGATGGGTGGGTACTCTGGAAAGGTGAATTGAACAAATTGAACTCGATGGTGCTATACACCACCGCCACAACGCTGACAATCATTGCTATCGATAACTGTATGGATGCATACAAAGCACAATCTCTCTGCTTTCTAAAAGTGAATAAATGTCACACGTTGTTGTAGCATGTAATGTAACCGAACATTTAACATGAGCTGGTTGAATAAAACTGGGAATTCATTTGCAGATGTATTAGATTATGACGTCATATGATGAATTAGTAAACTGGAAAGGTGCAATCATGATCAAAATATTTGACTGTACATTTTCTTTTCTTTTGGAACATGTTACGTTATTTCTGAACTGTCCTGTATTACCTGAAGGGATCCATATCCATATGACTCTCATCATACATAACTGAATGAAATCCTTGTGCCGAACGAAAATATCTGTCCGCCGGCTCGATATGGTAGGTGGTGTCATCTGGTATATGAATTTCTCCGCGGAATGTTCCATTAATAATAGCACCGTCTACACGACTACCAGGAATGTCTACAAATAAAGAGAACAATAATAACTAGAATGCACTCAAGAGAGATGCTGGCTCGTGCCTTTGCACGGAGTCTTACCAATGCACTTCGTGACCCCACCAGACCTAGATAATTTAGGCTTTGTTCTCAAACTCAGAGAACTTTAGTCAGCCACATACAATAAGGATGGATATGTCAAATTTGGTCATTCTACCTACTGTACTTTAGTTCCCGATTTTTGGTCAAAAATGTGTATTTTGGGATGTATTTTAGTGATCCTGTGACCTAGATATTGGATCATGAACAATATGAAGCTGACTTGAAATATAATTCCTTACATGGGAAACGGCCAAACATAGAAGGCTTATCAATACATGTATCAGTGACCATGACTTTTGACCAAAATCATTGTGTTATCCCACTCATTACAAGGAAGCACTTACCTTAGTTTGGGTACAGTATGATTAACCCAATGCAAGATATAAAATGCTAAGTAGAGCTGAACACAAAACATTATTATTGGAAAAAACCCAAGTTTGGTCATTATTATATTGAGCTTGACCGTTGACCTTTTGATACCAAGGTAATTGTGTTATGCATTCTCCCTATAAGGAAGCATGTGTCCGAATCTGGTCCCTCGACATAAACCAATAAGATGAGCTAAACATAACATATTAAAGGAATAGAAATGTCTGGCTGGTAACCTCACATAATATAATAGAAATACCACCACCTGTAAAAACTGGAAATGAATCAGACTAATTTGTGAAAAACCATTTAATGACGCTATTCATGCTAGTAGTGGCCGCCGTTTTGCTTAACATGGAACCCACCAGTGACGCCGTTCATGCCCCATCATGGGTCAACTATATGTACAGGTAATAGAGGCCTGAATATGGTTCCATTCGCGGTACAAATAATTTCTCTATACGCGCCAATATAGAGTGATTATGTCGCTACTGTTAAATCACTGTTGATCAATGGTTAAAACATTATAATTGACAATCACTGTTTCTGCTGGAAGCCAGTCAAAATGTTTTCAAAATATACTGGTGCTTCACGGCTTTCAGCCAAAGTGCTTTAAAATTAAACTGTGTTTTACTTGTAAGACATAGTGGCTAATCAGCTAAGCGCAAATATAACAAAATTCTGTGATCAGCTACAGAGGGTATTATTTATTCATCTGCATACATCATAGTGCAAAGGACCAGTGATATCACTAATTGGTTCCACCGTAAGCTAAATGGCGGTAATTATCCGCTTTTTCAAATTATTCTGATTTTTTTACTGGTGGTTATAGTTTTATTATTACATGAAGCTTTCATTAAACAGCATTTGATAGTTCACTGGTGCCCTCCTTTAACTCTTTAACATTTGAATTTGTTCAAAAAAATTTTCATTTTCTCCTAGAAAATGCCCATTTGCAGACCAAGAGAAGACTATTTTTGAAAAGTTGCCACTCGAATGACTGGCTCGATATCGCGCCAGTCATTCGAGTGGCAACTTTTCAAAAATAGTCTTCTCTTGGTCTGCAAATGGACATTTCTCAGGACCACTGCAGAAGTCTTTTTGACTGATATGAGTGTTAATGGTAAAAAAGAACAAAGTTTTATCAAGAATACAGTCGTGGACTTTAACCATTGACCTTTTGACACCAATCTCATTGTGTCATGCCCTCTCATTATAAGGAAGCGCGTGTCCAACTTTGGGTCCAGTATGATTAAATGTAAACATGAGAGACAAACAGTGAAGTTGAGCTAAACACAAATGTTAATGAAAAAAAAATCTATCTTTTAGCAAAAACACAATTACTGTGACCTTTTGACCCAATATCTTTGCATCATGCCCACTCTTTATAACTAGATGGACTGCGTCCCGCATGTCTGGACCTTTAGATTTTCTGCATATCACACATAACGTGTGGCAAGATTTCTTAAAATTGTATATACAATATGTACCCTTGACAAATCAAATGTTTATTGAAAACTTTAAAAATGATATATACCAAATCTGTAAACTTTCATTGGGATCGAATAAACCCCTGTTAAATTAAAAGACCAATGAAAAACTTTAACATTCTTCTAATTCTGGTATTAAGCAGGATATAAAGAATGCAAAAATAAGTCCAAACCCAGTAAATATAAAGAAAAAATCTTATTTATTGTCAAGTAGACTAAATGCACTGATGCTATAAAACAAAACTGCAAAGTTTTAATGGGATTGGATAAGTTCTTCATTGATTAAATGTCAACTGAAAAACGTTACCATTTTAATTCTTGGCTTAAGCATGATATAAATCACACACAAATATTCTACGCCATTGCCAAACGCCGGAAAAGTATAGAAAAAAGTTGAAAATCACAATCGTAATGGTGGAGACGGGATGCAATGATAGCGCAGAACAAATCTGCAAAGTTTTATTCACATCGAATAATCCCGTGATGAACTAAATGTCCATTGAAAGACATTAGCATTTACCTAATTCTTGTTGCAAATTAAGCTAAGCCCAAATCCCGTAAAGCTTTGGAAGAAAATCGTTTCAATTATGATGGAGGTAGATCAACTCTGTAAAGTTTTATGAACATCGTATAAGTCCTTGATGAATTAAATGTCCAATGAAAAACTTTAACATTTACCTAACTCTTGTCACGCCTGACGTCATTTGGATCACTATGTCGAGATCCTCCGCTTCGATACGGGCTCGACAATAAAGTATGTGTACAAGCTTGAGTCCAGTATGACTAAGCAAACATTAGATATGAACTACTAATTTGAGCTAAACAAAAATGATAATGTTGAAAAAACAAAGGTTTTACCACGGTTAAAATGACCTTGACCTTTGACCATTTGATCCCATGGTCATTGTGCCATTCCCTCTCATTACAACAACAGGCCCAAGGGGCCTGTATAGCTCACCTGGACCATGGCCATTTCAACTAGAATGGTCATTAACAATAAGTAGATCTCTAATGAGTTGAGCAGACTTGTAACAAGAAAACAAAGGCCATGTTTCTTTATGTATCAACTTCTCTTGAACAAACTTTAATGGCCCTTAGTCATCAATATCATATCTCCCAAATTTCGGCCCAATCCGCTCAGTGGCTCCGGAGACGAAGATCCTTTCATGAAAACCAGGCTATCCAAGATGGTCGCCAAACCCTTTGGCAAATCAAGCACCCTTGAACAAACTTGGTTCAGCTTGTGCCCTAAATGAAATTTTATGAGTTTTGAATCAATCGCTCAAACAGTTTCGGCGAAGATTTTTAGACATTTCTAAAAATCGACAAAATCCATGATGGCCACCGGCCAAATTGGCCGATAGGCTCCGTTTGAACAAACCTAAATCTCCATGCCCTAAGGATGTTTCCTGTCAAATATAATTGAAATTGGCCGAGCAGTTCTCGAGAAGACATTCTAAATTTCTCATTGCTTCAGTATGGGAGCTTTTTGCGGGAAAAATATCCAAGATGGCCGGCAACCCGTTCATCGACAGTTTCGAAAATTGCAAATTTGAGATCAGAATGCCCAAAAACATATATAAAACCAATTTTGGCCTCAAAATCCATCAAATAAAAAAATCCAATATGACCGCCAAACACGCTACATTTTGATTGGCCCACGGCGGCCATGTTTTTTGATGGGTCAATTTCCCTTCAACAAACTTTAATGCCCCCTAGTCTCTAATCATATCTCCCAAATTTCGGCCTGATCCCTTCAGCGGTTCTGGAGCTGTTTTCGGGAAAACTAGGTCATCCAAGATGGCCACCGAACCATTTGGTCAATCAAGTCTGCTTGAACAAACTTGGCGTACCTCTTTCCCTAGATGATGTTACATGAGTTTTGAATCGATTGCCCAAGTGGTTTCGGAGAAGATTTTTAAAGACATTTCCTAAAATCAGCCAAAATTCAAGATGGCCACCGGCCAAATTGGCCAATCGGGTTCATTTGAACAAATCTGGATCCCTATGCCCTAAGAATGCTTCCTTCCAAATACAAGAGGCCTATGCCCTAAGAATGCTTCCTTCCAAATACAAGAGGCCCAAGGGGCCTGTATCGCTCACCTGGACAATAGGCATTTCAACTAGAATGCTCTTTATCAACAAGATGGCCAGTAAACCATTTATCCGAGTTTCGAAAATTGCAAATTTGAGATCACAATACCGAAAAACACATATAAAACAATTTCGGCCTCAAAATCCATCAAATAAAAAATTCCAATATGGCCACCAAACATGCTATATTTTGATTGGTCCATGGCGGCCATGTTTTTTGACGGATCAACTTCTCTTGAACAAACTTTAATGGCCCTTAGCCCCTAATCATATCTGCCAAATTTCAGCCCGATCCCTTCAGCGCTTCGGGAGAATAAGTCATTTTCACTACAACTATATCAACCAAGATGGCCGCCGAAACATTGGATCAATCAAGTTCCCTTACCATAAATCATATTTCGTGAGGTTTGCATCAATCCCCAAGCCATTTCGGAGACGATTTTTAGACGTTTCCTAAAATCGGCCTAAATCCAAGATGGCCGCCGGACAAATTGGCCGATCGGGTTCATTTGAACAAACTTAGATCTCCCCATTGCTTTACTATGGGCCCATTGCTTTACTATGGGAGACTTTAGCGGGAAAACAAATCAAGATGGCAGCCAAAGCGTTTATCGGACAGTCTCGAAAGTGGCATATTTGAACTCACCACACTGATAAGCATATATAAAGCAATTTTCGCTATCAAAATACATCAAATACAAAAAACCCAATAAGACCAAGAAACGCTGAATTTTGATTGGTTGATGGCGGCCATGTTTTTTAACGAACAAACTTCCATTGAACAAACTTGAAAGGCGCTTGGTCCCTAAGCATATTTTTAAAATTTCAGCTCTATCTCTTCAGCGGTTTGGGAGAAGTAATTTTCGGGAAAACTAGGTCATCCAAGATGGAGGTCAAGCAAATTGGCCAATCAGGTTGACTTGAACAGATGATGTGTTATGAGGTTTGAATAAATTCCTCCAGCGGTTTCGGTGAAGATTTTTTAAAGTGTTTCTAAAGATCAGCCATTTTGGCTGACGCCCTTCTTGGATTTTGACCGATCCGCTTTGTTTGAACAAACTTAGATCTCTATGCCCTATGAATGCTTCCTCCAAAATATAATTGAAATTGGCCCCGTGGTTCTTGAGAAGAAGTCGTTTAAAGAATTCCCCATTGCTTTACTATGGGCCTATTGCTTTACTATGGGAGCCTATGGCGGGAAAACAAACTAAGATGGCAGCCAAACCGTTTATCCGATAGTCTCGAAAGTGGCATATTTGAGCTCGCCACACTGATAAACATATATAAAGCAATTTTCGCCATCAAAATACATCAAATACAAAAAAGCCAATTTGACCAACAAATGCTAAATTTTGATTGGTTGATGGCGGCCATGTTTTTTAACGTACAAACTTCCCTTGAACACACTTGAATGGACCTTGGTCCCTAAGCATATTTACCAAATTTCAGACCTATCCCTGCAGCGGTTCGAGAGGTCATTTTCGCAAAAACTAGGTCATCCAAGATGGGCGCCAGGCAAATAGGCCAATTAGGTTGCCTTGAACAAATTTGGGTCTACCCTTGCAATAGATGATGTGTTATGAGTTTTGAATCAATTCCTCCAGCGGTTTCGGAGAAGATTTTTTAAAGTGTTTCTAAAAATCGGCTATTTTGGCCGGCGGCCATCTTGGATTTTGGCCGATCGGCTTCATTTGAACAAACTTGAACCTCTATGCCCTAGGGATGCTTCCTGCCAAATATAATTGAAATTGGCCCAGTGGTTCTTGAGAAGTCGTTTTAAAGGAAAAGTTGACGGACGGACGGACGGACACATGACGGACAGTCGCCACGACATAAGCTCACTTGGCCTTTCAGGCCAGGTGAGCTAATAATTGAAATCGGCAAAGCAGTTCTCGAGAAGAATACATTTTAAATTTCCCATTGCTTTAATATGGGAGTCTTCGGTGGGAAAATAATCCAAGATGGCACCCAAACCGTTTATCCGACAGTTTCAACAATGTCAAATTTGATCTCAGAATACCCAAAAACATATATAAAAACAATTTCGGCCTCAAAATCAATCAAATAAAAAAATCCAATATGGCCGTCAAACACGCTACAGATTGATTGGCCCCACAGCGGCCATGTTTTGGTTTTTTTGATCAACCTCCCTTGAACAAACTTTAATGGCCCTTAGTCTCTAATCATATCTCCCAAATTTCGGCCTTATCCCTTCAGCGGTTCTGGAGAAGTCGTTTTCGGGAAACTCTTGAACAAACTTGGCTTAGCTCTTTCCCTAGATGATGTTTCATGAGTTTTGAATCAATGCCCCAAGCGATTTCGGAGAAGATTTTAAAGAAGTTTCCTAAAATAGGGCAAAATACAGGATGGCCGCCGGCCAAATTGGCCGATCGGCTTCGTTTGAACAAATCTGGATCCCTATGCCCTAAGAATGCTTCCGGCCAAATATAATTGAAATCGGCTCAGTGGTTCTTGAGAAGAAGTGGATTTGAAGGAAAAGTTGATGGACGACATCCGTCATCCACCTGTCGCATAAGCTCACTTGGCCTTTCACGACAGGTGAGCTATAAAGTATGTGTCAAAGGTTGTGTTCCGACTTCAGTATGATAAGCCTAATATGAGATATGAACTAAACACAAATTGGATTCCAACATCACTGCCAGATGATGCAGAAGGTTGATCACAATAGCTTGATTAACTTTACAAACTCAAGTTAAATATCGTCTTCTTTCTAAATGGACAAGTAAAATTTGACCATTACCCATTTAACACTCAAGCCAGTGAAGAAAGCCTCCTACAATAGTCTTGGGAAATGTCCATTTGCAGGCCGAGATTATTTGTGAAAATTTACAGTGGAATGACTGGCTCGATAACCTAGCCAGTCATTCAGTGATAAGTTTTCAAAAATACTGTTCTCTTGATCTGTAAATGAGTATTTTCTATGAAAAAATTGAAATTTCCTTGAAAAAGATTTAAGTTTTCTTGACCAAATTTAATGGTTAAAGGGTGAGATCCATACCTGATAAGGACCCTGTGTAAATAAATGAAGGTTTTTCTTTAAACAGTTTGCCATTAAACTCCAGCACATGACGGGATGAAAAAACAGATGAATCTGGTTGTAGAAAAAGCCGGAATTCCCTGAAAATAAAAAATAACAAGACATTACAAACACTACGAATCCAAGTAGTAGTAGTAGTAGTAGTAGTAGTAGTAGTAGTAGTAGTAGTAGTAGTAGCAGTAGCAGCAGCAGTAGTGATAGTAATAGCAGCAGCAGAAGCAGCAGCAGCAGCAGCAGCAGCAGCAGTAGTAGTAGTAGTAGTAGTAGTAGTAGTAGTAGTGGCGGCGGCAGTAGTAGTGGCGGCGGCGGCGGTGGCGGTAGTAGTAGTAGTAGTAGTAGTAGTAGTAGTAGTAGTAGTGGCGGCGGCAGTAGTAGTAGTAGTAGTAGTAGTAGTAGTAGTAGTAGTAGTAGTAGTAGTAGTAGTAGTAGTAGTAGTAGTAGTAATAGTAGTAGTAGTAGTAGTAGTAGTAGTAGTAGTAGTAGCAGCAGCAGTAGTAGCAGTACAAGTACCAGTATCAGCAGCAGCATAATAACAAACCTTCCAAAGGCACTAAATTTGAGGTTTACAGTTGCGGACTGTGTTGATCTTCGAGATCTATGATGCTCACTCAGAGGTGTTGTGTCATAATTTAATTTCTCGTAATGCTTCACATATTCATCTAGGGTTCGTAAACCTGCCAAAATAAAAATGGTTAGGAAATATTAGTAAGGATTTGACAGGTAGCAGGATAAATAGAATTTATAGATAAGATATATTCATAAATGGTCAGGCCTGTTCAAGAAAATTTGTTTTAGAAATTGTCCATCAGCAGGCTAAGAGAATATTTTTAACATCTTACCAGTCAATATTAGTTTAACCCTTATGTGACGAAACCGGCCAAACCCGGCCTCTGTAGTGGTTTTGAGTAATGTTAACCGAGTCAGTCATTAGTGGTAAATTTTCAAAAATAGTCTTCTCTTGGCCTGCAAATGGACATTCAACAAGTAAATAATTAAATTTTTCGAAGAAATTTAGTCATTAAAGGGTTAATAACGCTATCGACAGTCTCTGTCATCCAAGATTTCAACAATCTTCTCTTGGTCTGCAAATCAAGCATCCATCTGAACCATTGCAGTAATCACTTTCGGCTGACTTCACTAAATGGAGGAATCCAGTTTTTGCTATGCCCTGCCCATCTTTAGCTAAGCTCCACCCACACTTCACCCATATTGGGATTGATCGATCCCTGAACTCCATGACTATCAATTTTCCGAAAACCATACAGGCACGCTGTTGAATATTTTGAAACTAATTTGACTGGGTAGTTAAATTAGTTTCAAAATATTCAACAGCATGTTTATTAAATAGTAGGCATACAATTCGTACAACAAAGCTTTATTCCATCATCAATGGACCTTTCTAGTTTATCCATCCATCATATGACATAATAAACTACGTGACATGTAGGATGAAGTCATAATCAATGACGTCATGAATGACATAGAGAAGTACATCACGAACGCTTAATTGAAGACGGACTAGTGGTGTTATACAAATTGTATGTCTTTACTACTTAAAAAACATTCTGTTGAATAATGACTCGGTGCTGTTGCTGCCACATTTTTCATACAAAACACACCACCGAAGTATAATGCATTCATACACCAAGATTAGTTCCCGTATTGCAAAAACTCTTGAAACTACAGTCAAGACAAAGATTTTCTGTGATAATCAGCGAGCGGTGAAAAGTAGGCTGACATACTTTTCATACAGTGCTCACCTCCCTAAAATACATCCACGTACCAAGTTTGGTGACTATATATACAAACAGGTACAACCGGGTACATGGGAAACACGTATACACAGCCAACCAGGTACACAAGGACAAGAACAATTCAAACTACCCCAACAACCGGGTACAAGAACACGACCAAACGGGTACAAATGGGTACAAGTACACAACCAACCAGGTACATTTGGTGTAGCCAAAAGGTATAAAAGGAGCGTGCAAACAGCACGTCGTCATCCAGACTCAACTGACACTTCAGTTCGTGTCAGGGCAAACACAAGCAATGCATAAAATTTCCGGGAAAGCTATTTGGTGACTACATGCCCTGATACTATGGCACGGACAAACTTGTAGGCAACGAACAGATGGAGGGAAGAGGGCATTGTATTGAGGTCTGTGCATGCAGGTGTATGAGTGCGCACATGGCCATCAGCTGCTGCATCTCCGAAACTAATCCGATTTGGACCAAATTTTAACACAAGCAATGTCGGTACCATAAACTACGCCGGATCCAGTTTGAATCAAATTCTGGAACAATGTTTCTGAAAATTTACCACGAGAATGGTTGGGTTGGTTATTTTGTCTTCGCCATGAAATGGACATTTATTTACAAAGAATTAGGTGTATGTTTTCTGAATGTAATGCAATTGCAAAGCGGCTTTCAGCAACACTCAAGAAAGGTGAAGAAGACATTGTTAGCCAGCTGGACCATTAACAAATTAACTCTTTAATGGTAAAAAAAAGAAATTTGGTTTAGGAAGTGTGAATTTGTAAGGCAAGAAAAGATTATTTTTTAAAGTTTAAAATGAAATGACTGGCTCGGTACAGTTACTTCAGTAGTAAAATCTTAAAAATAGCCTTCGCTGGGCATGTAAATGGGCATTAGTCATGATCACCTCAAAGGCTGGTTTTAGCAGCCTTGACCATTAAAAAGCTACCACTATAGAATTACTTACAGGGAAACACAAACACTAGGACAGTCACAACATGAAATATCATGCTTTTGCATACTTTAAATGAAATAAAATATATTTGTTTATTTTTTAATTCCTTAATAGTAAACCTAGCCACGGTAAGCTGTTTTCTTAAATTTTACACAAACATCACGTAGTGACGTCATTGCATGAATGATTGTTGTGGTATGACGTCATTGTGTGAATGATTGCGGTGGTATGACATCATTGTGTGAATGATTGTTGTGGTACATGTTATTGTGTGAATGATTGTTGTGGTACATGTCATTGTGTGACATGTCATTGTGTGAATGATTGTTGTGGTATGACATCATTACGTGAATGATTGTTGTGGCATGATGTCAATGCATGAATGATTGTTGTGGTATGATGTCATTGCGTGAATGATTGTTGTGGTATGACATTATTGCTTGAATGATTGTTGTGGTATGATGTCATTGCATGAATGATTGTTGTGGTATGACATCATTGCTTGAATGATTGTTGTGGTATGACGTCATTGCATGAATGATTGTTGTGGTATGATGTCATTGCGTGAATGATTGTTGTGGTATGACGTCATTGCTTGAATGATTGTTGTGGTATGATGTCATTGCATGAATGATTGTTGTGGTATGATGTCATTGCATGAATGGTTGTTGTGGTATGATGTCATTGTATGAATGATTGTTGTGGTACATGTCATTGTGTGAATGATTGTTGTGGTATGACATCATTACGTGAATGATTGTTGTGGCATGATGTCATTGCATGAATGATTGTTGTGGTATGATGTCATTGCGTGAATGATTGTTGTGGTATGATGTCATTGCTTGAATGATTGTTGTGGTATGATGTCATTGCATGAATGATTGTTGTGGTATGATGTCATTGCTTGAATGGTTGTTGTGGTATGATGTCATTGTATGAATGATTGTTGTGGTACATGTCATTGTGTGAATGATTGTTGTGGTATGACATTATTGCTTGAATGATTGTTGTGGTATGACGTCATTGCATGAATGATTGTTGTGGTATGACGTCATTGCATGAATGATTGTTGTGGTATGACGTCATTGCATGAATGATTGTTGTGGTATGATGTCATTGCATGAATGGTTGTTGTGGTATGATGTCATTGTATGAATGATTGTTGTGGTACATGTCATTGTGTGAATGATTGTTGTGGTATGCTCGATAACTGAGCCAGTCTTTCCAGTGGTGACGTCAGTGCTTGAATGATTGTTGTGGTATGATGTCATTGTGTGAATGATTGTTGTAGTATGACGTCATTGCTTGAATGATTGTTGTGGTATGACATCATTGTATGAATGTTTGTTGTGGCATGACGTCATTGTGTGAATGATTGTTGTAGTATGACATCATTGTGTGAACCACTGTTGTGGTATGACATCATTGCGTGAATGATTGTTGCGGTATGACGCCATTGCGTGAATGATTGTTGTGTGCGTGAATGATTGTTGTGGTGGTAGGCATCATTGTGTGAATGAATGTTGTGGTACACGTCATTGCGTGAATGATTATTGTGGTATGACGTCAGTGCTTGAATGACTGCTGTGGTATGATGTCATTGTGTGAATGATTGTTGTAGTATGACATCATTGCTTGAATGATTGTTGTGGTATGACATCATTGTGTGAATGATTGTTGTGGTATGACGTCATTGTGTGAATGATTGTTGTGGTATGACGTCATTGTGTGAATGATTGTTGTAGTATGACATCATTGTATGAACCACTGTTGTGGTATGACATCATTGTGTGAATGATTGTTGTAGTATGACGTCATTGCATGAATAATTGTTGTGGTATGACATCATTGCATGAATGATTGTTGTGGTATGACATCATGGCATGAATGATTGTTGTGGTATGACATCATTGTGTGAATGATTGTTGTGGTATGATGTCATTGCGTGAATGATTGTTGTGGTATGACATCATGGCATGAATGATTGTTGTGGTATGACATCATTGTGTGAATGATTGTTGAGATATGGTCATTGCATGAATGACTGTTGTAGTATGACGTCATTGCGTGACTGACTGTTGTGGTATGACGTCATTGCTTGAATGATTATTGTGGTATGATGTCATTGTGTGAATGATAGTTGTAGTATGGCGCCATTGCTTGAAGGATTGTTGTGGTATGATGTCATTGCTTGAATGATTGTTGTGGTATGATGTCTTTGTGTGAATGATTGTTGTGGTATGATGTCATTGCTTGAATCATTCTTGTGATATGACGTCATTGTGTGAATGATTGTTGTGGTATGACATCATTGCGTGAATGATTGTTCTGGTATGACGTCATTGCGTAAATGATTGTTGTAGTATGACATCATTGTGTGAATGATTGTTGTGGTATTACGTCATTGTGTGAATGATTGTTGTGGTATGATGTCATTGTGTGAATGATTGTTGTGGTACACGTCATTGCATGAATGATTGCTGTGGTATGACATCATTACGTGAATGATTGTTGTGGTATGATGTCATTGTGTGAATGATTGTTGTGGTATGATGTCATTGTGTGAATGATTGTGGTATGACTCCATTGCGTGAATGATTGTTGTAGTAGTACTACGTCATTGTGCGAATGATTGTTGTGGTATGCTCGATAACTGAGCCAGTCTTTCCAGTGGTGACTTAAAAAAATTAGTCTTCTTTTAGTGTGCAAATGGACATTTCTCAAGACCACTGAAGAAGCCATTTTTGGGTGATATTAGTGTTAAAGGATTAAGGTACATGATCACCTGTCCTAATGAACCACTATATTTTGGTGCCAAAATGCACTTCCTATAGCAGGTTAGCTGTATTAAGTGACCACCTTCATGTGTACCTATAATGACTCTTTTAGGTGGTCGCTTTTCCTTACACTTCATTTCCAATAACACTCTAACCATCAAATATATTCAAGAAAATTTCAATTATTTCATAGAAAATGTGCATTTGTAGACCAAGATTATTTTTAGAAAATTTACGACTAGAATGATTGGCTCGGCTATCGAGCTAGTCATTCAAGCAGAAAATTTTCAAAAATAATCTTCACTTGGATCTGCAAATGGATCTTTTATATGAGAAAATCATAATTTTTTTGAATAAATTTGAGGGTTAAAAGGTTATTTCACATATATTCAACTTGATAGAAAGATTTCACACATGGCTTGGTTTGCAAATGGTAATTTTGAAAACCACTGCAGAAGTTGGGTTTTTTTTAGCATGGATAACCACCAGGCTTCAGCGTTAAAGCGTTAACGCTTCAACAATCAATCCGGCCCTAAAAGGCTTCTGCACTGGTCTTGAAAAATGTCGATTTGCATTTCAAGTGAAGACTATTTTTGAAAATTTCCCACTGGAATGATTGGCTCAATAATCGAACCAGTCATTCCAGTGGTAAATCTTCAAAATTAATCTCTTTATCTACATTTTCTATGAGAAAATTAGATTTTTCCTGAAACAAATTCAAGGGATAAAAAGGATAATGCCTGTCCAGGCAGTCTTTAAGGGGGGGGGGGGTGTCAGTGAGGGCACACAATCATCAGTCATGTCAGTCAAGTCCATTCCTGTTGGGGAGAGGGGAGATGGTTCATCTATGGGCGTATTTCAATGACACATTTACAGATCATTTTACTAGAACATCAGTATTTCTCATTAAAACTAGTCCTCTTAACACTTTAACACTCATATCACCCAAAAATGGCTTCTGCAGAATTGTCCACTTGCAGGTCAAGAAGAGTATTTTTGACAATTTACCACTGGAATGACTGGCTTGATGATTAAGCCAGTCATTCCAGTGGTAAATTTCCAAAAATACTCTTCTCTTGGTCTACAAAGAGATTTTCTAAGGGAAAAATTTGATTTTTCTTGAACGAATTTGATGGTTATAGACATAAGACCACTAAGATTTATGACTGTCTGTAAAATATCCTAAAATCCTGCTAAGCTCTCCTTATGTGACATGAATGGGTGATATTCCTTTAGTGGTATAGTTGACAATGATAAATTGGTGTTTGGCCAGACATGTAAAGGTACGTTGTGAAGAGCAAGCAGCCCATGAATCAGCTGAATATTGGCCAAAAAAGATTACAATACAGAGGGAATTTATTTAACCCTTTAACCCTCAAATTTGTCCAAGAAAATTTTTTATTTTCTAATATGAAATGTCCATTTGCAGACCAAGAGAACAGTATTTTTTTTAATTTAGCACTCTAATGACATTCACGAAAAATTTAAATTTTCTAATAGGTAATGTTCATTTGCTGAGTAAGAGAAGAGTTATGTGATTGGGAATAACATATTTTTAATACTTTTTAGTGTTACAGTTGGCTGTCAATAAACTGAACATTATTTAAGAAAAAATATTTTGTTGTAAATTTAACATTCAGGAACTGAATCAGTCATTTTAGTGATAAAAGCTTCAAAATAATATTCTTCTTTTGGCCTGTATAATGGATATTCATTATTCTCCATATGAAGATTTATATTTTGTTGACAAAATTTTGCCAATTAACGGGTCAAAGAGGCAGTCATATCCATAGTGAATTTTGAAAAGACATTTGTTACTCGTTGCTTAAGCAGAGTTTCTCCCTTGGTGTGAGTGACCAGAGAAATGATTCATGCATAACCAAAACACAGCAACCATTTGCAACTATTTCTTAAAGCTCTTATGTCCCGTCGGGAATTTTCAAAACAAAAGGTGCAGCAAATCTGGCAATTCACCTTTCCAGAGTATCCATCCATCATCAGACCTAGTTTTCTATTTATAAGCAATTTTGACTGTACACACTATGGCTATCATAATATCATGGAGTGACCAACAGCTCTGCCAGGTTTGTGTGGAGGTGAGCGGGAGTGACCTCTCGCCTCTCATAGCAATGCGTGTAACATGCTTCCTCCTCTAGGCCATAAAATCATTGTACTTTTCTAATATGAGAATCACATGCTATCCAACCAGGTAGCTAGTCACAGCTTGTTAAAATTGATAAAGTTATTTTAACCCTTTAAAGGTCAAGCCTGCCGAAACCGGCCTGTGCAGTGGTCTTGAGGAATGTCCATTTGCAAACTAACAGAGAATCTTTTTAAAAATTTATCATTGGAATAACTGGCTCGATTCTCAAGCCAGTCATTTCAGTGGTAAATCTTTAAAATATAGTCTTCTCTTGGTCAGCAAATGGACATTTTGGTTAGAAAACTTTAATTTGATTGACCGAGTTCAGCCATTAAAGGGTTAATATGGTGTAATAGATGCATAGATGACAAAGTAAACATTCAATCCAATATGGCCATGGTGCCATGTGGTACATCAACTACATGTATTTATAGGAGTCAACTACATGTATTTATAGGAGTCAACTACATGTATTTATGGGAGTCAACTACATGTATTTATAGGAATCAACTACATGTATTTATGGGAGTCAACTACATGTATTTATAGGAGTCAACTACCTGTATTTATAGGAGTCAACTACATGTATTTATGGGAGTCAACTACATGTATTTATGGGAGTCAACTACATGTACTTATAGGAGTCAACTACATGTATTTATGGGAGTCAACTACATGTATTTTTGGAGTCAACTACATGTATCTATGTGAGTCAGCTACATGTATCTATGTGAGTCAACTACATGTATTTATGGGAGTCAACTACATGTATTTATGGGAGTCAACTAGATGTATTTATGGGCGCAAACTACATGTATTTATGGGAGTGAACTACATGTATTTATTGGAGTCAACTACATGTACTTATAGGAGTCAACTACATGTATTCATGGGAGTCAACTACATGTATTTATAGGAGTGAACTACATGTATTTATGGGAGTCAACTACATGTATTTAAAGGAGTCAATTACGTGTATTTATGGGAGTCAACTACGTGTATTTATGGGAGTCAACTACATGTATTTATAGGAGTCAACTACATGTATTTATGGGAGTCAACTACATGTAATTATAGGAGTCAACTACATGTATTTATGGGAGTCAACTACATGTATTTATAGGAGTCAACTACATGTATTTATAGGAGTTAAATACATGTATTTATAGGAGTGAACTACATGTATTTATGGGAGTCAACCATATGTATTTATGGGAGTCAACTACATGTATTTATGGGAGTCAACTACATGTATTTATGGGAGTCAACTACATGTATTTATAGGAGTCAACTACATGTATTTATGGGAGTCAACTACATGTATTTATGGGAGTCAACTACACGTATTTATGGGAGTCAACTACATGTATTTATAGGAGTCAACTACATGTATTTATGGGAGTTAACTACATGTATTTATGGGAGTCAACTATATGTCTTTATATGAGTGAACTACATGTATTTATGGGAGACAACTACATGTATTTATGGGAGTCAACTAAATGTATTTATAGGAGTCAACTACATGTATTTATGGGAGTCAACCACATGTATTTATAGGAGTCAACTACATGTATTTATGGGAGTCAACTACATGTATTTATAGGAGTCAACTACATGTATTTATTGGAGTCAACTACATATATTTATAGGCGTCAACTACATGTATTTATAGGCGTCAACTACATGTATTTATGGGCGTCAACTACATGTATATATAGGAGTCAACTACATGTATTTATGGGCGTCAACTACATGTATTTATCCAAAATTAATTAACCATTTAATGCCCAAGCCACGCCAAAAACTTGATTAGTTATGGTCTTGAAGAATGTCCATTTAGAGACAAAGAAGAATATTTTGGAAAATTTACTGCTCGAATGAATGGCTCGATAACTGAGCCAGTTATTCCAGTCGTAAATTTTCAAAAATATTATTCTCTTGGCTTGATAATGGATATTCCAAAGGACAATGCAGACGACAATTTTGGGTGGCTTGAGCATGATATGGCTAATCAATTAATTAGATATTCAAAATGACAGGTGTAAAACCGTATTTAAGTGTATTCATGGTACAGTGTTACAATTCACCTTTACAGAGTATCCATCTAAAAATCTGACATCATATGATGTCATAATTAGCTAAGAGGTGTGTCAGATGATGTCATAATTAGCTAAGGTGTGTCAGATGATGTCATAATTAGCTAAGAGGTGTGTCAGATGATGTCATAATTAGCTAAGAGGTGTCTCAGATGATGTCATAATTAGCTAAGAGGTGTGTCAGATGATGTCATAATCATAATGTCATAAATGATTCGATTTGTCCCGTCTTTAACTCTTAATAGTCTGACACGTTGTACGAAATGTATGTCTCTACTATTTAATAAACATGCTATTGAATATTTTGAAACTAATTTGACTGGACACTTACTGCCATAGGCAACAACAGTGCCCAGTTAAATTAGTTCCAAAATATTCAATAGCTAACCTGTATCGTTTTCTGGAAATTGATAGTCGGAGCTCAGTGATCGATCTCAACACGAGCGAGGTGTGGGTGGAGCTTAGCTAGAGATGGGCGGGGTATAGTGGAAAATAGAAAGGTCCATTGATTCAAACATGTGTACAAACTGGCCAGAGCTTACATGTACCCAGAAATGGATGGAGCATGGCTAGTATTTGGCGAGGCATGGCTAGAAATGGGTGGGCCATAGCTAGAAATGGGCGGGGTATAGCTAGAAATTGGCAGGGAATAGCTAGAAATTGGTGGGACATAGCTAGAAATGGACAGCATATAGCTAGAAATGGGCGGGAAATAGCTAGAAATAGACAGCGCATAGCTAGAAATGGACGGGGGATTAGCTAGAAATGGACGCCACATAGCTAGAAATGGACAGGGCAAAGCTAGAAACAGACAGGCCATACACAGAAATGGGTGGGGCACAGCTAGAAATGGGTGGGGCATAGCTAGAAATGGGTGGGGCATAGCTCAAAATGGACGGAGCATAGCTAGAAATGAATTCATTACATTATCAGAGAAATGTCTGTCTCATATTGCAGTACTGGCAAGTCTCCCTGAATTTCCTGGAGTCTTCCTGAATCAAGACTTGGTCTGCTAACCATTACCAATAATAAATAGTAAAGTAAAATGGTCAAACTCACGGAAAGTTGTCATAAGACATCATGGCAGATCTGATACTACGCTAAACCGTACTTGTACAACATCTCATTTTCCATAGTGCATTAGATCTGCTCAGCCAACTGTCTTAGCATTATAATGCAGGATTCATACATCTTTCTATGTTTAAAATTCCATGACTTTTCCATGACTTTTCATGACCAAAATTAACAAATTCCATGACTTTCAAAAATTAATATCTAGTAGATTTGTGTTTTATGATGTAGCTATATAAATTACTATCCGAGTTATTCTGCAAATGTCTGAATATTGCGTCTTGCAACAATCAAGCCAGCCTTGTTTTGATAAGCTGCTACCATAATTTTTATTGCATAGAGGTGATGGTGGTTATTTATGCCAACATATTTTGTTTAGTTTTCATGATTACCATTTTCCGTGACTTTTCCATGACCTATGATAAAAAAAGGCTGATTTTCAATGACTTTCCAGGCCTGGAATTTAATTCACTGACTCCACGACCAGTACAAACCCTGATAATGGTCAAGATGTCCAAATGGTTTCGATAGTGGTCTTGAGAAATGTCCATTTGCAGGCCAAGATAAAACTTTTTTTTTTAATTTACCACTGAAAATAATAGCTTTGATTACTGAACAAGTCATTTCAGCAATAACTTTTCAAAAATACTCTTTCTTGTCCCGTAAATGCACACATGTTAATAATCATATATCTAGATTTTCTTTCCCAATCACGACCATTAAAGGGTTAACATCAGTCATCTTAGCCTCTTAATTAGGAACCACATTCTGTGTCCAAATTAACAGATTTTTATCATACCTACACATGTTATTGACAGCTTTGACTATAAAAGCTAAGTTTTCTGTGAATTCAGTATAAGAGGGAGAGGAGATAATTGTAGTACTTTGAATGCAAACTCAGCACTGGTCAAACATGATTGACCACACCATTCATTCTCGTCCTACACTTTTAACCCTTTCACAGACGAATCCCTGAAAAAGTTAATTTGTTATGATATAGAACTTATTCTGTTGTATATTTTGAAATTAATTTGACTGTAAACCATTGCTGCCTAAGGCAGCAATGGTTTACAGTCAAATTGATTTCAAATAGTTTTCCTGTACGATTGCCTTGAATATGACATGGGAAATTCATTAGTGAAAGGGTCAATGTAGTATACATTAAAGATTCAACAGTCTACTAGACAGCTCATGCTAAAATGTTCTTAAAACACAAAAAGAACCAGGTTAGTTAAAACTTCGTTTATAGTAAGAAATATTCTGTTGAACATAATTGGATTGGGAGACATTTACCTTTCAATCAAATTATGTTCAAAACATTGAACAGGAGTATAACAAGGAAAAATTAGTTACCTCTCCCGGGATGTAGAATGTAGCTTATGTGACCATCTCGGTCACTTCTTCAGCACTAACTGACGGTCGCTGGCAACGTCACGCTGCCTCTGGAGAGGTAACTAATTTTCCCTTATTGTGAATCATCCTGGGATCGGGACCAACTTTTTCGGAAATATTGAACAGGAGTTTTTGTTTTGGTTTGGAAACATTTAGGTTATTTCTGAGCTGTACTGTAGCCTATTTAAAACATAGTGGAAGCATTTGACCCTTTAACCCGTGAAATACCTGTGTTTAAATTTCAAGAGGATGATTATTTTGAAGTTAGTTTGACTGGAACCTGTTGGCAGCAACTGCTACCGGTCAAACTACTTTCAAAATATTCAACAGAAGATTTATTAAATTAAATTAATTAAATCGATACATCGCAAAGAATTTGTCATTTCTAGCCATGGGTCAACTAGTTCATGATTTGTACACTACTGTAGATTGTTTTGGCAAGACCACTGCAAAAGTCGTTTTTGGTTGATATGAGTGTTAAAGGGTCAACCCTTTCATTGCTCAAATTCAAGGCTCTCAAGTTAGGGAAAAATCATACCAGCAAAGATAACTCATTACTAACGTAAGAAATCATCTGTTGATTTTTTTAAAATAATTTGATTGGAAGTTGTTGCTGCTTCAGTCAGCTACAACTTTGTCTAATTAATTTTAAAAATTTCAAAAGAATTCCTGTTATATAAACTTACATTTAGAAAATATTTGCTCTTTTTATCATGTAGTGATGTAGAAGTTAATCCTTTAACCCTGAAAACTCCAGTTTCTCAAATTTCAAGATGCTATACATGAACGATGTTGAAAATTTTGAAACTAATTTGACTGGAACACTGCTCTCATGGACAGCAATTGATCAGCTTGCAGTCAAGTTAGTTTCAAAATATTCAGCAGAACATTCCCTACATATAATAAAGACTTTCAATTGTTGTTTCTGTTTGGTGAGTGTAACCCTTTAACCCTCAAATTTGCTCATGGAAATTTCAATTTTCCTCATAATAAATATCCATTTGCAGACCAAGGGAAGAGTATTTTTGAAAATTTAAACACTGGGATGATTGGCTCGATTATCAAGCCAGTCATTCCAGTGGTGAATTTTCAAAAATACTCTTCTCTTGGTCCGCAAATGGCTAATTCTCAATCCCACTGCAGAAGCCATTTTGGCCTGCTTCAGTGTTAAAGGGTTTCTTTAAATCCTGAACAGGGTGTTGTTTTCTATCCAGATTAAAGTCACGAATGTCACGCATCACCCAATTCAGAGTACACGCATACTGATGACTCATCTTGGTGCATTGAATAATACAACTAAATTAGGAGAGGAGGGGAGGGGTGTCCAAAAATCTGTCATGAGAAACAGGCAACTTTAACAAAGTAATACCTGGAGAGAGACCTGAGTAAATAGAATTGAGGCTCATGTGGAGGGGATATACAAACACTGGTAAATCAATATTATACACATGAGTCAGTTAAGTCCTATTATTTGTTCAGATAATTGTAGGTACCTTACATGTTCAGGACAAATTGACCTAGATGTCACTAACATTTATCCCTACTGACAAGAGTATTAAATGACAAAAAAAATAACGGTCTGAACAATCCACCGCCTCCCCGGAATGCCAGCTGTTTTGACAGAGAATATGTACACATAGCTAGAAAGGTGCACAGATTGATAGACTGATAGAGACAATCACAAGATCCTTCCTAGATCCATGACTACTTACAAGTTTTGAATAAAAAGGCATGTTTTAAAAACAGTCATCAAAGATGACACTCAGGCAAATCGACCAAATGGATAAATCAGATCCGAAACTGAAGCATATGACATAATAATCAGTTACGACACACGTAGGCTGACATCACAATCAAATTGCTCAATGAATGACAGATCTTTGTCCGTTGGGAAGATTGAATACCGGTAGTCTGTCAAGTGTACAAATTGTATGACTTTATTATTTAATAAATATTCTGTTAAATATGTTGAAACTAATTTGAATAGGCGCAGGTTCTAGGTAGCATCAGCACCCAGTTCAATTATTTTCAAAATATTCAACAGGTTACCTATACAGTTGCCCTAAAATTGGGATTCTGCGAATGTAGGAATAAAAGTACATCAATCGATCCCAATACGAAGGAAAATTGGATAATCGCCATCGCATAAGTTCACTTCAACACTAACCCTTTCACACTCATATCAGCCAAAAACATCTTCTGTAGGGGTCTTAGATACTATTTTTGAAAATTTACCACTGGAATGACTTTTCAAAAATAGTCTTCTTGTGGGCTGCAAATGGACAATTTCTATGAGAAAATCATAATTTTGTTGAACGAACTCGAGGTTTATGGTCAAATTTATTCAATAAAATTCCAACATTCTCTAAGAAAATGTTCATAAATCTGCAGACCAAGAAGACTATCCTTGAAAATTTATTACTGGAATTACTGGCTAAGTTTTCACGCCAGTCATTCAAGCGCTAAATTGTCAAAGTCTTCTTATGTCCTGCAAATTGGCATTCCTGAAGAGTCAAGACCAGAACAAAGGCTGGCTTTGGACGACTTGACCAAGAAACGGTTAACGCTAACATACTGACTCCCAGCAATTCAAACATGGCTATCTGTTTAATGTCCAAACCGGCTGAACACGGCCTCTAGTCATCTTGAGTCCATTTGCAGAGCAAGAAGACCAGTTTTTGGAAATTTACCACGAGAATGACTGGCTCGATAATCGAGCCAGTCATTCCAGTGGTAAATTTCCAAAAATATAGCCATCTCATGCTTTGAAAATCGGCAATCGAAAAGCAAATACTTTTATTTTCTTGATGCAATTTTGTCCTATGGTCAACAACAGGCATAATAAATTGTTACAATTAGGAATGTTCAGCATATACAAGTACACATTCTCAAACTGTACAACAAATATTGCTTTTGTAAAATAACGATGCATGGCTTAACCCTTTAACTCTCAAATAGGCCAACAACTGTTTCTGCAGTGGCCTTGAAACCCTATTTGCATGCCAAGAGCAGACTACATGTATGTTTGAAAATTTATCCCAGTCGCTCCAGTGGTAAATTTTAAAAAATAATCATCATTTTGTCTGCAAATGGATATTCATCTGTAGAAAAGCCGGACTCTTTTTTACCAAATTTGAAGCTTAATAGAATAGTACATACTCCATAGTTGTCATGGCAATGACATGCTCCACACAATAAATAATAGGTAGTGGGAATGAGATGTGGGAGGGGGGGGGGGGGAGAGTAGCAAACAATGTCACTCATCAGCAATGCTCATAACAACTGTCCATTAAAAAAACCATCCCCATGAGTCAGATCAGTCATTCAGCATAGCACAGATTGTGTTCATTCAATCCCAGCTCCCTCACACTAGAAGCTAACATGATGTATAGCGGGCAACATCACCATTTCTAATTGTACACACCCGAAACTGTTTAACCCTTTAAAAGCCAACCTGCTAAAAATTGGCCTCAGCTGTCAATACTTTGAGAATATCTTGAGAAAATTTACAACTGGAATGGCTGAATTTTGAACCAGTCATTCCAGTTGCAAACCTTCACAGATAGCACTCACTTGGTCTGCAAATGGGTATTTATAAAGCAAAAATCTAGATTTTCCAGTCAACTAAGTGGTCAATACAAATCGGTAAGTTAGACAGAATGTTGCGATCAGCATCCACACATGATAATATGCAGAAACAATATTCATTCTTCCCATTGACGGTGTCTCTGACAAGATAGCTATAGTTCTACTGGAGGGATATTAAAACCTGGCCACAATGGTGGAATGTTTGTCAAGGGTTCTGAAAAAAACTCTCTGGACTTTGGGGTCAAAGGACATTTCAGTGGGTGGGTGGTGGCAAGGGGGGGGGGGACTAGCAATGAATCCTGCATTACTCGAGACAAGCATTTAGTGTCAAAATATTAGGGCTGTAACGAACATTCGTTGGTTCGGAAAATCACAAACCAAGGGATGATGAACCAAGGTTCGGTTCCCTTGCATGGGATTCGTGTGATTTGTGAACCATACATAAGCTAACCCGTTCACTGATGGATTCCCATATCTGATTTTATGAAGACCATACAGGAAAGCTGTTGAATATCTTGAAATTAATTTAATTAGAAGCTGTTGCTGCCTATGTAATCTCTGAATGTCCTCTTAGTGTGATTTACGAATTTGACCATGAATGGAACTTAGCGATCTATGAATTTTTTCAAACATTTGTTGTCAGAACTTGTCATTTGTGTTTTTCTACCTGCCCCTGCCTTTAAATGTTATTTTCTGTTAGGAGTAATCTCTCGCATACAATAGCATATTAAAAAGGTTTGTGAACCAGTTATTGGTTTGGACATCTGTATCGTGAACTGGTTCGGTTCGTGAAAATCCTCACGAACCTCAGGCCTACAAAATAGCATCTTTAACTACCGGTAATTTGTATCTAATTCGCAGTGTACTATCTTCTGTGCCTGCATTTTGAGCAGTGTTGCCGTCTATGACAACAACAACTTTCAGCACAGGACTCAACTTGCATCCCAGCCTGTCTGGTGCCAGATATTAACCCTTCTAATTATTTAACATTGGCATATGAATGGCTCCGCAAAAGCTAAGAAAATTTACCAATCTGACAGCTATCTGCCCTTCTAAATATTTGACATATAGTGTATGTATGGTTACGCAAAAGTTAACAAAATTTGTCCAATCTGCCCACTGAAGCCCTTCTATATATTTGATAATATGGTTACCTAAAAATTATGACATTTACCCAGTCTGCTCTCCATATGGCATATTATATATACTGAACCAAAAAAGTTTAGCAACAGTGAAGTTTGGTTTGTTGTATTAAAACTATGCGTCCATTTATAACCAAATTTGCAGGCATGTTTCGTCAATGTAATGTCTCACTGATCATGAAGAAATGCAAATCATTTCTTGCATTTCTCGGCCGCATGCTTAGTGCATGTGAAAATGCATTTTTCATGCACTGGCCCACATTGGCGGGTAGCGAAGGCAAAAATTCACCATATTGCAAAAAGCAGATAACGAACGTTAACAGAAAACGCTTAAAAGTTTACCCTACCGAACATGGGCCGCCGCCCAGGACTACCCGAAAATCAGCACCATGAAGCAATGGGAAGACTCGCTGCTGGGCAGAGCGTTCGCGCTGTTGCTCGACATTTTAATGTTCACGCCTCAACCATTTCCCGTCTTCGCCAACGTGAGCAGGAAACTGGACATGTTAATGACCGACCACGATCTGGCAGACCGAGAGCAACAACACCACGAGAAGACCGCTACTTAGTGACATCATCACAACGTCACAGGTTTGAGATTGCGCCGCGGGTGTCCCGTAATTTGCACACCGCTACCGGCACTACAGTGCATGCACAAACTGTGCGAAACAGACTCCATGATGCTGGACTGCATGCCCGTCGCCCACTTGTTGCTGTTCCGCTTACAGAGCGTCACATCGAGAATCGGTTTGCATGGGCAAGAACTCATCAGCGATGGTGTGCTCAACAATGGAGCCACGTTTTGTTCAGTGATGAGTCGAGGTTTTGTGTGGATGTGGCGGATGGTAGGCAACGGATTTGGTGACATTTAGGAGAATGGTATGATGCAGCCAACATCATTCAGCACGACAGATTCGGTGGCGGCAGTGTCATGGTCTGGGCTGGTATCCATGAAAATGGCAAAACAGATCTTATTGTGATTCGCGGAAATATAACAGCTCAACGTTACTGTGAAGAAGTTGTCACTCCTGTTGTCATCCCTTTTATGCAGCATCATGCAGACTTTATGTTCCAGCAAGACAATGCCCTTCTCCATTCAGCTAGGGTCACCAGTGATTTCCTTGAGGCTAACAACGTTCCGGTGTTGGACTGGCCAGCGCGATCACTGGACCTGTCTCCTATTGAACACGTGTGGGACATTCTTGGCCGTATGGTGCGTGAGAACCATCCACATCTTCACAAAGTACGGGAGCTGGAAGCTGCACTGCTCCAGGAATGAGAAAGCGATGTACGGCGGTGGTTAATGCACGCGGAGGTCACAACCGGTATTGACACCTCAGTGTCATTATTTAAATTGGACCCTTCTGTTGAATGATGCCGTGTTAAAGGCGTGATGCTAGCATTACAGTAACAAGAGACTGTTGTTCAAATTGGAAAATGACCTATCAATTAAATAATATATTTGAATCAATTTATTGTTTTTGTTAAATAACATTTATACAGTAATATTCTCAGTGGTGCTAAACTTTTTTGGTTCAGTATATGTAGTTACGGAAAAGTTAAGAAATTTGCATTAAATTAAAAAATTTACAAGGATAGATTTCAGTTAATACTGAGCAAATATACACAATTGTATCATGTTTCATCAGATCGTGATACATAATGTGCATAGGCGTGTGCAGGGGATAAATCTAATAGATTTAGCAATTAAGCCACTCCTGACAGGTAAGAAAATACCTGAGAAAACATACATGTAATATATGTGACAATGACCTTCAAGCCTGGCTAAGCAACCACATGGCTTTTTTGAGGACCAATTCATGGTGTTACATTAACCGTAACCCTTTAATGTTTAAATTTGGTCACGAAAGTCAAAATATTTCCTTATTCAATGTTCATTTGCCGGCCAAGAGAAGAGTATTTTTCAAAATTTACCACTGGAATGACTGGAGCCAGTCATTTCAGTGATAAAATTTAAAAAATACTCTTCTCTTGTCCTGCAAACGGACATTGCTCAAGACCACTGCAGAGGCCGGTTTGGGCCGGGCTCATCATGAAAGGGCTAACCCGTAGTTTGTACACCAATTAAATTTCAGTATCTCAATTATAAAAAAAAACCTATAGTATACAGTAATCTGTTGAGTATTTTAAAACTAATCTGACTGGAACGTGTTGCTGCCATAGGAAGCACCAGCTTCCAGTCAAATTAAGTCCAAAATATTCAACAGTGCATTTTATTTTGTTTTATTTTAGAAACATGAACAGCGTTTTAGATTTACCTGAATTGGGCACACCACCTATCTGGTCCGGGATCCATCAATGCTTCTAGAAACTAGAGAATCTTGAAATCTGAGAGATTGATTTTGAGCCATTTTAGCACAATAAGACCTCTGAATGGTCATAAAATGTCACAGCATCCATCACTGAGTATTTAACTGACTTTAAATGAGTTAATTAGTGTTATAGCAGCTAGTAGGAGTTTAGTTTGTGCTCACTAATATGGACAGATTTCATTTGGGCATGACTTGTAAAGTCAAGGGGTAATCTAAAGCCCTGATTTTACGTTATTTCTGAGCTGTACTGTAGTGACTAGCTAGCGTGAAAAGAATTTCATCGAAAGGCAATTTGCGGACATACTTTCAAACTATTCATACTCCGTATATTGGTTTTAAACAAAACAAATATTTCTCCTCTTCAGTAGATTATGCAATGAATCCTACAATTAACCCTTTCATACTCATATCAGCCAAAAATGGCTTCTACAGTGGGCTTGATAAATGTCCATTTACAGACCAAGTGAAGAATATTTTTGAAAATTTACCACTGGAATGACCGGATCTATAACTAATCAAAGATAAGTAAATTGAAAAAAAATAGTTTTCTCTTGGTCTGCAACTGGACATTTTCTATGAGAACGTGAACAAATTTGAGGATTAAAGGGTTACCACTTTAATGGTCATACCGGCTGAAACCGGCCTCTGTTATGGTCTTGTAGAATGTCCATTTACAAGTCAAGAGTACAATTTTTGAAGATTTACCACTGGAATAACTGGCTCCATAACTGAGCCAGTTATCCAGTGATAAATTTTCAAAAATGTTATTCTCTTGGCCTGTAAATGGACATTCGATAGGCAGATATTTAAATTTTCCTGAACAAGTTCAAGGATTAATGGATTAACAAGAGCCATCAGATCTTGGCTGTACTGTTCACGTATGTTATATTGCAAACAATTTTGTGACAGTATAGATCACGCTCAAATTTGTTGAAACAGTTTTAACCAGATCACAGTCAGAATTTTGAAATCCCCTTTCGCAGCAAGATCCTTTGTTGTGCTTAACCCTTTAGCCCTCGAATTTGTTCAAGAAAATTTCAATTTTCTCATAGAAAATGTCCATTTACAGACCAAGATAAAAGTATTTTTGAAAATTTACCACTGGAATGACTGGCTCGATTATCCAATCAGTCATTTCAATGGTAAATTTTCAAAAATACTCTTCTCTTGGTCTGCAAATGGACATTTCTCGCCATACGCCCTTCCCCTTACAGGGCAAGGGTAACAAACACCTATGCATAAAGATCCCCTCTGCATAAAGAGCAGTCATCAAAAGCAACCTATGGCACGCTATCATAAATCCCCACGCTTCCACCAACTTTGACGCGCCGCATCACCACTGCTCCACCCCAGAGGCGATGCATTATCACCAGAAATCATATGAGCAACTAGGCCCTGTAGGTGGGGCTTAGAATACACCTTCCGTATCCTCTGCGTGTCGTAAGAGGCGACTAAAGGAGGTAAGGGTGAGGTAAACCTGACAGAAACCTCGAGTGCTGAAGACGGAGGTTCCAGGCCGCACGGCGGACTCTAATAAACCATGGATCCACGCACTTAACGCATATGATCATGTCGATAGTCACTGAGGACTGGCGGTATGATCAGCGAACGAAAAGAAGAAGAAGAAGAATATGAGCAACTCATATAGCAAGTTTCTTTGAATTCTGTCACCTTTGCCATTCTGCACCCCAGGGGTGGGGACTAATGTAAACGTTGTCTCGTTATCCGCAATCGATTCATATGGGTAACTAGCATGCCATATTTGGTTGAATTGTCAACTTGGAATTTCGGCCCACAGCTTCAGCATGCCCCTACTCTCACGCTGGGGGAAAGCCTTATGGAAATGTCCCCTTTCAGTCTGCAATCATATGTGTAACTCACACAAATATTTCATTGAATTCCACCAAACAGCTTCGGGGAGATATCCGGACAGACAAAAAAGATGGATGGAGAATGCAATATCCCCTTCATTCTTTCAAAATGTGTAGGGATGATAATTACATGTAGGTAAGATCACATGTGTATAATATACATGCAATATAAAGTTAAATTTGACCACCTCTCTCAACGCACCCACTCCTCCCAAAGTAGTCTTGCTGGATAGGTCTAATGAAATATGTCATAATTATACATGGATTGACACAGGAATAGGATATGTTTATTACGATGAGTGCACAATCTATCAAATGACCAATATATATTGATCATCGATTACAGCCTGGTAGGACTAAATACTGGTAACCACACAGCCGGAGTCAACTAAACCAAATACATGTAAAATACAGCCGTAAACCCATTTAATGGTCGATAATCGAGCCAGTCATTCTAGTGATAAATCTTCAAAGATTGCATTTTCTTAACCAGGTTTGACCATTAATTGGTTAATATTTGATCAGGTATACATACATGTAGAGGGTATACAAGGAAGTTTTATTATCACGCGCTCAATCAGAGTACACATATCAGCAATCAATAGCTCTCCAACCCTCCCACTCCCCATTGATTTCTCAGAACATAGCATATCGGACAGAGATATAACACGCAGGAACTATTGATTACCATAAAGCGTATACATGTATGTGACTTAATTCAAAAGCACTGGAGACCATTCTGACATAAGATGGCATAGGAATACAGTACAGCTCAGGCCAAAATATAAAATAGTTTTGTTTCCTGTAAACCTCCCGTACAATTGTCAAACTATACAAATTACAATGTTTTAAGGCCATTTGCATGCAATGTGAATCCCTTTTGCTAATTGTGACATGAAAAACATGACCAATTTGCCAATTACAACCATATTTAATGGACATCTAGTTAAATATCTGAATAACAAATATTTATGACCTTTTTAAAATAAATTAATTGGAAAAAAAAAAATTTCCTCCCCCCCCCCCTACTGAAGTCTTTTTCCCCCACCCGGTCTGCAGGAAACAAAACCTTTTTTATGGATGGCCTCAGAAATAACTTCCTGTGTCCAAAACAAAATAAAATGTACGGCGCTGTTAACTAACATGTTTCTATATTGGAAACATTTTAACTTATCCATGCGCTGTACTGTACATGTAAAATACAGTTTTAACCTTTTAATGATCAAAACTGGCTTCTGCTGTGCTCTTGAGAAATGTCCATTTACAGGCCAACAGACTAATATTTTTGAAAATTTACCACTGAAATGACTGGCTCGACCACCAGTCATTCCGGCAGTAAACCTTCAGAAATAGTCTCCTCTCGTCCAACAAATGGACATTCACTAAACACAAATTTAAATTTTCTTAACTGTCTGGCTGTTGAGTTTTTGCAGACGTCATATTTTGCAGACGTCATATTTCAGGGGTTCTATCTCTGGACATGCTAAACATTTTGGAAACAATTTGACTCAAAGTTGGTGGCTTTTATTCAGATTGTTTTGAAAATATTCAGCAAGTCAAAAGTTTCTGCTCACTGAAATTACTATCTGGTGGCTTGCAGCAGCGACACAGTTAACTAATCTTGACCATAAAAGGGTTAACATTTGATTAGAGAGGTTAAATGAGGAAGTTTGATCATCTTCACGGCTTAATCAGCGCACATATCAGGGGTCAATGTCTCCCCAACCGCACCCCATTGATTTCTCAGAACAGACCCTATCGACCAGAGAAAGAACAAGCGGTGAACATTGATTATTATTACACATGCCGCTCAATTCAAAAGCACTGGGTACACATGTCGCTCAATTCAAAGCCGCAGATGACAATTATGACATAACAATTGAACACAGTTCATCCCTACATAGATGATGAACATGACTCCACCACCCCCACCCTCAAACGGCAGCCATTCAAGAAACCCTGTTTGCCACAGGGATCGACAGATAGATTGCGCTGGCAGGCAAACAAACAAACAGATAGATTGGCAGACAAACCGATGGTAGCAAAATATCCATTATAAGTGAAGTTATTGAGTGCAAACCAAACATATTTCCAGGGAGCTAACTATGGTGAATCTCGACAGGTTTCACTGATACACAATCGGGATTGTCATCAGAAGTTGGCATACCAAATTTGAAATGGCTCCATCCATTATAAGTGACGATATTGTACCAAACGCACCGACGAATGCAAGCGGAAGCATAAATCGCCTGTTTTTTCAGAGCATGGGGATAATTACCAGTGGACAGATCATGAAAAAACAGCTTCTGGTCAAATTAGCAACAGTATACAGTCCAAAAGACATTTTTGCTTCATCTACCATGATAATTATTTTGAGACAGCAACATCTTTAAGTCGAATTGTTTTCAAAATATTTAACAATTCCTCCATATTACCATCATCACCATGGATTGAAGACTGACATACTAGCACAAGAATTATTTATTTACATGGACATATTAGTGTATTATATAATATAAATACTTTAAATTCTTGTTATCCCCACATGTTTGAAAAAATGGAGGGGATATTACAATCGCGTGATAACAATGTAGTCATGTAAATGAATGATCTTTTGGTATTGCCTGCCACTTGTTCTTGTGTTGAGACCAAAAATCTGAATGATCTGAGCTCTGTGAGTCGGCTCCTTTTATACTCTTCCATTGGTGGACCGGAAGTGGGTTTTAACATGCCAAAATATGGGCATATTTGTACCAGGTTTGGCGCTGCTGCTTTTTTTGGCGGTGCTTATTGTAGCCTCTTTGGTGGTGCACCACCTTTTGGCGGTGTGTGAAACAGTGGCGGTGCACTATTTTGGCGGTGCTGAAAACAAGAGGCCTAAGGGCCTGTGGCGCTCAGCTTGATCATTAGCATTTGAACCATCTGCATTTAAAGACATGATGGATAATTTTTGGAAAATCCAAGATGGCCACCAAAAGAATTGAACAATCAAAATTCAGTATACAAGTTCTGAAGCCTACCCAGCTAGGGTCCTTCCAGTTGAGATTGATTGATTGAAATCTGCCAAGCGGTTAATGAGGTGTAGGCTTTTAACTTTAACTTTTGGAAAATCCAAGAGACACCCAAAAATTGACCAATCAAAATTCTGCATACTAGATCTGAAGCCTGCCACAATAGGGTCTAAGTCTGGTTGAAAACTTCCAAGTAGTTAATGAGGATTAGCATTCTAATTCAAGATTTTCACACAAAAAATGTTCCAATCAAAATTCTGTATACAGGTTCTGAAACCTACACGCGTCGGCGCCTTCCAGCCAAACTAGTGTTATGATTTTCTTGCTGGTTGGTGTTAACGTAGTTTCAAGGGGGATAACTCTTATTGGTCAGGAGGATTATCTGTAATAATGAATAGAGAAGTCACTTGTAAAATATGATGTTTATAATTCAACAGCAAATATCGAACTCATTTACATGCAATAATTTACAATAGCTATAATAATTCCTATTTAAAAAATATATATATATGTATCGTCCTACTGATATTTCGTAATTATACATATGGGGGATAGTCTTTACTTTTAAGCGACGGACCAGCAGTATTATCGTAGTGAGATGGCGGCTAATGTAGGAGCAGTAGCGATAGTAGTATTAGCAGTAGTATCAGTAGCAGTAGTAGTAGCAACAGCAATTGGTAGCCATAGTAACAGTCATTTCGGTGGAATATACGGTTGATAATATGTTATGCTTAAGGATCTATGTTAACGTATTCGCTCAGCCTTCTGACCATTGGTCAGTCATTTGAAACATTATTAGGAGCTATCAAATATGGGCTGACCACAGCTTTATCATTGGGCCCTATTATTCTCCAGGCCCTAAGAACCTAAATAGTCTCACTGGATATTTTGAAAATACAGTTGCTGTTAGTCTCTGCTGGCTGATACAGCAGAAGCTCTCAGCAACCCATTTACAAGTAGGCCCCAGTATTTTGAGAACACTGGAATACCCTCTAGGACTGATTTTCTTTAGAGGGCAGTCTATAGTATATCTTGAGCATGGCGTTGCTGGCTGCCATTTCTGCATGGCCCAACAATCGCTCCCAGCAACACCAGGCACAAAACACACTATAGTCTTTATTAAATCATAAGACAAAGTTATTTAACAGCCAGGTCAAAGGTAAAATGTACCATCGAAAATACCAACAAATCTCTTACCTGTAATAATGAATAGAGAAGCCACTTGTAAAATATGATGTTTATAATTCAAGAGCAAATATCGAACTAAAGATATTTGCCTTAGGCAACAGTGGCTTCAGAGATCTGTTTACATTTTCTATGGAAACTACCAAAATCCCAGTTTAGACTTGCCTTGGCAACTAAATGCTAGCTTCATAGATGTGGAGTATATCCAACTTTAGAAGTCCCACTGACCTAGCCTACACCAGAACAGCTAGCACGCAACTAATGTTGGATACCCTCTAAAACCTTTGTCTAGTTAATTTGCCTAGGTGGTGGTGACGGGTCTTATTATCCAACATTAGAAGTGTCAGACTCCCAGCCTTTGCTAGAATAGTTAGCACTCCTCTAATGTTGAATACCCTCAGATCCTCTGTTGAGATTATCTGGGCAGGGGTTGGTGAGTGGGACAGACTGGTTCCTGGTCAGAGATTTGAGCAATACTTGACACATGAGTTCTCAGGTAACAATGGAGCTAACTGACATGGACAATATTCAAAACAGCTATTGCCTAAATTATACATGTATATACTATTTCTAGTTTGCTCAGCATATGTACCAGAATGAGGCTACACACAACATGCAAAATGATGAGCCGGACACTCGGCAAAAAGACAAAGACATCACTCCGCACAACACACAAACAGACACTCAAAACACCACCACGCAATACAACACAAGACAACAGAACAAAATACCTGAAAATCTTCTTGCTTTTAAGCGATACAATGGCAAAACATATTACAAAGTAAAATGGCAAAATTAAAAATGCACTACATGGGAATTTGGCACGACATCACCCGAAAACCTAGTCAAACACTTTCACAATACACACGCGGTGGGAGGTAAGCGCAGAAAGAGACCTCTAGCAAACCAACAACATAAATTCTTCGATACACTCATCCCTCAGTAACTTTGCATGGCAATCTATGGGGGAAATGTTATGTTAACCTTTGATTAAGTACCAAAACATATGGTAAGTTAGTGCTAGATTTTGTGGAAATGCGAACTCCACAGAACAATTTTTTACCAATAATATGTTGAAGTACTTAATTTAAAAGATTTCTTTCTCATTGATAGGGCCTTCATGGGACCTGAAGGGGAATGTTACGCCGCTGATTTTGCTATCCATCAGTCTTATGCTGCTAGGAGTAGGTGCATCAAACCCACAATCCACCGTTTCCAGGATAAACTATGGGACAGTATTCACCAAGGCAGCTCACATAGTTTCCGTGGATGGACATTGGACACATACCTTCCAGCTACCACTACCACAACTACAGAACAGCAGTAAATTAACATACAAATGCACACCGAATACAGATAACACAGAATTTTGTAAAATTTTGCTAAGATCACTAACAGAAATCCATAAAATCACAGATCAGTCTATAACCTATTTCAACCAAGTTATAGCTAACATTAAGCACCTCCTACCAGAGCATCCATTACCTACCCTTCACCGTGCAAAACGTTCCTTGCTCCCCTTTATTGGAGATATTTCACGGACGATTTTTGGAACTGCGACAGTGCATGATGTCGAATTACTAGCGAAACACATTAACGCACTCAATAAACAAAACCGAGCACTAGCACACACACTCTCACAACAGACAGGACACATATCATCTTACATCTCAACAACAAACAAACACATAGACAATATCATAGTTGGTATGGCAGATAACCATAATGCATTAGAACGCTTACGTGAACTAACATCATCAAATATGAATTCACTATCGCAGATACAGTCGGCATTGACAAGAGTAATGTCAGCTCAAATTGTGTTATCAAATAAACTAGAACACCAGGTAGAAGAAATGTATCTTGGTATACAGCAGTTGAAAATGGGTAACTTATCACCCTTAATTATTAATAGATCTCAGCTGAAGAATGTATCACTGAATATTAGGGCCTTGCTCAAACTCAAGTACCCTGAGTTTTCAATGACATATTCTCATTCAGAGGAGATATATAAACATGCAAAATTTACATTGGTAAGACACCAGAACAATATTTATATTTCAATAAAGTTCCCATTGACAGCTTTACGTGATCCACTCATGCAGTATAAGATACATTCCTTCCTGGTGCCAGTTAGTAATCAGACTAGCTAGGCTACACAGCTTCTGGATATGCCTGATTACATAGCTATGTCACCTAAGCTGGATGAAATTGCTGAAATAGACTCAAGCAGCTTTGCTCTCTGTACTGGTGATAAGAATAAACTATGCCCGTTTCCATTAGCACTTCGACCAGATGTAGCTAAATCCTGTATAATGGCAATATTCAACAATGAGAGGCATCTGGTTAAGCAGCTTTGTGACTTTAGGTTTATACATACCGTTATTAAACCAAAGATGCAGTATATAGCTCCATCACAAATTTTGGTTTATAATGAATCGCAAATTGCTATTCACTGTCCAAGACAACAAACAATAATGCCAGGATGTCATTTTTGCCTATTCAACATTCCCTGCCACTGCACGGCTTCAACTGCTCATTATCAGCTGAAACCGCAACTTGCAAACTGTCATACAAACACTGGTAAGATCACCAAACTCCACCCTGTAAACCTGGCTCTATTACAGAGTTTCTTCAATGATAAAGAAATCGGAGATATAATGGCAGACTCCACATTTAGTGCACTTCCGCAAGTTAATATACCAAGTTTCAAAATCTTCCATCAAAATTTTTCGACCATAATCGCGACTGATCGCCAATCTCACCTAAGCTTAACGCGAATGGCTAACGCTATAAAGAAAAATAAAGTAGTCTTTCAGTCATTAGTCGAACCAATACTTGACTAATTACCCGAACTTACGGACTGGCCTACAAGCTCCTATATTAGTGTTGCAGCATTGACAATAGCATCACTTGCTGTGGCAGCACTAATTGCCTTATCGCTCAAATTAAGGAAACTCAGTATTGCTTTTTGGATATT
Source organism: Chaetoderma sp. LZ-2023a (assembly GCA_034401795.1). Classification (NCBI taxonomy): domain Eukaryota; kingdom Metazoa; phylum Mollusca; class Caudofoveata; order Chaetodermatida; family Chaetodermatidae; genus Chaetoderma; species Chaetoderma sp. LZ-2023a. The sequence goes on from CM067365.1 coordinate 54,975,918, forward strand.
ACAAGGCAAAATACCTCAATCAATGGCTTGGTTATCCCAAAATTCCAATATGTTGTAAAAACTACTCCAAATCCTTTGCCTGCAACTAGTCTATCCAATCTTGGTAGTAGTTATAATCAGGTACAGAGTGTATTGGTAATATTTATCATGGTATTGTTAGTAGTCATGCTAATTAATAAGATTAGAAGACAAAATAAGCCCAGTCTAAATGTTGAGTTTACAAATGGTGATAACAGTGTTATTGTGGAAGTTAAGACCCTTCCGGTAACCTTTTAAGTATGTAATGTTTTCGGCGACAAAATATATATCTGATATTGAGGTCAAAGGTCATTTTTTCCCTCGCCTATTTGTAAACTGGCATGATTTTAGTATTGGTAATACTCTGAATGGTCACATATTATCTATATCCCCTAGTATACCCGTGTCAATTCTGCAAGCATATAAGATTCGGAATTTAACAGAAAAGCCATTCTGTGTCTATTTACTAGTGGAACAGAATGGGACTGCGTTCTATATTAGTCCCAGTCATTCTGATAAAGAAAGGTGTCCATAATGTTAGAACAACAATTTACCCAAAATTATAGGAAGCACTAACTGATGCAATGGAATACACCTAAGTCTATTAATAAACCTTTCTACCAAAAGATAATAAGGTTTAGCTAATAGGTCATTGAATATTTTGGATATAATTGTGGAGTTGTGGGAAATAAATTCAACAATCTCCATCACAATTATAATCAGAATGTATACTGCCTATTCTTTATTTGGCTATCAAAAACTTTAGAAGCATAGTACCATCTACAGACGGAAAAGGCATAGTCAGTATTTGAACTTGGTGCAGCCAATGGGTTACTGAGTATTCAGAATATAATTACGGAGTTGTGCGAAATAGTGACTAATTCAACACCCTCCAGCCCAATTATAATCAGAATATGCAGGACTTATCTTGGGTTTGGCTACCATGGTTTAAGATGAGAAGATTATTGGTATTATTAGTAATTGAGATATGGGTATGTTCAATATGACAATTTCTCATTTCTGGTGCAACATGTGTGTATGAATTATGACACTGCTGTGCAAGCTTATGTTTTAACTTGTTTTACTTGATACAGAAGAGACTGTCACCATATATTCACCAGCTGGCACGATATCACACCCAGCAGCTAGGTGCATGAGAGCACGATAAGAATAGTTTATAAAGGGTATATAAACATAGATGGCAAATGTCATATGAAGACTTATCACGACCTGGGCCTTCATTGGGCCCAGGAACCGTGTTAATAAAATCTTTGGTTTTTCTGAAGTTCACCCAAACTCCCTGTCTTGTCATACTTCATGCCATCGGGGGCCATAGGGCGGGATGGTGGGTAGCCCCTCGTCTGCCTGATGTTAATGTACATACTTGTGTTATATCAGCTGCATTAAACCTGCATCTAGGTTGTGTTATGGATGGCATATACCGTAATTTCTCGACTAAAGGCCGCCCTCGAATATAGGATGCTGTTCTAAATTTGACCAAAATCTGCCCAAAAAACTCTTGTATTCAAGTATAAGACGCTGTTAAATTTAGAAAAAAACGTACCTTTAAAAAATCGAAAATTGGTATAAAAAATAACCATCACTCAGCGCTATGTTTAATGCATGACTAAAAATTATCATGGTGGAAGAGAAATTATTAAATAGGACTGCCTAAATATCGTGTATCTTTAATAAAGATTGTTTATTACATCAAAATCAATCTAATTTTGGCATAAAATGTCTCCTTGAAAACAGAAATTGTGTGATAGAAACAGATTGTAATAGCTCTTTTGCGTTTGGAGGCACTGTGTGATCTTATGCGCTAACAGGAGTTGGTTATCTGGCTCTTTTGTGATTGGAGGCGCTGTGCTGTGTAATCTTATGCGCTAACGGGAGTTGGTTATAAAACGGGTATGGGAATATTCAGATGGTCACTAGCTGTAATGACTCTTTTGCGTTTGGAGGCGCTGTGTGATCTTATGCGCTAACGGGAGTTGGTTATCTGGCTCTTTTGTGATTGGAGGCGCTGTGTAATCTTATGCGCTAACGGGAGTTGGTTATCAAACGGGTACGGGAACATTCAGTTCCTGTCGTGCAATGATGATATATAGCAATTTCCGAGTCCAGAATATTTAGATCCGAGTTCTGGCTCTAATTAGAATAAAGATCTTTTGCGATTGGAGGCGAATCACGTGATTTATACACGTATCTTTTCTCGACGCCATTTTATGTCAAATTCTGATGTAATAAGTGATATGTATTAAAGAATAAGCAATATTTAGGCGGCCCAATTTAATAATTTCACTTCCGCTTGGTGTTTTTGGAGTATACATTAAACATAGTCGTCAGGCGGCGCAAATTGTCTAGGGTAACATTTAGTTCAATTTCCGTGTTATAATCTGTGACTTTTTAAGAAAGATTTCGACCCAAAAATGTGTGGAAGGAATGTTCTCGATTATAGTACGCACCCCCCTTTCTAGTACATGTATTTTGACAAAAAAACTGCGTCCGTTAGTCAAATTTTTACGGTATGTTTAGTCTATGGACCGACATATATATATCTATATATAACTTTATAGAAATCAGTGGACATCATTAATACCGGTATATATTAGCATTGGTAGTGACTGATATATTCGGACACTCATACTGCAAGTATTTTCCTCACATTAGACTCATTTTCAATTTAAGTAGTAGTGATCATCACATGATTTAACTATTACACCCGAAGGACACTTGCGTGGGTCTATTTAACATAACAAAATACTGCAAAATTATCTAACTTTTACATTGTCCTTGTAGATACCGTTAAAACTCGACTAAGGGACGCAGTTTTTTGGTCAAAACACATGTACTAGAAAGGGGGGTGCATACTATAATCGAGAACATTCCTTCCACACATTTTTGGGTCGAAATTTTTCTTAAAGTCAGATTATACCACAGAAATTGAACTAAATGTTACCCTAGCCAATTCGCGCCGCCTGGCGACTATGTTTAATGTATACTCCAAAAACACCAAGTGGAAGTGAAATTATTAAATTGGGGCGCCTAAATATTGCTTATTCTTTAATACATATCACTTATTACATCAAAATTAATCCAGAATTTGACATAAAATGGCGTCGAGAAAATATACGTGTAGAAATCACGTGATTCGCCTCCAATCGCAAAAGATCTTTATTCTAATTAGAGCGAGTACTCGGATATAAATATTCTGGACTCGGAACTCGGAAATTGCTATATATTATCATTGCGCGATAGGAACTGAATGTTCCCGTACCTGTTTGATAACCAACTCCCGTTAGCGCATAAGATTACACAGCGCCTCCAATCACAAAAGAGCCAGATAACCAACTCCCGTTAGCGCATAAGATCACACAGCGCCTCCAAACGCAAAAGAGCCATTACAATCTGTTTCTATCACGCGATTTCAATGTTTTCAAGGAGACATTTTATGCCAAAATTAGATTGATTTTGATGTAATAAACAATCTTTATTGAAGATACACGATATTTAAGCGGTCCTATTTAATAATTTCTCTTCCACCATGATAATTTTTAGTCATGCATTAAACATGACGCGGAGTGATGGTTATTTTTGATACCAATTTTCGATTTTTTAAAGGTACGTTTTTTCTAAATTTAACAGCGTCTTATACTTGAATACAAGAGTTTTTTGGGCTGATTTTGGTCAAATTTGGGACAGCGTCCTATATTCGAGGACGGCCTTTAGTCGAGAAATTACGGTAATTGCATCGTTATGTACATATATGTATTATTGATAGTCTCAAACATTTCTACTTATATTCCAGAATAATCGGTTCTTATGTACATATTGGAGTGAATTTTGATTTACACTTTCTAATAAATATATGCGGTTGAACGAAATATTATTTTCTATCAGGGGGTGATTATTATGATGTTGGAAAGGGCCATGACCATAGATGCCTGGTGGCTATGGGATGTTGTAGGAAGCTGTTGCGATATGACTTGGCAACACCTTCAGGCGACATCCTATACAAAAATGATACCAGCCAAGGTTAGGTAACTCTGCATTGATAACACCAGATTTAGTCAGTAACCTGGTGGGAAGGGGCAAGCCATACAAAGCCTCTTTTGCCCCTAGAGAAAGAACTGAGACTTAAACTTGACACATGGAGACCTAGAAGGACCGACAAGTTTGGGACCGAATCACATTCGCATCACCGCTACCCACCCCACCCTTTCTCCTAAAAAGGGAGAGAACTCACGAACATGCATCTCGCCTGAAACACAAATGTGCGAAGAGGGTTAACAGCTCTTGACACATGAATGATCATGATACATAAACATAACCATAAAAACTGTCTAACTTGAATTACCACATGAATTATGGATTCCAGACGTGGCGCCACCAACCAAAACACTTTTGACCAAATGTGTCACATACAGTTGAATTCCTCTCGCTTGACCATGTCTGTTCTTACTACTTTTGCTTTTCAAAGATATCAAAAGGAGACGAGCAGTGTGGCCACTAGCCTATCGTTTCAAAACAGCTAAAGCGAGTGGATTGGCGGAGTCTGACATGTCCCGCATATAGTAATCCGTGAAAGAGGACTCACAGTGCTATTGTGCAATGGCCATGATGTCCTGGAACGGGACACCATTGAATAGGGTGGCCGAGGCGGCTATTCCTCTAACATCATGAGTGAATTTTGGTGCCCAGTCGCAATCTCGAAGGTAGTCTGAATGCATTCTACTACCCAACGACAGATAGTATCCATCGATGCGGCACCATATGGCTTCTTATGGCAGATCCACCGATGTCTATCATTTGACCGTAGCAAGTCCATCCATTTTTTGTACTTGGTCAAAGCGCAGACTGTACACCAGGCAGTGGCATCATGATCAAACCTAGTTAGTTTCCGTATAATGATCGGTTTGCCGGGATATTTCAAAGACTGATTATTTGACATAAATTCTGCTCTTGGCAGTAGTCACAGACCCTTCCCAGAGACAATAAATCAGTCCCTCTCTGCTGAAAGTGCATGGATCTCACTGTGCCTTCTAGCTGAGGAAGCTGCCAATCGAAAAACTGCCTTAAGAGTCTGATGCTTTAAACTAGCCGAATGCAAAGGTTCGAAAGGGTGCTTGACTAGCACATTAAGCACCAAAGATAGACTAGAGGCTAGAAAGAATAAGTGGTTGTCTCAGTCGGAGACTGCTCATTCCCTTCACCATCACATTTAACTGGGCCACCTCTGGACTATCCCTGTTGGCTAAACAAGGGATAATTGATGCCAAAGCTGACTTGCATCTAGCAATAGTGACAGGAGCCAATCCTGTAAAGAACAGCTCACAGAGAAAGTCTGCTATTTGCTGAATAGTGGATTGGGAGGGATCAACACCCTTTCCTTCACACCACTCTGCAAATTTATTAACCTTGTGGTTATATGACTTGAAGGTTGATGTCCTACTCGCAGCCTGTTGCGAAAAAGCCTTCCGACATGGAACGTTGTTTGCTAACATCCACGCAGTCAATTTGAACATCTCGGGCCGCTCGTGTATGAAGCGGCCCTTGGCCTAGGAGATTATGCTCGGAATCTCGGGCAACGGCACTAGATTGTCCACCAGCAGATCCAGGAACTGCGGGGCCAATATGGCACTATTAGCAGGACCAGGCACGGCTCCTCCCTGATCTTCACCAAGATCTTCGGCAGAAGAATGGAGGGTGGATATGCGTACGCGTGCATTCCTCTCCAGCTTATTGCCTGAGTGTCTGTATCGACGGCATTTGGATCTGTAATCGGCGAGACATAAGTCATGATTTGAGCATTTTCCTTTGTGGTGAACAAGTCCACGTTTGGTTTGCCCCAATGCTCGAAGATCCTTTGTAGAACTGGAGGGCTGTGAGACCATTCTGTTAGCCGATTCTCTGTCTGCGAGACAAAGCATCCGCCAGAATGTTCAATCGCCCAGGAATGTGAGCTGCTTTCAAAACAACTGAGTAATTCCTGCACCATTGAATCAAGTGCCACACCTTCATACAGTGTGGGTGACCTGGTCCCTCCTTGGCCATTTATGTATGATACTACTGTCGAACTGTCCGACCGTATCAATATTACCGTGCCCCTGACTTCTGGAAGAAACTTTTCCAATGCCAGTTCCACTGCCATCATTTCCAACAGAATGATATGCAGCTGACTCTCTTGGAGTCCATGTGCCAGAAACCTGGTGTTCTCCCAGGCAGGCCCCCACCCCTCCAGCGATGCATCTGTGTACACGGAGAGTTGGGGGTTGGGTAGGTGCAGCGAAACCCCTATTAGGAGATTCTGACGCTGTTTCCACCATAGAAGATGCGATATTATCGGCTCCAAAACTGGCACCAGTTTTGACAGGGGTTCTAACATCCACGCAGTCAATTTGAACATCTCGGGCCGCTCGTGTATGAAGCGGCCCTTGGCCTAGGAGATTATGCTCGGAATCTCGGGCAACGGCACTAGATTGTCCACCAGCAGATCCAGGAACTGCGGGCCCAATATGGCACTATTAGCAGGACCAGGCACGGCTCCTCCCTGATCTTCACCAAGATCTTCGGCAGAAGAATGGAGGGTGGATATGCGTACGCGTGCATTCCTCTCCAGCTTATTGCCTGAGTGTCTGTATCGACGGCATTTGGATCTGTAATCGGCGAGACATAAGTCATGATTTGAGCATTTTCCTTTGTGGTGAACAAGTCCACGTTTGGTTTGCCCCAATGCTCGAAGATCCTTTGTAGAACTGGAGGGCTGTGAGACCATTCTGTTCGCCGATTCTCTGTCTGCGAGACAAAGCATCCGCCAGAATGTTCAATCGCCCAGGAATGTGAGCTGCTTTCAAAACAACTGAGTAATTCCTGCACCATTGAATCAAGTGCCACACCTTCATACAGTGTGGGTGACCTGGTCCCTCCTTGGCCATTTATGTATGATACTACTGTCGAACTGTCCGACCGTATCAATATTACCGTGCCCCTGACTTCTGGAAGAAACTTTTCCAATGCCAGTTCCACTGCCATCATTTCCAACAGAATGATATGCAGCTGACTCTCTTGGAGTCCATGTGCCAGAAACCTGGTGTTCTCCCAGGCAGGCCCCCACCCCTCCAGCGATGCATCTGTGTACACGGAGAGCTGGGGGTGGGGTAGGTGAAGTGAAACTCCTACAAGATGCGACATTATTTGCTCCAAAACTGGTACCAGCTTTGACAGGGGTTCTGTTCTCTGCTTCCACAGAGACATCAGATACAACTGGATAGGTCTTCGCATTAGAGCAGCGTACGGGATTACCTGCTCGTTGGAGCCCATCATGCCCCGCATCCGATGAAACCTCCTCGCCTGAATGTGGTTTCCCAATCGAAAACTCTTGATGATGGCTAACAGAGACACCACTCTGGGCTCTGATGGGTAAACCCTGCCTTCCTCGAGATCGAATTGCATCCCCAAATAAACGAAGTGACGATCCATCCTATATCTGAAAGTCAGAGCAGTGTCCACTCCTAACCGGGCTGACATGTCCGCCTTGATAAGCCAATCATCTATGTAGGATCAACGTAGTAAGGTTCATACTACCGAAGTCCAACTAGTAAACAGTCTGATTACGGCAAATGCATCGGCCAGAAATTTAGGTGTAATATTTGATCAGTTTATGGATATGGATGCGCAGGTAACATCTATTTGCAAAGCGGCATATTACCATCTAAGAAACATTAATTCAATAAGAACTGTTTTAACATATCAAACAACAGAAATGCTTATCCATGCATTTATAACATCACATCTGGATAATGGTAACTGCCTACTATATGGTATAACGCAAAGTCACTGAACAAGTTACAACAGGTTCAAAATTCTGCAGCCCGTGTCCTGATGAAGATCAAGAAACGTGATCACATAACCCCTGTATTGAAACACCTCCACTGGCTACCTGTCCGTCAATGAATTGACTTCAAACTTATCCTCCTAACATGGAAATGCATGCACGATGAAGCTCCAGAATACATGAAGGATCTCATTATGCCCCACCATCCGCACCGTGCTCTTCGCTCTACAGATCAACACCTGCTAAACATTCCACGATCCAATCTGAAGTCATGCGGAGACAGAGCTTTCAGCATCGCCGCGCCAAAACTTTGGAATACCCTACCACTGGATATTAAAACGATAAGTTCTAGGGAGAAATTTAAAGAAAGACTAAAAACACATATGTACCGAAGCGCCTTTGAAAATTAGTCAAATTGATAAATGGCGCTATACAAATGCTGTATTATTATTATTATTATTAGGAGTGAATCACCACGTTCTCTCTTCTGAGAAACACTGTCACCGCTAGGGCCACTCTGGTGAAAACCCTTGGGGCTGTCGACAGGCCGAATGGGTGGACTACAAACTTCTGGACACGATTCTGAAACACGAATCTCTGAAACCTGTGACAACCCCTGTTCATTGGAATGTGGAAATATGCATCTTTCAGATCGATCGCCACACATCACATTCCTTTCCTCAATCCTGCCATTACCCATCTCGGAGTTTCCATCTGGAACGGAGGCGTATGGATAAACCAATTCAATGGCCTGAGATTGAGTGTGGGTCTCCACCCTGTGCTCTTGTTTGCTGGTTTTATTGCTCAATTCAGAAGCCAGCCTGACATTTCATTTTTAATGGCTTCTAACCTGTCTGGCCCCCTTGGTACGGGAGAATTCCTCCATCCAAATTTGGTTGAAATATATCATGCAGCTAAGGTGTAGCATTTTGACCATTTCCTAAGATTTTCACCCAAAGAATTAATCAATCAAAATTCTGAATAGAAGTTCTAGAGCCTACTACCATCGAATCCATCTAGCCAAATTTGGTTGAAATATGTCAGGAGCAGCATTTTGACCATTTCCAGTAAATTTTTCATAAATCTAAGGTTTTGACCCCAAAAAATTTAACAACCATAATTCGGAAACAAATGTCTAGAGGGTACAAGCATAGGATCCTCCCAGCCAAATTTGGTTGAGCTTGGTCAACCCGTTACGGATAAGCGATTTGACGGATGGCTCACTTGGCCTTTTAGGGCAGATAAGCTAAAAATGTTATAAAATTTGGTGGTGTTAACTTTTTTGGAGGCGCAGGCGCTTTTTGACGGTGCAGTCAAATTTTTGGCAGTGCAAAACCTTTTTTGTGGTGCACCATTTTTTGGTGGTGCACAGAACATTTTTATGGTGTCAAAGGGTTTTCTTTGAGTTTTGATGGCATAAACATATGTTTTTGGTGTTTGAACGTTTTCTTTTGGAGGGTGCCACTGCACTGCAAAGAGATATATGACTGACTGCCCCGAGTGCAGGACTGTTTTGAATGGCTGTATGTATACATGGAGTGGAATGGAAACACAATATTGCCCATTGGAGACATACCTAGGCATATATTCCCTGGACATTTCATGGCGATTGGTTTGTATTTTCTCACTACTTCGACTGGAGCTTGCATTAAGTGGAGGACTGCCTGAAGTGAAGCTTTGTATGATTAACCCTTTCACCGATGAATTGCCCATATCTCATCTTCAAGGCAACCATATAGAAAATATAGAATATTTTGAAATTAATTTGACTGGAAGCCATTGCTGCCAAAATTAATTTCAAAATATTCAACAGAATATGTTTTATATATCGCAAAGAATCTAATTTTTCAAGAACTTGTCGGTGAAAGGGTTAATATCATGATATAAACCATCTCAAATCTAGGCTTGCGCGATTACGTGATTAAATCGAAAATCGTGCTTATGTTTTAAATCGTGATTTTAAGTGATTAAAAATTAAATAATCGTGAATATTTTTTATTGCATAAAATATTTCAAAACCTAGCTTTCAATTTGTTTTCAATGCGATCGGTCCTGAAAAATGGCATTTTGCTTAGCGAATGTATGTCCACTTGCAGGGCAAGAGAAGACTATTTTTGAAAATGTATTACTGGAATGCCTGGCTCAAGAATCGAGCCAGGCATTCAAGTGACACATTTTCAAAAATAGTCTTCTCTTGCCCTGCAAATGGAATTTTCTAATCACCATTGCAATTTTCGTCATAGACATTATTTTGATGTCATTTCTTGGTAATTTGTATTCAAGCTGATTAATCGAGTAATCACGATTATTTTTTAATAATCGATCGCGATCACTCAACGCAATAATCGCACAAGCCTACTCAAATCTTTGCTTATATATGCTGTTGTAATGTCAACTGACGACGAATAGAATCTCACTGCAAAGGTGTATTATAATCTTGTTAAAGATGCACACTTCTCAATCTCTGATAGGCCAGTGATAATAACCTCAAAGTCCTCAGGCGATCTCCATACTTTAATTCTTTCAGCCCAAGAACCAGTTTTGTTTCCCTTTTTGCAAGTTTTTTATCATGGTCATGTCTTTTTCTGGAATGGATGCCACACTTTACTTGCAAATAGTCTAACACATCAAATTTATTTGAATTCCGTCCATTTGGATTTTCTCACCACCCCTCTACCCAACACCGATGAATATGTCATCTTGCAGCCTGCAATCATATGGGTATCTCACATACAACGTACTTGATTTAATTCCACCGCACGGTTTCTTCCTCTTCAGTATACTGTAGGGATCTCAGACCTCTCTACCCCCAGTTCAAGCAGTCAGTAGTTTCGAATGGTAAAACCATCTTTTTAAGTAGTTTCACAAACACTTTCAGTAATGCATTTTCAGTAGTTTGTGAAGCCCTTCAGTAGCTCAGTCGTGATTAAAAAGCAACAAAACACATGATTTTAAGTAAAATACAACTGAATTTGTAGGCCAAGAAGACTATCTTTAAAATTTTACCACTGGAATGACTGGTTATCGAGCCAGTCTTCTTGAGATTATTTTTTAAATTGTTCCAATGCAATCACTGGCCTGGTTAGTATAAATAAATGTACCACTATCATGCTTAGATCAAATGAATTTATATCTTACTGTTGAGTATTTTAAAATTATTTTGACTGGAACCTGTTGCATAAAAAATTTGTATTTTGCATCTGTAAAAGGTAAAAGATTAAGACTACAGAATGAATGGAATATTCTGTTGAATATTGTGCAACTAGTTTAATTGGCAGAAACAGGTTACAGTCAAAATATTTTAACAACATTATACAAATTCACCTGATCAAAGCAGTGTAGTGACGCAGTCATTCTAAATTATACAAGGTAGACAGGCAACTTCAATGTGCTACCCCTATAATATAGTATAATAGACCAGTCATTTTATAAGGACCTACCAAAATTAGACATCTTGGTTATGTGTGGTAACAGGACATAGTAAATACCAACTTCATGTGGTTAACAAAAATATTCTGTGTACCAGGCTTGTTGCCATATTTTAGTTTGAAAATGTGGTAAGGTATTTTTGAGGTGTTCTATACCATTGAGTTGAGTCAGTGGCTTAGGCTACAGTACAGCTCATAAATAAGTTAATATTTACAAAACAAACACAGAAATTCTATTTTGTTTTGAAAAACATGTCAATTTATTTTTGAGGTGTTCTATGCGACAGCCAAAAGATGTCAGATTTCAAGCTGGAATGAGAAAACTCCCCTGGTTTTAACCATTATCTTGCTGATTTCAAAGGTTACTGTTAGTTCAAGTGTTGTTACAGGGTCAGTACAAGAAAGATTTATGTAATTACGCTGCAAGTTGTTTACATGTATGCAGCAACGGTTTAAATGGCAACAGTTTCCACAATGAATAGCATTTATCATATATTTATATGTACAGAAAGGTTAACCTAAGCTTTTTTGTACTGCGTAACCTGACCACAGAGTCATAACACATATCCGTAATTCTTACTGCCTCTCCGTATTTCCTTGACTTCTTTATATTATAGTTTTGACAGACCGCCCGTAGTTCCATATTTTTTATGCTATTTCCGTAGACATTATGGACAATCAGTAGGTGTAGGCAGTTCTGGGAACCAATCTGGATATCACTCCTGAGGATATCATACTGGAGAGTCAGTCGGATAGACAGATAGACAAACAGACAGACAGAAGTGAATGCAATTAGATAGATTATAAAGCACAGGCTAATGTGACTAATGTCTATGTTCTGCTCATAATCCTTATTTTTAATGGCACTGTGTATCCAGCCAAATTTCAGGCTATATCCCTCCATTTTTCAAAAAGAATGATCATGATTATAAATATTTTTGCTTATTTTAATCGTTGTAGACACCAGAAACATTGGACTTAAATATTTCCTTGGTATCTATATTATATATACCCCTCAAGAAAAGTTGTAACTCAAGTTTGTTTCTGTTATTTAATTTTACCGCCTTCTTCGTATGGCAAAAAAAGCATCAAATCATAGCATTCATTACTTGTTAAAATGTTGCAAATTATATTGAAAACATTATAAATAATTTTAGTGTTTTTACCAGATTTATCAGATTTCGTGGCAAACCGAAAGCCTATGGTAAACTTATGAGATGGGGGTAGAATCACGATATCGCCGAAACATGATATTGCCCAGTTGAGCACGGCGGAAATCATAACTGATAACAGCCATGGTAGCCTGGAAAATAGCAGGACACACAATAAAATGTTACCACGAAAACACCATGTGTATGATTATTAAGACAACCTCACCTTCCAATGGTATAAACAGAGATATAAAGTAACACACTAATATGAGTTCCTTCCACATCTTTGGTATTTTTCGTTATCACTAGTTCACTATTTCACAGAAAAAATTGTCAAAACAAAAACATTTCTAATCATTTAGCTCTGTCATTTTTGTAGTGTTGCCTCTTCGAGATTTTATAAAGTGCGCATGCGCAAACCTTTTAAAACGACGTCATAAGCGCTCGTGTTTTTATTACCGGGGATTGCCTCTTCATCACGATTATTGTGGGGGTTCACGCGTGTGGGATAAGTATCTATTTTGACAGCGAAGCACCGAAAAAGGAAAATAATAGACTGGACAGCGTGAATCAACGTTGGATGAACAGTGGCTATATATGTTTCTTTCAACTTGATGTCATACTTCTTTTAGCTCACCTGCTTCGTTTTTAGCTCACCTGGGCAGAATAGCCAAGCGAGCTAGCTTATGCCACGGGGATCGTCCGCCTGTCCATCCGGTGTCCTTCAATTTTTTCTTTAAGCGTCTTCTTCTCAAGATCCACATGGCCGATTTTAATTATATTTGGCATTAAGCATCCTTAGGGTATAGAGATCCCATTATTGTTTGGTCAAAGATTGGCCAATTTGGCCGACGGCCATCTTGGATTTCGGCCGATTTTTAGAAATGTCTAAGAATCTTCTTCTCCGAAATGTCTGTGGGATCGATTCAAAACTTGATTGGCCACACAGTTTGGTGGCCATCTTGGATAACCTGGTTTTCGCAAAAAAACGTCTTCTATAGAACTGCTGAATGGATCGGGCCAAAATTGGGTAGATATTTATATATGATTAGAGACTAACAACCATTAACGTATGTTCAGGGGAATTTGATGCATACAATAAAATGCCCGCCATGGGCTAATCAAAATACAGCATGCTTGGCGACCTTTTTTTTTTTATTTGATGGATGTTTAAGCTGAAATTGGATTTATATAGGTTTTTAGCTATTTTGATTTAAATTTGACATTTTCGAACCTGTCAGATGAACGGTTTGGTGGCCTTCTTGAATCTTTTTCCCACCAAAAGATCCCTTACTAAAGCAATGTGGTAATCTAGCCCTGCACCCCGGCAAAGTTGTGTTAAATTGGCCAATATACCTATAGGGCCTCATATCTATAAGTTTTGTCTTTTTTCATGTTCCACTTAGGATACCCAGTAGTTAGTTATCCTTGCCAATGTAGGAAGCACTACGAACACATTATAATTATTATTTCATATTTCTTTTAGAATATTACCCCAGCACCGCAGTGCATATTGGGCAACTTGAGCGTAAACCTAACGAGAGGTCAATACTTAGCTCCTTAGGACTTGGTGTTGGACGAGATGCGCATCTCCACCCAACTCATTAAAATGTCTGGGCAAGATGTTGGAATCTGCCACCCCTTCACGGGAAGGACATTTGCGGTGGATATTCGTCTCTCTATCCCCACCATAACGATAGGTCAGTTATAAAGATCTGCTTGTGACAATTTCACAGCACATTGGTTGAATAAAAGAGTGTCCCCTTTTGGCCAACACTTTTCCTCCACTTCGGCAGTGGGGGCATTTTCCTGTAATGGAGGCCCGCGCGAGGCACTCTGTGCAAAGATATCCAGTGACGGCGGCCTACATGAGGTTACTTCTTCTCACCACAATTTTTATAGCATCTAGAAGTAATGCCCACATGAGGCACAATGCCTTTCGCCACGCTAGGAGTCTTCGTCTCCTCATCTTTCTCAGCGTAGAGGTATTATAACTTATATAAACTTAATTAGTGATCTCGTATGCAGGAGCCTCCTTTACAGGGGTACCACTGCGGACTCAAGGGTCTGTGCGGTACCTCCGGTGTCTCCCTGTGTAGAGGTTCATAAGCTGTTTCTATGTTATGTATTATTCAAATGCTCATTGTTATCTAGCAAACTTAATGGTTTGTATAGGCTAAATTTTCTTAATTACTATTTTTCGACTTATCACAAATCCTTGTAAGTCCATAGTTTCAAAATTGCTATGGACAGGTATACCGGTGACACCAATTCGTGGGCTGACACCGTTCAATTTAATGTTAGCGGCAATGGTCGCACGGCCCCACCGGAACAATTGAGTTCCACCGGCCTTAGGAGCCGGTCTTTGTTGACCGTAAGGTCTGCGTCGCACAGGATCCGAAACCCGAGACCGGGAGCTAATCAGCCGTCTCGTTCATCAGGCACATGTGGCGCAGCGACCCGACATCACACGCAGGAACGGCCCGATGCAGCCCCGCGAGCTACAAAAATATGTGCTCACTTATTACAAGTGAACTCGCTTTAACCATTATCTTACTGATTTCAAAGGCTAGACCTAGTTGTTTCGCTAAGGAAGAAGGTTATCTCGGCCGAAATGTGATGTGCCTCACGCGGGAACTACTCCTAGTGCTAGTTTGGGTGAGGAGTATTATCCTGGCGTGGACCGTCATCACTGAATCCTTGCGAGAGGCACGTGCCTCGCGTGGGCCTCCGTCTCGGTAAGGTGTCACCACTGCTTAAAGCAGGAGAAGAGTAGTAGGCAAAAATGGGCCCACTCTAATATTTCAACAAAAAATGCTTTAGAAAGAAAAGACCATACCTAGTGAGATCATGACTATAGGGGTGCGTACTGTTTTATGTGAAGACGGGATGGGGGATTCCCGATGGATTCCCTCATTACCGTCTTATGTGATTCTTGGTATGCTAAATTAGTATTTGCCGCATTATTTCTGCGGACCTTCTGCTTTGCTTAATTCCTGTTAGTTGTTTTCAGAACAAGAATTATTTTAGGCCGCAACTGGCTGATATCTACCTAGCTATTAGACATGGCTGTCACGGAGAACAGATGCCCTAAGACATCAATACTAAAGACAGCGCTCATACATGTTACGTAGCAAGATCTCCGAACTGGATAAGAATCCGGACATCCCGCCCCGTAACCACATAAAACATTACAAGACATGTGTTACATTTCACGAAAGCATTATTAGACCATTGTGCTATCGTTATGGTGGGGGTAAGAGAGACGAATACCCACCGTAAATGTCCTTCCCACAAGGGCGTGGCAGATCTAAATATCATGCCCAGACATTTTAACGGAATTCGGTGTAGTATGTATCTCGCCCGTCACCGGGTCCTATGTAACTAACTGTTTTACCTGTCGTTAGGTTTATATACAAGTTGCCAGTTTTGCACTGCGGTGCGGGAGGATTGTTCAGTAAATGAAATAATAATTAATACATGTGTTTTCGCAGTGCTTTCCTACATTGGCTTAAAGTGCTAACTACTAAGCATCCAAAGATACATGGGAATGTGTGTGATACCGCACCCTGGCCATTACCGCTCGGAAACCCCAATAGTTTCCCAGAGTCGGATCAGCCCATGGTGCGGATGGGGACATCCAAGCAACTAAGAAGCCACAAGGCTGAGTGGAGCACAAAGAGAGACAAAATCCTACTTATGAGTCTTACCGGAGTGCGGGGCTAGATTATCGCACTACCGGAAGAGAAGAAGAATATATTACACAGTATGTAATGAAGACAGTGTCTCTAATCATTTTGAACCTATCCTATTGAGCTGAATAGAAAAGGTTTAGTCGGTAGCATGCCGGGCTAAACAGAGTTATAGCATGGACAGCGACCTCAGTGAAAAATTATTGGTGGCGGGAGAAAGTGCTGCATATATAAGTGTTGCTGTATAGTGTTTCCTACGTGCACTGCAGTCCTATATTTTCTATGAATAAACAAAACATATGAACAGATGGCCACTGGCCCTATATATACATAATCTAACCAGAACAATCAATACGGTGTCAAATGATCGTTTTTACGGATACAGTATAATTAACAAAACCTATATAGAGAAATAATTAAACTGTGAAGTATAGTTACTTGAATACTTGGTAGTCGACGTGAGATGATGTGCTCTCCGGAAGCTGGAAAGTTCCGCAGGTTGGTTCCCGCAAGCTGTTTTCCGCAAACAAGGCCCCCGCAAGAACACTCATGGCGGGAGTACATCACTCAGTGCTGTAGGCCTAATAGAATGTCTAACGAGCAGTCAGCAAAACGATACGATAGTACTACGTGGTGAAGAAAGTTTCCGTACACCGATGGCACGGGTGGAAGGTGTAAGCTACCCGTCACTAGCATGGGTTGTCAGAGGCAAACGAAGATACAAAACAAAGCTTCATGGTGCTGGGTACATCAGCCAGCTCTGAAGATGCACCGGGCAGAGTTTACTTGCTGCGGTCGCAAGTCGAAAGAACCTACACGATTAGTGCGGCGGCGATTGAAATACCACTTTTAGGTGTGGCCGGCAGATCCGGCGAGTCATCCATCAAGGAACATCCTGCCTCTACATCTGTAGACTCACATATTCAGGCCATAAAGGCCTCACCGCAAGTTTGTGTTCCGAATGTGGATGTTAGTATTCGTGATCAATATCAGAAGTTCCAAATTACTCCCGTAAATGGGGAGTTACAAAATTGTTTTAGTGCGGTGGGTTGGAGAACTGCACGCTACGGGTTAAAAACCCGACACATAGCGAAGGAAGACGCGTATTGACTGTCACGCTTATTAGTGGCTGGTACAGATCCAACCTGTTCAGCCCCCGCCGAGGATGCTCTCGATCACTGTATCGCTTCTCCTTTTATACTCCTTGTGACGTTACAGGCGCAGGCTCCATCCAATCATCGTTCGACCAACAGTCAATCAGCGCGTAGCTAATAATAGCGCAGTCGATCGTTCTAGAATATTCTAGAAGTTTTTGCGTCCACGTGGTTATGACGTCACGGCAATATTTTGAAGATAATCATGAAGAGTTTTTCCTGGATAACTCAGCCATTTCTCAACCGATTTTGAAATGGTTTACAGATTTAAAAAGCCCGTTGAATTCTGGTCTTGAGTAATGCCAGATTTAACTGGAACAGGCAATCAATAAGGATTACAGGGTACCATCTCGGTACACTAAAAGCGCCATCCTATCTAGGCCGTAACTACGCGCTCCATCAAAACAGCGTCCTGGCGCGCTCATGCACATCATGCGTTTTAACGAACTTATCTCTCCCATAGGCCTATATACCCTTATGGATCTACCCAGGGGGGGGGGAGGGGGGCGTGTTCAGGAAACGAATCCAGGATTTGCGGCGCGTACTCAGCTTAGCTGGTACTGCCGGTATCCGACCGGTCGATCCAAACTACACCTTCAATGTCCTCGGGTTTTAGAATTTTGTCTACTCTAAAGATATTCTGGCCACCTGCTGTTTGTGCAAATAATTTAATAGATTGATTGTATTGATTTTATTTTTTTTAGTTTAGCTTCAGATTGTGTTAGTCCAGATAGCATTACTGTAGGTGATGTCAGGAAGTATCATTTTGCAGTACAGATTAAAAATAATATTCGGTGATAGATGGGGTTTTAGTGTGCGTATGTTTCCACTGCTTTTTGCTACCTTGGATGTTGCGACTTCAATATGCTTCTCCCATGTCAAATTCTTATCCAAATAGACTCCGAAAGACCTGGCATATTGGGCTTCATGTGTTACCTGGTTGTCGATGTACAGTTTTGGGAGAGCTGCTGCCTTTAATTTATTAGATTTTGTAAATAATATATAGTTGGGTTTTGTCACATTTAAGGACAGTTTGTTAAGTTTAAACCGATCTACTAATTTTGCCATTTCATTATTAACATGTTTGTAAAAGAATTTCTATGTCCTTATGGCTGCAGAAAGCATTTGTATCATCTGCAAAGAGGATTAAAGAGAGATGGTTACAGACTTTGGGTATGTCATTCATATACAAGCGAAACAGCCTGATAGCTTTTCCATATGGGCCCATATGGGGTGGATCAGGACACGGATGGTGACGTAAGGTATGCTTTGATTCCACATGGTTGGGTGGATGGGGGTGCCTCCAGATGGCGATGGTTCTTATTGAGGTCTAGTCATTTGACCCGTGCCCCCTAATAAACACCTTTCATTTTTGTATCGAAACTGGGGAACGTCTAAGTGAGGCATTCTGAGTAGGATTTGAAATCATCCATGGCTGAGATCAGTGTTCGAAATTCAACGTCTCTTTTAATTGAGCCATCGGTGCGCCAGAGATAAGATAAAGACATTTTTATCTGAGATTGTGTTATCTTGAGATTTGTGATGGTGTTATCAGCTCTGATCGATCGAAGTATATATATATATATATATATATATATATATATATATATATATATATATATATATATATATATATATATATATATATATATATATATATATATTTATATATATATTATATATATATATATATATATATATATATATATATATATATATATACATATATATATATATATATATATATATATATATATATATATATATATATATATATATATATATATATATATATATATATATATATATGACTTCTTTCTTCTTCTTTTCGTTCGCTGATCATACCGCCAGTCCTGTAAGTGACTATCGACATGATCATAAGCGTTAAGTGCGTGGATCCATGGTTTATTAGAGTGCGCCGTGCGGCCTGGAACCTCCGTCTTCAGCACTCGAGGTTTCTGTCAGGGTTACCTCACCCTTACCTCCTTTAGTCGCCTCTTACGACACGCAGAGGATACGGAAGGTGTATTCTAAGCCCCACCTACAGGGCAAAACATATATATGACTGAAGCCAACAAATCAGCGTTGTGTCAGCCTATGGAAAGATTACAGTTTTCAGAATAATGTATATGAAGATGGTGGTATGTCTGCCCATCTGTCCATCCATCTGTCTATCCTTCAGACAGTGGTCTGTCTGGCGAGGACCCATCATTCTGTCTGTCTCAGACTGCTCAATCAAATATGTAGTTACTGCCAGTGCCGTATCAACATGATGGGCTTATCCATAGTTTCTTCCAGGTGTCCTGGCAATGGTCATCTTGTAGAATGCTAATGTGCATACTGTCTGCTTCGATCATGGCAGACTGTGGCGTTCTCACATGTGTCACAGATGAGTTGATGTTGAGAGGGTGTATGTCGGCTTGACAGCAGACAACCTCGCCCCACCCTCTTCACAGGCTGCCTGTCCATCCATCCGTCTGTCTGTCCTTCAGTTAGTGGCAAGGCAACCTCGTCCCGCCCTCTCCACACCATAGAGTCAACATCTTCACAGGCATGACAGTGGTGGTAGATTTTTTTTCCGCAGATGGTCACAGTAGGGGAAACGCCTGTGCTTAGAGAGCAGGGCCACCCATCTCGTGAGACGACCGGTCGCATGTGCGGATTGCGGGCCTGGGGAGATGTCCATCACAGAGAGCACAACCACCCATCCCAGAGACCTATGATGGATCACGCGAGTGGCAGGCCTGAGTGAGGCCTAAGTCTCTGCAGCAGAGACAAGAGCCACCCATACCAGATATTGATGATCGATCGTGTAAGTGGGGAGCAGACCTGGGGTCAAATACTTTCAAAAGCATTTAAATGCAAATGCAAATACTTCACATTTGTTCAAATGCAAATGCAAGTGCAAATACTTTCAACTTTATTCAAATGCAAGTGCAAATACAAATACCTTTCTAAAAGTATTTCAAATACTTTCAAATGTTTTCATTACTATAATAGCCAAATCGGATATAACTCTCATGATTATTGAGAGTAGAAATGTGTTAAACAGTTGTACACTATGTTTAAATAACATGCACCAGGCAGCAGCATCCTTCAGTTAAATTGATTTCCAAATGTTCAAAAGTTGCATATAGCCATATGAGTCAAACTCGTATTAAAAGATCATCCAAATGAGAATAGCGCTTCTCACTTAAAGGACAATTCCGGGATTGGTAAAAGTGTACTTTATTTGAAAGACTATTATATGACTAACATAATGGATCCTAGATAAAACAATAGACAAATAATACCAGTAATTATACCATCGTAAACATGGGATCATTTTATCTCCTGGGCGGCGCCATTTTCTTGCAACAAGAGCGAGATTTCACGAGATCCTGACGTCATCCCTGTACCAACGCTATCTTTGCTGAGCACGAAGGCTGTACAGTAAATATGTATATGCATATACATATAGGCCTAACATGTGCTAATTTGTAATCGTTAGGACATTGTCTAGTTAAGCTAGTAAGTTTTTCAAGTAATTCCAGTATCCGAAGTCGGTGAGGAATCGTTAACCCCTCGACGCTGAAGCACAGATTCCATTTTCACTATCCTATCAGAATGTGTTCATTTTGATAACAATGCTGCTGTAAGTCATTGCTGTGCACGACAGCAACACGTTTTAGCAATATTTTTTCCCCTCAAAATGTATCCCGGCACTATCTCTGTAAGTAGGCTATTACGCATTTTACACCATGCGATAAGAGTTAAATGAAGTGGCACACCTGACACGTGCGTATTGTCAAATTATTCAGCTGACTCAAGATACCATTATAGCGTGTGTCGCAGGCAGTGTAAATATATATTCCAAGAAAGCATATGATATGATAATATTGGCAGAACCACTGAACCGATTGTAATAATTCTGATACCTACCTGTGGCTGCAAATTCGAAGATTTATCCAATGCTAGAGATGTTAGAATCGGCTTAGTGGGTCAAAAGATACACTCTGCGGGGAAAACTAAGCCAGCAAAATTTCAAACAAAAATATAAGGATCCGCTCTATCCATCATCCCATATCAGAATGCGTATTACAGCTACAATGGCAGAATTTACTGTGCCGAAGCTTTACGATGTTATCACATAACGGGGAAAATTCCATCAAAATATCTTAATTATTGAAATTACTACAGCCTGTCGGGCAATATGAAAACTCCCAGATTTTATGTCAAAATGTTAATTCATTTGGTAATATCTCTGGCAATATTTACGTGAGCAAAATTATAATTTGTCAGGCAAATAGCCATTTCTTTCAGCTTTAAGCGCACTCCAATTTAATAACAATACGTAAAGATAGAGTCTGCGAGACAAAAAAACATCTCATGCTAAATTTTACCAAAAAAAGGACAACATATTCTCAGATCGTATCTTAGATGAATATTTTTTAAATATATATTCCAGTCTATTGAACCTCTTGTCCGATATTAACATCCATTATATCATATTAACCCCGAGGTCGGCACCTATTTAGAGATCCTAGAATCATTGGAATCGCTTCAGCGGTTCGTTTGCTATTATCATTTACGTATACTTCCTTAAAATACCCGCATCTATTGGCCTCGCTCCTCCAGTCATAGCGATAGCGTTGGAGCGGGCCTTACGTCACTAGATGCGATAAAATGGCAGCGCCCAGACGTGCGAAAAATCTTCAATTTTACCGACTTTATCTAGCAATAGTTGGTTACGCTATTTCTATCTGGTTATTATTCTGGCGCAATTTCATTAAACATATAATAATCATTCAAATAAAGCACACTTTTTATCATCCCGGAATTGTCATTTAAACCTTTAACACTCAAATCTTGAACCCCTGGAATGACTAGCACGGTAACCGAGCCAGTCGTTACAGTGATAAATTTAAATAAATTTCTCTTGGTCTGCAAATGGACATTTTCTATGAGAAAATTGAAAATTTCTTGAACGACTTTGAGGGTTAGAGTTAATGCATGATCGCTTATTACTTAGAAGGTCAAATGTATTGCTTTTAAATTGGATCTGCAAATCGAAGAAAAAGGTCTATATACCAGATAGCTATCTTATTGGCACATCTGAGGGATTACTGTGAATGCTATAACATGGAATTAAGCGATAACTCTATTTTAGTGAAAGTAAAACATCCTATTCAGTTTTATATGTATGTCTTTATATATTTCTTGCAAAATCATAAGTTTCTTCCAGGTAGCTGGTGACATTTTAATCTGTGACCTTCATATTCTTTTCTCAGATTTTGAAAGGTTAGCCTCCTGAGGCTCACTCCAGGCACATTGTTTTCAAAATATTTAACAGAAGGGATCTTAATGCGAGTGATCTCTTAGGATAGGACAGCTGTTGAAAATTTTGAAAATAATTTGACTGGAAGTATTTGCTGAGTTAGAAAGTCAGACGTTGTATTGGGTATTATAAACAGGTAGACAATAAAGCAGATTTGACAGCATCTTATTAGTCCCCTACTGGTAAAACCGGGGGTCGAGGGGGGGGGGGGGAGACTATAGGTTTGCACTCCGTCTGACCGTCTGTCTGTCCATCTGTCGCAGTTGGTTTTCCGCACTTTTTCCCGCAGTCCTTCAAAGTATTCAACTGAGAATTGGTATATTGTTATGCCCCCTTTCAACTTAAGAAATACGAAAAATATCAGCTTTCCACACTTTTTTCGCACTCCTTCAAGATATTTAAGCAAAAATCTGTGCATCGCTTTAGCATAAGGAGTTACTGAGCAAGTTCGAGTTTCCGACATTTTCATCAATTTTTCATGGAGTTATGCCCCATTTCGACTTATGAAATACGAAAAATATTAGTTTTCCGCACTTTTTTCCGCAGTCTTTCAAGATATTATACGGAGAATTGCTACATCGCTTTTCAGGCATATATGTCAATTTTGATGGAGTTATGCCCCCTTGCGACTTAAGAAATACAAAAATATTAGCTTTCCGCACTTTTTTTCGCATTCTTTCAAGACATTATACTGAGAATTGCTACATTGCTTTGTTATGAGAAGTTACAGACCAAGTTCGAGTTTCAGCAGTATGGGTAAATTTTTGATGGAGTTATGCCCCCTTTCGTCTTATGAAATACGAAAAATATTAGTTTTTCGCACATTTTTCGCAGTCCTTCAAGATATTATACTGAGAATTGCTACATTGCTTTGCTATGAGAAGTTACAGACCAAGTTCGAGTTTCAGGCATATGCATCAATTTTTGATGGAGTTATGCCCCCTTGCGTCTTAAGAAATACAAAAAATATTAGCTTTCCGCTTCAAGATATTTAAGCGAAAATCAGTGCATAGCTTTAGTATAAGGAGTTACAGAGCAAGTTCGACTTTCAGACATTTTTGTCAATTTTTCATGGAGTTATGCCCCCTTTCAACTTATGAAATGCGAAAAATATTAGTTTTCCGCACTTCTTTTCGCAGTCTTTCAAGATATTATACCAAGAATTACTACATAGCTTTGTTATGAGAAGTTACAGACACAGTTCGAGTTTCAGGCATATGCGTAAATTTTTGATTGAGTTATGCCCCCTTTCGACTTAGAAAATGTGAAAGATATCAGCTTTCAGCACTTTTTTTCGCACTCCAAGATATTTAAGGAAAAATTGGTACATCGCTTTAGTATAAGGGGTTACTGAGCAAGTTCGAGTTTCAGACATTTTCGTCAATTTTTCATGGAGTTATGCCGCCTTTCGACTTATGAAATACAAAATATATTAGTTTTCCGCACTTTTTTCGCAGTCTTTCAAGATATTATACTGAGAACTGCTACATTACTTTGTTTTGAGATGTTACAGACCAACTTGGAGTTTCAGGCATATGCGCAAATTTTTTATGGAGTTATGCCCCCTTTCAACTTAAGAAATATGAAAAATACCAGCTTTCCGCACTTTTTTTCGCACTCCTTCAAGTTATTTAAGCGAAAATTGGTGCATCGCTTTAGTATAAGGAGTTACAGGGCACGTTCGAGTTTCAGACATTTTCCTAAATTTTTCATGGAGTTATGCCCCCTTTCCACTTGTGCAATACAAAAAAATATTAGTTTTCCGCACTTTTTTCGCAGTCTTTCAAGATATTGTACTGAGAATTGCTACATTGCTTTGTTATGAGAAGTTACAGACCAAGTTCGAGTTTCAGGCATATGTGTAAATTTTTGATGGAGTTATGCCCCCTTTCAGCCTATGAAATACGAAAAATATTAGTCTTCCGCCCTTTTTCTCGCACTCTTTCAAGATATTCAACTGAGATTTGGTACATTACTTTATTATGAGAAATTACAGACCATGTTGGCGTTTCAGGCGTTTGCATCATTTTTTTAATGGAGTCCCCTTTCGACTTATGAAATACAAACATATCAGCTTTCAAGACTTTCCTTCTTCACCATATATAACTGAGACTTGGTTTATTGCTATGTTATGAGACGTTACAGATCAAGTTCGAGTTTCAGCTGCTTTTGACAATTTTTAATGAAATTTTTGACTGTCAATCGCTAAAGATTTTTATCACCAGGTAGGGGACATGTATTGCAAAGCAATACTTACAGAATGCGTGTTCCTTACGGGAATAAATATCTTAGCAGTGGAAGTTTAAATAAATTATACACATTCTTATAGCTAAGATCTTTTTAGTTTGAAAATGATTGCACTGAAAGTAATTTCTCAGTTAGGAATAAATACCTTTCAGTCAAGTTGTTTTCAAATGGACATTGCCTATGATAAATTTTCACATTGTTGTGATTTATTCCATTGAATGGTTAAACACTGATTTGTATAGTTTAAATCCACAAATCCCCTTTTATTGCCCTACTGTATTCATTCACCTATTCTATTCCTTATTCCCACACACATCCATGCGACTTTTAATCACACCTGCCCTCACTGTCTAACCTCACATTATTCCACCTATACTTGACCTCTTATATTTTCTTTCATTATGAAATTTTGTTTAACCCATTTAATGTGAACCTTTTTTAGCTATTTTGAAATTAATTTGTCTGGAAGTTGTTGCTGCTTAAGACAGTAACGCATTCCCTTCAAATTAATTTCAAAATATTCAACAGCCTTCCTGTATGGTTACATTCAAATTGTGTAAAAGGCCAGTTTCATCGGTGAAAGGGTTAAATAAACAAGACATTTTCTTGTAGTTTAAATTTTGTTAATTTGGAAATTATTTGAAAGTAATTTCTCTCCCAGGAAACATTACAGTCCAATTGTTGTCAAATGTACATTCTTCATGAGAAATTCATCTTGCTGAGAAATTTATTCCATATATTTCACGGATAGAATACTTTAAATCACATTTGGAGCCGATGTTCCGGTAGCTGGTACGGTAAACCTCGTTATACAAATAGAGGAAATGGAATTCATCCAGCGTGTTGTAGTAGTCTCTGTTCAAAACGATGTCCGGTTAGGATCTGACTTCCTCAATGCCAATGAAGCCATCATACATTGCAGACAACAGGAACTAGACATACACGGCCGTCAGATCCTGCTTGGACCGGAATCATCACTGTACCATACATGTGCAGTGATTTTAGCGTCAACAGCAACAGTTGAGCTGGGACAGGAGATCTTATGGGCCACCCCACCACAGTTAGGAAGTAACACACACACAGCCATGCTGGAACCCGACCCCGAATACATGATGCGCCAGTCCAAGAATGATCATAGACACCACCAACAAAGATCACATACCTTTCCGGGTATTCAATGGAACAACAGACCCAATAACACTAGTCCCAGGTGTTCGTTGTTGCCACTTGGTGGATGTGAGATCACTGAAGACACCCACCGCACTTACACCAGCAACAACATCTGAGGATGATTTACCCGAACACCTGCATGACTTATATTTGTGCGCCTCAGTTGGTTTAACACAATCTCACAAACGTGATATGTGGCAGATTTTACATAAGTATCGGGAGAGTTTCTCCACACAAGACATGGACCTAGGAGAAACTCACCTCGTGCGGCACTCCATCGATACCGAAATAATCGACCAGTACGACAACCAGTTCAATGTCTCCCCATTCACAAGGAAGCGGAAGCACACCAACAGGTTAGCGGCATGTTGCGGACAGGCAGTATAGAGCCCTCAGCACCCCTCTGGGCCAGTCCCATAGTACTAGGAGGCAAAAAGGATGGATCTTTGCGGTTTTGTATCGACTACTGCCACCTTAATGATCTGAGCATCAAAGACACATATCCGCTCCCGCTGATAGATCGGGCCTTAGATTCCTTGTCCGGAGGCTAGTGGTTTTGTACCCTGGACTTTGCTAGTGAATACTGGCAGGTAGCCATAGATGAGGCTGACAGGGAGAAGATCACTTTCGTTTGTCGGGATGGTCTTTTCTAATTCCACAAGATGCCCTATGGCTTGTGCAACACTCCCGGAATGTTAGCACGTCTCATTGAGCAGGTATTAACTACCATGCAAAGGGAAATATGTCTGTTACATTGATGACGTAATCGTCTTTGGCTCTTCGCTTGAGCAGACCCTGTCCAATTTGGCTACGGTTCTGATGCAGCTCCATACTGCAAACCTCAAGCTCAAACCCAAGAAGTGTTATCTTTTTAAACAGAGCGTCGACTTCCTGGTTCCACAAGATGCCCTATGGCTTGTGCAACACTCCCGGAATGTTAGAACGTCTCATTGAGCAGGTATTAGCTACCCTGCAAAGGGAAATATGTCTGTTACATCGATGACGTAATCGTCTTTGGCTCTTCGCTTGAGCAGACCCTCTCCAATTTGGATAAGGTTCTGATGCAGCTCCATACTGCAAACCTCAAGCTCAAACCCAAGAAGTGTTATCTTTTTAAACAGAGCGTCGACTTCCTGAGACATATAATCTCTGCGGATGGAGTGGCCACTCAACCTTCCAAAACGAAGGCAGTAGCAGAATGGCAGACACCCACTTCAGTAACAGATACGAGAAGTTTCCTTGGTCTCTGCCAGTATTATTGCTGATATATCTGTCACATTAGTGAGATTGAATCCCCATTATTCCAGATCACCGAGAAAGATTGACCATTCGAGTGGATGAGTGAGTGTGAAGGTTCCTTCAGGGCGTTGAAGGAACATTTGACAACCGCACCAATTCTTGCCCATCCTAGCCCTAACCTCGATTTCATCTTAGACACTGATGCATCTGCTTACTCAATAGGTGCAGTTCTATCTCAGGTCACAGAAGATGGAATGGAGCAGGTACTGGGTTATAGTTCCCGTACTCTGAATAAAACAAAGAAATGTTACGTGACCATGAAGAGGGAATTACTGGCTGCTGTGTATTTTATCAAATACTACAAACACTTTCTGTACGGCATGCCCATTTACACTCTGTACAGATCACGCCTTGCTACGCTGGCTTAGAAACCTAAAGAATCTGTAGGGCCAGGTAGTGTGGTGGCAGGAATCCCTGCAGGCCTTCGACTTCAATGTTGTTCATAGACCTGAAAAGCTGCATGGAAATGCCGATCCCATGAGCAGAATCGGTCTCAAGGATGAACACGAAGTGGCCACCACCGTGACACATACAACACAGCCATCTCCTGTATTCTCCGAGCTAAAATGCGCAGATCAGACTACTGAGATTTTGGTTCATCTTGTCTCAGTAAGTGGACATGCATAGTAGGAGGCGACAAAGCTCACCCAGGTCTAAACTCTGCAGATTTTCAGTTCGGTCTGCTAGAAGTGCCCTGGAGGCAAGGCTGGGGAAAACAGTCAAAGTTTGCATTCTGTTGGCAAATAGGTGTGGATCAGACCATCGGTTGCCCCTGAGCGTGAGCTCAGACGGTGATCGCTATTGACTGGGTCACTGCCCGGTCATCTTGATCATGTCAGTTTATCGACCCTTTTCTGGTTATGTGTGATCAAGATGATGCAATGTACGGTCAGGTCATGGTAAGCATTCGTATTGCGAGCCATTCCTCCTGTGATCAGAGGTCATGAAAGGTGATTCCTTGGGAAACATGAGGGTATATGCGTGAGAGGGCCAGTACATGAAAAGATTATGGGCTATGTCCCTCAATCATGTTTTATGGGCATGGTTCTCGATCTCATGTTAGACTAATTGTTCCATGGGCCCTGTTCGTCAGTCATGTTTCTTATGGGCATGGTCCTTAATCTCATACGCATATGCGGGAAAGGCACCAGGCCTAGGCTGCATCCTGTGTAGACTACTAGGCAGTCCGTTCAGTGGTCGCAACTGGAAATACCAGTAAAGCCAAAGGGTGCATAGTGAATTGTATGACCCCGCTGGACATTTAGCCATTGAAAGAATAGTGGAACATATCAAACAGAGATTCAACTGGATCGGGATACGCGATTGTGTGAAGGCATGGGTCACCAAATGTGTCCCGTGTCAAAAACGCGCTGTTGGCCAGCACCACACCAAACCTCCTCAGATTAAAATTGTTGGTGCACCGTGGAGCGAGTGGCACTATTGATGTGCTCGGACCCTTGAATAAGACGGATGAAGGAAACAAATATATCCTCGTATTGCAAGACTTTTTTATGAAGTGGTTAGAAGCATTCGCTTTACCGGACAAAGAGGCATCCACAGTAGCAGAGGTCCTGTCTAGCAATGTGTTCTGCCACTTCGGTATGCCCTATGAATTGCACTCCGAACAAGGAAGTAATTTTGAGAGCCGGCTGATCTCCGAGCTCTGCAAATTGTTTCATATAGTCAAAACACGTACAACTCCATATCATCCACGCAGTGATGGGATGGTAGAGCGATTCAACAGAACTCTCACCATGATGCTGACTAAGGAAACACACCTTGATTGTCGCGATTGGAATCTATGACTCCCATACATGATCATGGCATACTGCATTTCGATACATCCCAGCATGGGTTATACCCCTGCTCAGTTAATGTTGGGTCGTGAATTAGCCTTACCCTTAGATCAGGCCATGCCCAGAATTCCAGGGGAGAGAAATTCACCCTCTCTTTAGGTAGAGCTCATGCGGCAAAAGATAGAACAAGCCCATGAGTTAGAAAGAGAATCCTTATCCATTGCACACCAGCGTCAGAAAACATGGCATGATCGGCTAGTGCATGGAGACCCGTATGGGGCACGAAAAATGGTTTGGGTTCACGATACACCACATTCTGCAAACGTGCTGATAAACTGAGTTACCAGTGGAAAGGCCCCTATGTGGTAGTAGGTAAGAAGTCGGATGTGACCTACCATACCCGTGCCTCGGATGACCTGACCTCAGTCATCCACTTTGATCGGCTTAAACCTTGTGTTAGTGACTACCCAGTGCCAGAGCTCGGGCTGGGCATTCCACATAGCACCAGTACCCAGACGGATGTTTCTATGGGAACATGTGTTCCCGACGTTAGTCCCGAGCACTGCGGTGCCAGTTCAACCCCTCTCCTACCAAGCCAGGAGTCCAGTGAACATATAATTAATGCTGAGGACGATGACGAGTTACGTACTCGCCCTCTCCATCCTCAGCGCGGTTCTACACGATCTGGGAAGTTGTATTTGAAGACTTTTCCATTTGTGCTATCCAAGGGGAAGGATAGAAAAGTTGTTCCTCTGACCTCTTCCCATTCCCACCCACTTCATGCTATTACCCCAATTATAGAGTTGCCACAAGTAGAGGCTGAGCCCGTCCCAGGCCTTGCGTCCTGTGGGGTGGAACATATAATAAATAGCATGGAAGTGAAGAGGATAGATGAGACCTTGCGCTGTTCTCAACAACTGGAAAACCGCGCAACTCTATGCACTTCCCATCCAACACCTCAAAACGCAGGACCACCCCCACTCCAAGTTTCACCCCATCAAATAGCAAACCCCCACCCACCCCACTCCAACTGGCATCCCTCTTCTCCGCACTGAGTTCGGACATCACAAGTCCCATCCTTTTCACACTCCACTCGTCGTCTGCTGACTGTCAATCGTCACATATGAGAGAGTCTGCTGTTTCAGAGGAGGGAGCATCCCGCACCACAGCCCCTTCCCCTCCGGCTGGTGGTGGGCAGTCTGTTCAGTAGACTCTAGAATATTCCCGGCACTTAAAAACTATGACAGAGTACCAATCGTCATGTAATGGGAGATGTCCTTCACCATCCAAAGGGCAACCCCGACCACAACCGCCCTACCTCCCCCCCCCCACCCTCGTGAGCAGTCAGAACATCACACCAAGACACAGAAAGGCAGGAGCACCAGGAACACACTTGCCCTCACGGCTGGATACGTCAATTGCTCAATGCGCGAATACAACATACCCATCCAGTTATAAGAGATATAACGGAGACATTCTACACCTCATTACAACAAGTGGCATAGGCGTCACCAACTATGTATGGTACCAACTATATAGCAGCATACACCTAACTTTTGTAACAGAAAAAGTTAGAGACACATATTCCGCAACATTCCCTACCGCACGAATGCGGTGAGTTCACCATCCACTGCAACCCTAGTCTTCTGCAAAGCAAAAGACTCAGCATTCCCCAGCTTGGAAACCTGAATGTGCCCACCACGTACAATAACAGCTAAAAATAAACATCTCATTCACATGTAATAACAGATTTCTTTATTGAGAGAGTTGGATGATCGCAGTCTGTCGTCGGTAGCTAGTACGAGATAGGCACAGAACGTGAAATTCGACAATGGTTTGATTCAAGTTATAATAGCTCCCGTATTGGTCATCCTCACTCTAGGTACCTCTGTCCTGCTGGTTACAAGGCTCGGCCATTACAGAGAGAATACATTCAATGTTCGATAATGATATCACTGCAATCATTGCAGTGCCCCTTCACTCCCCTTAACTGCAATAAAACTTTTTGGCACTTCACAACAGTGCAAGATTCATCTGCAGATAAACAGCCACACGTATCAATCAACTTCACCAACACGACAGAGACACAGCCACTCAGGATGACTGCTTCCCAATCTCCATACGACGGTATTGTAAAACTGTACAACTGAGGCACACATTTTCTGAGTTGTACTGTAATAATTAAGTTTGGTCTAGGTGTGGTGAGACTAGTCCTACCCATAGAGGATACAGTCCAGCTTGGCGGGGTCAGTAGACTTGGCGTCCGCAAGCATAAATCTGTTTAAACCAGACATTAAATTACACACAACTATACTGTCTTAATTTTGAATGAGAGCATAACTGTTCTACCGTGTATACGAATCATTAGCACGCGGGCTGGCAAGGTGGCATCAAAACTTAGACAGTATAACACCACAGAGAATTTCAAATATTCTCTTACCTACACATTCTGGACAAGAATCAACATGGGCAGGAATATAACACCTTACACAGGAGGAGGTGCCATTAAAACCATACGCAAGAGAAGGGACGTTGTTCTAAGGAACAGGGTAATGAAACGGCAATATACTTCCATTTTTCGCATCAAGTTCGGCTAGTCAGCAACAGCAATTCTGGACACATAAACAAAGCCATCTAAGTTTCCGATCAACCACATGCTTTCAAAAAAAGAATCACGTGATCATCACTACTATTTTCCTGTAAATTAGATCAAAGGCTGTAAACAAGAGAATCGGCCTGCCATGTGGCTACCACGACGTGATGCAGGAGGCGAGAGGTGATGAGTCAGGGTGAAAACTGCTGATGTAATCACGCTCTCCCACACCCCATAGGGCGTTCCAGCCAGAAATTTGAACAGGCGAGTTTATAAGCATTTAACTTGAAAACCGCATCACGCTAATTAAAAGGTGGGCGTCCAACAGGAATAAGTAGTTCCAGATTTTAATGTTGATCAGAGACCTGATTTCCCATGGAATTGAGAAGAAAGCGGTTACCCTTCCTTCTTATATCTATATTTGCCTTCTTTCTACGAAGAGAATATACAATTCGACTCCAGGAAAATTAAAGTTCTGGAAAACCATATATGGAGGTGACCAAGTCACCCGAGAAATTTGGGCGTGGTTATCCGCCCTCCTGCAACGTCATCAAAAACTGTAAAAGGAGAAAAGTGCACACTGAAATTTCATCTTCCCTCCAAACTCGATACCAGGGAAAATCAGGCATTAGGCCACTTTCGTGTCGCAAACCAAATTCTGCTGTTTTCACGTATTATTATTATTTCATTATATATTGGCTCAGGAAAGTTATGAAGAGTTAGTGCAAGTTAGAGAAAATTAGTTAGGTGTCTGCGGATCCGCAAGCCAACCAATATGCGGAAGTAGTATGTCGCTCGTGGATGATCTGGCTTTATCCGACAGTACGGAAGATCAAGCTCCAAACGATACTCCCAAGAGATATCCGTGTACGCTAAAATTATACAATGGACAGCCGTGTAAACAATAATTTTCCAGGAACTCGGATCTGAAACTCCACGTTAACTGAGATCACTTATTACAGAGAGCCTATTGTTTGGACTTCAGATACTTGTACTCAGCCACTCGGTATGGTGTTACTCACACACTATCTCATAGACATCGTGTATTAGTGATAACATTAAAACCTGGTGAATCGGATGAAGCCATAGAAGCCAATGGGCCGCTAATAGATGCTCGGTTACCCTTAATGAAATTCCAACTGGAAAAACGGCTAAAACAAAGCGCAGGAAGAGATGTCAAGCTGACTTGCTGCAGATGTGCCCGACTTCCGCACCCGCACCAGCAACATGGTCAGTCATCACCACCACAGCAGCAACCATCACCACAGCACTGGCAGCACCTTCAGCAACAGCACCCACAGTTTCGGCATCAGTACCAACTACGGTATCCACACAGGCAACACCTGCAGTGACCACACCGACAGCACTCACCACCGCAACATCATCAGCATCCGCGATTGGTCAGCCTATATCAGTGGTTATAACAGTGCCAATGACAGTTAGTGACCAAGTTTTACCTGATCTTTTGGACTGTTCTGTTCCACCAACGGGTTTAATGATCGACGAGGAGATCAGCTTCATAGAGACCAGCACTATGACACCTAGCCCCAGTATTACCACACCCACGCGCGGCACTACCACATTTTTAGATCCTGCCATCCGGAAAGCTACCACGTCGGACAGACCATACTCGGGGAAGTGTCGCATCGCACATCGGCAAGACATCCAAGCGGTACCTTGTACATCCACAAGTAGGTTTATCCAGGCCACGAAAATCCGAAAACTTTCCACAGCAACAGAAATTACATCCAGTCGCATCGTCACAGCATTCCACACCAGACCACCAGCCCACACCGCAACCACCACCGTGACCACCACAGTGATGACAGCCATCACCACTATCACAATTGTCAGAGCATCCAGCATCATCACCACCGCACCGCATGTGTTAAATTTATCCGCAACTTCTTCAGACACTAGTGCTGAGAACATTAATATAAGCAACAGTATATCAGCACCAGTGGATCATGCCCCACGACCAGCTTCCTCAGATCGTGGCACCCAAACATGCTGGGGTAATTTTTCTGCAAAACAAATGTGGCCACTATTGTCGTGCAGAACAGCAGAATGTTTGATTAGCTGTGCGGAAGATTGAACTATTATGTTTTTATTTTTGAAATCTTTTTCTTATTATTATGTTTTTCTTAAAATTGAAATGCCGTCCCTATGCTGACCGTGATCATCCTACACATCTATGCAAATTGCTGCATAGCTGTGTCTCAAACAATACATCGCTGCGGATTCCTATGCTGTAAATACATTTTATGCGGTGTAGGGATACATCATACCGCAGCGAGTATGTCTTTTATTATTATATCATCCCAGCTATTGCTGGGGCTGCCTGATAGACTTTTAAAACCTTATTATTGTACTATTTTTCTTATTATAAATTTTCTTCTTGTTTTAATATAACAAGACGGATTTGTGGATTGCGAGAGCTATCCACGGGGACCCGCCATAACGGGCCACAATGTATGCATGCCCTCATATATTGGCATGCATACATAATTGCTGTACTCATCTGTATTGTGATATGTATATATAACACACACACACACACGCACGCACACACGCACGCACACGCGCGTGCACGCACGCACTCATGCACACACACCTTTTATATTCAAAATATTTTTATATATCATAATTCAGGTAGGGGAAGGTGAGGTAAGATGATCACTTTTTTACATTAACATCCACAGAGCAAAATTCAATAGATTGCCTGCAATGTTTGCTATTTTATTAATAGTAGTGTCTATTTGGGTAACATTTCCCGCAATACCAAATTTATACCAATGCAGTGAATGAGTGGAATATGTGTTTCCGAATTGGTTGTCGATTCGATCATCTTACCCCACCTATGGGGTAAATTGATCACCTTGATGGGGAAGGATGGTCAATCAAAGATGATGCCAATTTCAATAATAATAGAACTTAATAACTTTATTAATCATTAAAAAGTGGTCACTGACGTTATCTTGGCAATTATTATGGAACTCATTTTCTACAGAAAATGTTTTAGAGCCATACTTTGTTGTATCATTGTGACAGATCACAGGCCTTTGAGTTTTCGTCCAACAATCCCTCTAATAAATGTCCACCTACTATAAATATAATATACACTATATATTATATTTATAGTAGGGGACATTTATTAG
This sequence comes from Chaetoderma sp. LZ-2023a, assembly GCA_034401795.1. Classification (NCBI taxonomy): domain Eukaryota; kingdom Metazoa; phylum Mollusca; class Caudofoveata; order Chaetodermatida; family Chaetodermatidae; genus Chaetoderma; species Chaetoderma sp. LZ-2023a. Next base: position 55,010,778 of record CM067365.1, read on the forward strand.
AGGGATTGTTGGACGAAAACTCAAAGGCCTGTAGACAGATGGGCTTGCACCACCTGTTGTGAAGAAAAACTATCTTATGCACGTCCCTCCAAAATAAAACCACCAACAACAAATTAACAAACGAAAATCAACACAAGCAGATGTTATAGACAGATGTAACTGTATAATGTTTCATGACAGTTCCATTTAAAACTTTGAGGTCCCACTTGCTTAAATCAATTTTGAAAACGAGCTGGTTTGACCTTTGCTGGCTCCCTTTTAGATATTCCGGTTGGGGAAGTTTCTTTACTATATCCTCTTTTGAGAAGCAACCAGAGTCTGATTCATCTACCAGGAATGACAGCCTCTCAAAACCTAGCTGTCTCGAAACTTTTCTGAGAAAGACACCTTCATACTCATCATCATCTATCATGTCAACGCGAGCGATATAGAGGCGACGACGTACCTTTCCGTCTAGTTGAGTAATAACAAAGTCGCCGTCAGTAATTTCATCATCAGATTCATCTTCTGAATCATCATCCACCAATTTATTCATTTGTAAATCTTCCTCGTCTGAAGATGAATCCGATGATTCTCTTAGGGCAGTTTCTGCATGACGTTTCTGTGGTTTTGTGGCATTTGAGAAAAGGCTCCGGTTAGGCGGCATCAACTTTACTGTTCTTTTATGATTCTTTGCTATTAATCGCTGTTGCTTTTTCTCCTCTGCTGCTTTGCGGACTGCTAAAGCTGTAGCTATCTCATTCCGATTAGGCGTATCTCTAAGAATTCTAGTGCTCCTTTTCTTTCTCCCACCTCTATTGGTTTTTCTGGGAGCCAGTTTGGGGAAAGGAACGATATCAGATGGTGATACATAGACACTGGCGTCATCTTGATTGTGACAGGAAGTGGACGGTCTTGGATGTGTGGCACCATCATTAGTATCCAGGATCACATCTTGTGGACGATCGTGCAGTGATCTGACATCTTCAGCTGGGACTCTCACTGGTGGATTTTCTGGAACAATGATTGCTGGTACATCTTCAGCTCTATCCTCATTAGTGGGATCAGGTCTATCCGTAACAGTGGACGCAGCAAAATCTAAATCTGTGAAGAGATTTCTGTTGTAGATATAGATGCCATTTTTTTCAAAACCAGATACAATGTTGGCATTCGCCATGGCTTGGGTCTGAGCACCTTTTACTATGTGTGGTATTTCACAGATTGTGACAGTTTGTCCAGGGTTGGATCGCATCCATGTGTCCATGGCAAGAGAATATGCAGTCTTGAAGGGACCATAAACCGTTCTATCCAATGGCTGTAAGCGATGCGAAGTGTGTGGAGGAATGGTTAGGAGAACAATTCCACTTTCCCTGGGAAGATCTACTGCAGCTAAGCTCATATGGGTCCTCATGGTTGTCCACTATTAATAGGATCGACTTCTTCTTAGAGCATCGTGTGTTTTGAACAATGTGAGCCAGATAATCAGGAAATATTAACTCATTCATCCAGCCGGACTTATTAGCTACGCCTACAGATCCAGTCGGAGCAACATTCAGGAAATGGGCATGAAAGTTAGCACGTGGAAAAATTAGCATAGGTGGTATCGTATTTCCAGTTGCACTAATTGTGTAGACTACGGTTACCAATTCCCCGCATTCAGCCGAGGTAATAGATCCGACTTGCTTTTGACCACGTCTTGTGACAACATTTCCTGGTTTTTGGACAGTATAGCATCAGCTTTCGTCGACATTATAGATATCCTGTGGTGAAGATTTATATTTATCCATCACTTTTGCAAGATTATCATAGAACTGATTAACAACATGACGATTAAAGGCTGTTGTGCACTAAGGATGACGAATCGCTAACTTATGTCTCTCCTTAAATAGCATATGCCAGTCTTTTCCAGCTTTTTGATCTCTGTCCCAGTTATCTGGTATTTCTACGTTGTTTCTCATGGCAAATTCGTATGCCAATGATCGACATTTATCAACACATAGTCCAAAGTACTGATCTGAAAGGGCCATAATATGTGACGCAAGGTAACTTTCTTGATGTTCATTGAATATCCTTTTCAGGCGCGAAAGCTGTTCATAGCCACATAAAGTCTGTGGACCATTCACTTGCTCCTTTCGAATAAACCGTTTCAGTTTCATGCGATCAATGTTAAAGTCTTCCTCCGCTTGCAACAGCTTGGCTAGCCCTCGTCAGAACATCAAGTGGTGTAGGAACCCTGCTTGTCTTCTTTTTATACTTGCGTGGCATCGTGTCCTGCAAAAACAAACGCAGTTTACTAATTCAGATAATTTTTCTGTGCTTGGAGAGATGATCCCATGAAGAAAGGACATATCAACATCGGTCTCAATGCTTGAAGGTAACAACGTCAATATGGTCTAATCGACTAACGGTTGTGGCTTAATTGGTGTGTCATTGAACCAGAGTTTTGAATTTCTTTCTGTGACACAGATAACATTTATCTAATGGCCACCCTAGAGTGGGATGATCACTTTTTTACTTTGACACCCACAAAGCAAAATCAAATAGCGTTTCTACAAAATTTGCTATATTATTAATAGTGGTATTTATTTATGTAACATTTCCCACAGTACCAAATTGATACCAATGCAGTGAATGACTGGAATGTGTGTTTCCAAATGGGTGGTTGAAACGATCATCTTACCCCACTCATTGGGTAAGATGATCACCTTAGTGGGCTAAGATGATCACCCTGATCATCTTTCCCCATGGCTATGTGATCATCTTACCCCATGGCGGCCATTTGTAAAATGCTGCCTGTTTCTCAGAAAGAAATACAAAACTCAGGTTGAATGACACGCCAATTAAGCCACAACTGCTAGACTATTAGACGATACACATATGACTTTCTTACCTTCAAACACTGAAACCGAGGTTGATATGTCCTTTCTCAATCAAATTTTACTCAAACGGTGAAAAAAAGAGTTTTAGTGATATTTTTCACGAACTACAATAGATCATCTGATCAACAACACAGAAGAGGAAGAGTACATTAATCTCCACGCAGGTGTTGTTATATGTAGATTGATTAATATATGTGCGGAGGAAGGAGGGGTGAACATCTTACCCCACTGATCATCTTACCCCACTCTCCCCTACGTTGGAGCTTGGGCGTTCTGGGCGGAAATTTAATTATCTGTCACCAAGAGAACGCCCATGCCAGCTATTCTTTTAGAAATCACTGTACTAAAATAAAAAGAGCACGCACCATGACATCAAAAAAATTAAAAGGCCTGGGAAAATATACCAGGCCAAAAATCAAAATCAAAAGTATGCCTCCCTCTCAAAAATCTTTCGCCCTTCTATGTGCTCTTCTCTATTAAACTACGCATCTCTCTGGTCACTACTCCTCTCAACTACGCGCGTGCTCGAGAAGCCTATAATTCTCACCTAGCGTGCTCCCGTGATCTCGATCTGCATGGTGGTATCATTTGCCACAGGTGTCAAACTAGGAGGGGGTGGTGTAACGTGGATTGGCTGGACAGGTACGAACCGTCCCACCTCGGCTGGTATGTTCTGAGCATGCCCCCACCCTTAGTATGATAGTACGTGTATATAGAGCCATATAAGGGAGGTTTGTAAAATGACTAAGTCTGTGAGATCGCATAGCATGCATGCACGCATGTCAGAGCTTCCCTGACAACACGTGTCAGCATTGGGAGAGAATGCATACTAAAATGTACCGAGTTGATGCATGTAATTTCTTTAAATTATGCCATCCTCGTCGCACACTGATTGTCTGAGCGTTCTCGCTATGATGTCATAAGGAGTATAAAAGAAGCGAAAAACTGAGAATCGAGACCACACTTCGACGACAGAGAAGGTGGTAGGTACGTGTGGCCAGAGCAGTACAAGACGTGGGTAACTGCTTACTGACTGCGGTTACCATACAACCTACCTGTGCCTCTCGGATTTCAGCTCTTAGTCTCTGGCACACAACCGCCGCATCCCCATCTAAGTTTTTGTATGGAGTCTTCCTGCGGATGGGCCTTGCGGCCCCAATGTAAAGTACTTGTGGTATGTGGAACGAGTGGTGATTCTTGGTGGATGACTCTTCAGATCTGCCGAACCACACCGAAAAGTGGTGATCAAACTCCGCACAATGTATTGTGTATAACATTTATCTTTGCCTGGTGCGCCGCATGAGCTATGGGGTGCATCATGTACTGTGTACACGGAAGATGCACATGCATCATTATTTAACATTCAACTGTAGCCCTTAATTACTACAGGGCAGCGTTCAACTTCCATTACAGTATGGAACCTTTTGTCATACTGTTTAAATTAATATGACTATCTAGTGGACACCTGCAACCGCAAGCGTTCTTCTTCACTGTCTTTGAGAGTGAGCTGCATCAACAGTTCCTCTTCAGATATCTGCCCAGCAGCTACAGAATCGAGCCATCTTGCGTTCCTCATGCGGGACGTATCAACTACCGTGATCTACGAACTTTCTCCGTACCGATGACTAATAGGTACTCATCTAAGTGTATTTTCATATTAATGTATTTTTTGCATTCATAGGTACTCATGACTAATAGGTACCGACCGGTCATCTGAGACCGCATTTTGTAGTTTAGCTTTTTACTGTATATATTATCCTTGTTTTGTGCTGATGTCTAAGCACCGCAAGGTCGTGTGACCTTAATTATTGTCAATACTGTGATAGTTAGTTATGTATATGGCTGCAGCCATCCTAGTTACTTGTTTTGTTTATTTTATATAAAATACTAGGACCACAGTACGCTAGGCTACACTATACAGCAACATCAAACCGCATCCTTATTCCCCCAGCATCACTTTTTCATTGAAGTCACTGTTCATGTTCTCATTAAGCATCCCTGACATGAGATCGACTAAACCTGGCTATTCTAGCTCGATAGGATAGGCTTAGAAGTAGTTAGGAATGGTCGCTCGCTAGGAGTCATTTGTGTAAACCTCTTTTCCGGATGTAGCGGATATGTAACGCCGCACAGTGTCTAGGTGGTATAAATTGGCCATCTACTTTAAGACCTCCTTATTAATATATGAGCGATTGTTTCTTCCTACGTTCCTCCAGCCATAAGGCTTATAATTGTCAGGACCTCCCTTCGACATGTTGGTGCGATCCGACTCTGGAAACCATTGGGGTTTCCGAGCGGTGAAGACTAAAGTGTTGATTCCGCAAACACTCCCGCAGTATCTTTGGATACCAGTTAGCATAAATATCCATGATTCAAGATTCAAGATTATTTATTTCAAGCTTGATATACAATATACAGACATTACAATTGGGCAGTCCATCAAAGGCAGAGCCTATGAGTCGATGGACCCCCTACACACAAAACAAAACATTACAATATATAAGGTGATAGTTAATTATACAGACATCTGTGAGTAAACACAGAACACAGGACGGCACATCTATTTTTTTGTACCATATTGTCATGATTGTTCTAGGCTTGTGTGATTACATAATTAAATCGAAAATCGTGATTATGTTTTAAATCGTGAATTTATATGATTAAAAATTAAATGATCGAATATTCGTGAAAATTTTCTATTGCATAAAATATTTCAAAACCTAACTTTCAATGACTTTTTACTGTGATCGGTAATAAAAAACATGATATTTTGCTTAGGGTATGTACGCCCATTTGCATGCAAGACATGCCTGGCTCGATTTCTCTTGCCCTGCACATGGACTTTTCTAAACACCATTGCAATTTTCGTCATTGATATTATTTTGTTGTTATGGTAAGTTGTATCCACGCTGATTAATCGAGTAATCACGATTATTTTTTAATAGTCGATCGCGATCACTCAACGCAATAATCGCACAAGCCTAGATTGTTCTACATGTAGTGTATTCTACATATAAAGGGTCTTTTAGATTGCAACTAGGATTTTTGATTGTAGACACAGGTTGTTTTTTTTAATACGGTACAGTTGGGGGGGGGGGGGAGGCGATAGGAGGGGTGGGGGGGGCGGTGCTCAACAAAGTCACAGTAGTATTTGTGGTGAGAAGTTGTTGGTAGGTGTGACTTAGATATTTTATAGTAGAGTGTCGGATTGATAAAATGGGGAGTATTAGATCAGAATCTGAAATAAATAAAGGGCATTGACAAACAATTGGGATGGATAGGACAGATGGGATTGACTCATATTGGCAGTAATCGCCCACTACAGGTACAGAGTAAAAATGAGATCTGGCTGCTAGGTGAGAAAAAGGTTTAGATTCGACACTTTCAACGCCTCTGCCCCGATCACTTAATTCCCCTTACCATGCCAAAGTAGGAAACACTGCAAAAACATTATATTATTTTTACCGGCCAGGGGTACATCTGTGGTCATTCTTAGCATAAACCTAACAACAGGTAAAATGTTAGCCCCTGGGATCAGACCCTACATGATCTGTCCCCATCACACCAGGTGACGGACGGGACACGGATCTCCCTCTAACTCGTCACAATAACTGGGTTCGGTCTTGAAACCCACCACGCCCTCACGAGGAGTTCACTATAGTTGGGTATCCATCTCGGTATCCCAGCCGTAAAAGTATATGCACTTTTCAAATGCTTTTGTAAATATGTCTTATCCTAGTGATGTTGTACATGGTTGTGGTGTGATCAGTAACATGATCGTTATATGATTCAGGAGCTGTCGTGCCATGACATGTCTGCTTGCTGTTTTCTGAGTGGGATGCTCCATAAGGTGACCATATGGAAACCGAGCATTTCCGCCAGTCGGGCATGTATCAAAAGGATAGGTAGAGCTACTTGCCACAGGTGGCCAAAACTTGGAACATGGATCTAACAACTAAAGGTTAGTTTAGGGTGTTAGCAGAAGGACCACATAAATAAAGTGGCAGCTACCAATACAGTATCTTTAATCTACATAAGATGACGGTGTCTGAATTCTCTGGAAATCACCCACCCTATCTTCACACAATTCAGCATGCATCACAATAGCGTACAGTTTCACTAGGTTAACCGCACTACACACTTAGCATGTGTTTGAACGAGAAGGTCGCCTTTTTTGCCAGCTCTCTTCCTCCGCTTCAGCGTTGAAGGCATTTTCCTGTGATGGAGGCCTGCACAAGGCACTTTCCTCTCGCAACAATAATATTTTGTTAGTGGTATAATGGTGACTGCACTAGGATTCTTCCTTGCAGGGTTACACCTCACGGATTTAAAGATCGGCGAGGTACTGCTGACGAACCCACATTGAGCCAGACACCAACTTGGTTCCATGTACTATATTTTCGCTCTCTTACTAGCAAACAAGTAATATTGTTTGTTTTTGCTATATCATTTATTAATTATGTCTAAACTCCCAAATCGAGTAAAGGACCATCATACCGGTGACACAACCAGCCGGGACGAGACGGTGTGGTTCAATCTCGGCAGCAATGGTTGCACGGCCCCACTGGAATGTTATCGTTCCACCAGCTCTGGAATTGGTCTTGGTACATTCCGGAGAGTCGTGAAACACGATCCGTAACCCTGAGAAACGATGCTAACCAGCTAGTCCACGCATTGTGTACATACGGTGCAGCGGAGCAGAATATTCGGATGGACCGCCGCGTACCCACCCCGGAATCTACAGTCCCAAACTGTACTTGCATATTCCAGAACTGGTCTAATCAGTCCCAGATCTGCAGATCTCAGTGATGTGTTTGTTCCAGCTTAGGTCATTGGTGATGTTGATGACCAAGTACTTTACTGATGAAACAAAACTTAGACTGTTTCCTTTTAGTGTGTAGTCGAATTTGATGGGTTTTTTCTGGTTTGGCTCATCATGTTGAATTTTACTAGTTTATGGTTACTTGGTAAGGACCGGTCACATTTTATATAAAGGACAAATGTTTGCGATTTCCATTCAGTTGGGATAACTAGTATAACAGTAGTAAGCATCTCCTCAAGCACATAGATAAGGTGGACGTGTCCTACCAGTCTAGGAGCAGTAGTAACCTACATGTACAATGTCAACTGAAATCTGGTGCATTTATTCAGGCCCAACTGTTAGCTAGATGGGTTAGGCCTACCTGTCATATGATATAAATATGTACATATATGGACATTGTAAATAGTACAGATGTCAATAATGTATACACCCTATTGCACAAAATGAAAAAAACAAAGAAATGATAAAAAAGTGAAAAATACAAAAAAACACCAAAGCAAAATAAAACTACAACCACTATTCGCACACTACACAACCAATGATGTAGTGAAAAAAGTTTGAGATCGACTATAGCCCCTGTACGGGCTCCCAACGGCGGAACAGATGATGATGGATATATATATATATTGGTGTACAGTTGTATTGCGAACTCTTCTATGACCACATGCACCCAGATGTACATGGTACTCGACTCCTCGCAGAAAATATCATCAACTATCTAAACACAATACCAGCCATACCATACATACTAGAACCTCACTTATTAAATGGCAGCCCAAATACAGTTGTAAATAGTAACTTACTTTCAAATCCTAGACAACAATTTAAAAATGACTTTTTATCAGATCGATTCTCAGTACTGTCAAATGAAGATCTAGAACATCATTTACATGAAACTACATATCTTAGCTTATATAACCTCATTACAAAACCTACACAGCTGTTTGCTTCCCAACAGTATGTAAATAATATAGCAAATCGATTTTAGCTACTCCACATAGGATAAATACTAGTCATGCTTCATTAAAGCATAACATAATAGAATTGCCTTTATATACCACCCCAAAGCTAAGCAATAACCAATCAAATATTGACAGAACAGGAGAACCATGTAAACAATTATTAACAACTATGCAAACAGACAACCATAACAAAACTACTAAGAAACTGGTTAGAAGTAGCCCCAATCTGTATGTACACAAACGCAGATAGTTTATTTAACAAAAGAAGCAGAACTCAAAGCACTGGTTAATAACATTTTTCCTGCCATCATAATGATCACAGAAGTTCTCATCAAAGATACAAACTTTGTAAACAATTTTAACCGTAGCGAATTCAGATAAACAAATATAAACTCTGAACAGTATCCCTACTCGAGGAATGGCTATATATACCCACGAGTCACTGAATGCACAACAAATTACATCACTAGGTGACCATTCCTTTAGAGAATCTGTTTAGTGCTCATGGACAACACACGATAAGGAAAATATAGTCGCTGGGTACATCTACAGAAGCCCCAACTCAGACATAGTAAATAACGACAATTTGCTAAATCTCTTAGACTATGCCGGAACCATGAGAGACTACATTCTAATTTTAGGTGATTTTAACTGTCCATCTATAAACTGTGTTACAGGACTTGCAACCAGTTCAGAAGGGGAAAATTTCTGTAACATTACAAGAAACAACTTTCTCCAACAATTAGTCACTGGCACAACAAGACACATGGTAAACCAGGCCTCAAATATTTTAGAACTACTTTTAACAAATAATAGTAATTTAGTTTACAAAATAAATCACTTACTGACGTTAAGAAAAAGTGACCATGATGTCCTTCAGATCTTACTGCATCCTAATATAATGAACGCCCACACCCAAAAAAGTACTCCAAAACTATTACTACATAGGATAAGATTCGTCATGAATTAGATAAGATTGACTGGCAACAACTTCATGAACTAAATAAGTACTACCGGTGCTTGGAAGTTCACACACAGAAAGCTAACTTTGTTAACCAAAAAGTATATACCCACCACAAATAACTAAAAATGTGGGAAGAAGCATCTGTGGTTTGACATCACTACCACTAAGTTACTCAAAATTAAAAAAAGGACTTACAATACATATAAAAAGAGTAAAAATCCAAATGAGTACATCAAATCTGGTATAAGAACAGTAAAACATGAATCTGAACAGAAAGTTGCATCTGAAAGTACCCTAACCCTAACCCTAACCCTAACCCAAAGTCTTTCCGGAATTATTTTTAAAGTAAAACTATTCTAAAATAAACAATAAATAATTTACGAATTCAGGAGAACAGCGCCTTAGCAACTGCTGATAAAGACAAGCCTAACATACTCAATAAATATTTTTCGAGTGTATTCACTGTAGAAAACTTAGATTTGATGCCAACTACTAGCTCTCAACATAAAGAAAATGTGCTAACTGATATACTAATAACACCAGTTGGTATAGAGAAAAAATTAAAAGCCCTGAACCCAAACAAAAGTAACAGGGCAGATGAAGTACCTGTACGAATACTTACTGAAGTAGGGAACAAAATTAGTAACCCCTTATGTATACTCTTTCGAAAATCATTAGAAGAGGGAGTAATACCTGAAATTTGGAAATTAGCAAACGTCTGTGCTATATACAAAAAAGGACCAACAAGTGACCCGAGTAACTATAGACTTATAAGCCTTACATATACTCTCTGTAAAGTCCTTGAATCATTTGAGCGAGATCAAATTATGAACTTTTTAGAAGACAACAACTTACTTTCCCCATGCCAACATGGCTTCAGACCAAGTCGATCATGCAAAACACAACTACTGGAGTACACTGGCCACACAACCACTAACATAGACAATAACAATCTGAGAGACGTAGTTTACTTAGATTTCTCAAAGACATTTGATTCAGTTCCACATAAGAGACTCCTAATTAAAATGAGGAAATATGGAATAGCAGAACAATTTTTTAAATGGACAGAAATTTATTTAACTAACAAAACAACGTGTAAAAATTAATGACACTCAATCAGACTGGGTAGATGTTATTAGTGGTGTACCACATGGGAGTGTATTTTGACCTACCATTTTCCTGTTATGCATAAATGATCTGTCAGAAAAATTAAGCTGTTATTGCAAAATCTGTGCAGATAATACTAAGATCAATGGAAATCCCACAGAATATGACATTCAGGATAATATAAATATGGTATGTAACTGGTCTAAAACACGAGAACTGTCATTTAATGCAAACTAAACCCATGTTCTACACTTTGGATATAATAGTCCAAGAAAGGAGTACACTATGACAGATTTCTCGGAATTTATTCCTTATATACAGTGTCAACATCAGAAGTAGAAAAAAGACCTACGTTTCCATATTGATGACACACTTACTTTTGATAAACACATACATTCTATAGTGTCGAAGGCAAATCAAACAGTGGAAATAATCAAATGAACCTTTACACAGTTAGATCCAGGCACACTATTATTATAGTCTCTGGCGAGACCGATTCTCGAATATTGTAACTGTGTGTGAGCACCCAGATTCAAGAGGCAACCAAAACTGAGAGAGCGGGTTCAGCTTCGGGCAACAGAACTGGTTCCCCAAATTAAAAACTATAATACCTAGTGAGGCTTGAAAAGCTTAATTTAATGTCATTGAAATATAGACAATTCTGTGGTGATCTAATAGAAACATAAAAGTTTATTAATGATAAATATAACATTGACAAAATTATCTTCTTTGAAATCTCCGAAAATACACACACCAGAGTGAAATTCTTATTTGATTAAAACATTGTTGAACAATCCAGACTAAGTCTGTGGCCCACATTAACAACTATGTTTAAAACACCCAAGCAAAATAGAATCCTCCTGAAGGGGCCAATAACAAGCCAGTGGCGTATGTCCTTGGTGTTATGAGATAGTTAAATAGATAGATAGATAGATAGATAGACCGACTGACCGCCTGCCCGCCTGCCCGACCGACCAACCGACTGATGGACTGACTGACAGACAGACAGACAGACAGACAGACAGACAGACAGACAGACAGACAGACAGACAGACAGACAGACAGACAGACAGACAGCATGGTAGACAGACAGACATACAGACAGACAGACAGACATTTATTGTTTTTTGTGTCACTCATAGCTAATCAGCAGACAGTTAATAGATACAATTGATACATGGTGTGCAATACAACCACAGACATTAAATTATATTAATTGATATATACATATATGGTGACTATACACTAAATTCACGGGTAGATTGGAGGTACGGTGCTAATAATGCTGGTAGGAGTAGCACTGTTTGGAAAACCACACACAGTAATACGATTTCTTAATCCTGTATTGTGGGAATTATGGTAGCCCAATCAGCAATGATTGCATCCCTGCCACAAGACCCATGCATCTCCATCACGAATCTGGTCGGGCACGTCAAACCGGCAACTACCACACCCCTCCGCCACAACCCCCGCATGCGACATCTGGCAAAGAAATTGCCCGTTTGACTACCAAACCATGCATGTGCTATGGAAAGGGATGCACTGACACTGATCTGACACACCAAATTCGTCCTCCCCCCGCCCACCAAAGCGATGCAGGTGCTATATGGAGGGATACAGAGCTGGCCTCCTAAATGTGACATGCTGCACATCAATGCAGGCAATTCAGAGTTGTGAAGGGAGTTGACCTTGATACACAGCTACCACTAACAGGCAATCATTCAAGTTGGGGACAATTCTTGGCTGGCAATAATACAATGGTGTTGGCACTAAATTATATGGTTTTAAGCTTAGCTTGCACATGCAGCCTGGTTGGGGGTGGGGTGAGGGTCCAGGACTACAAGTGATAGTGTGTCGGACGGCAAATAATGATGCTGCAGTTGATTACATATTACGTTGCAAGTGATTCAAAGAGTTATTTTCTTTTTTCCATCAAACTGTTAATGGCTTCGCATGTGTGAAGTACTTTTAATATGGGGAAGGTCAGTATACCAATTAGTCGTGATATGAAAATTGAAGAAGCTATGGATGAGCGGTTGTGATGATGACGATGTTGATGATGATGAATGCGGCACACTGTGAGTATAAATACATATGAAGCGATTAACATGTAATGTTTGCGATAAAACATTGCTCGAGGGAGGGCGGGGTTGGGATGTCCTCCCTCACTGGTGAAGACAACATATCTTGGTTTAACCCTCAATCGGTTAGTTAGAGCTGTAAACACAAGAAGAATTCTGATTGGCTGACATGAAAGAAAGCTCGCAAATTTGAAAGAATTTGTCAAGTAATCTGAAATTGAAAATTAATCTATTTAAGAAAATATAGGTTTCCTAACATTTTTTTCTGCTGGTGTGCATCACCAATTATGAAGGCACAGTAAGTAGGATATGTGAATTTGGGCGGAGTTAACAAATCAAGGCACTTTCGGATTACTTCTGTTGAGTCACTGGTTTTCGAATATTTTCGCTTCAATTCGTTTTCTTCTGGGATACATTGTCGCGACTGACGGCAGTTACACGGTCACTGATCTGACGTTGGGCTCCTTTTCGCGACTGACTTGGTTCGTGGAACCATGAACCAGAAACGGCATTTATGCAAATTGACGAGGCTTGTCGAGTCGATGATTGCAATTTCGTGGCAATTTTCTGAACCCACAAGTCACTTGTGGGTTCAGAAAATTGCCACGAAATTGCAATCATCGACTCGTCAAGTGTTATAAATTGCGTTAACGGCTATATCTTGATTCCAACCCCTCCCTGTGTGCTTTAGGTTTGCCACAAAATCTGGTTAAAACGCTATAAAATAAATAAAATTATCTATAATGTTTTCAATGTCTACATAATTTTAATGAATACAGTCAAAAACAGCCGCGGTCGAAAACAGCCGACAGTAGACCCAAAACAGATGCCGGTATAGCGATAACAGCCGCCACTGCGTGTAATATCTCGTGTAGTTATTTTATCATCTAAGATTATAATTATGTTTTTACTGTGAGAATTATATTATTTAATAATTTATTACCGTCAATAATATTTATTTCTTTTTTTTCAGGCGGTGGTTAATTCAATGCCCGTGCACCACTCTGGTACTACCATGGATATGTATTCCATAGACATATAGGATTTTTTTTTTTTTAATGGTATTTTCTTAACTAAACTATACTGTGCTGATTAGCCGTAATGGCATAAAAAGCAATAAAGTATATACTACCTTGTCCTACCCAGTAGGAATGGCCAGAATGGGAGCTCTCACTTTCCTATTGAGAGAAAGGATTGTCTGTGCATATTTTGCGGTTTACTCATCCAGGACTTGACAACATGCTTTAAGAGGGAGAGGGCTTCGGGACTGGCAGCTGTACTATGCTACAGTAAAACCCATTGTAAGCGACCATCATACTGAATACAAACTAGTTACAGTACAGCTAATAAATCAGTTAACATGTTTCCAGCCCACCCCACCCCAGATACATGTTAGTAAATACTTAAATACTTAAAACAATTTTGTATAGGTTTGTAAATTACAAAGTTTTAGGAATGTATGAATACAGTTGTTGTTTTGTCCTGGCCCAGGGAATATTTTGTTGGAAAAAAATTGCATAGCAGTAACTGCTAAACAAATCGAATAATGCATAGCAGTTCATAGCACTTGCATAACAAACAAACTGTGTTGAAACTGGTTGGTGTTCCAACGGGGACGAAGGACTACCAGACTTGGCAAATCAGTAGTCCGTCTAAAAAATTAGTAGTCCGTAAGGCGTTTAATATGCGACACATAGTTTACACAAATTGCACAAATCTGACATGAACAGATGGTTGAATAATTAATATTGGACTTCTGAGAATGTTATTGAGGATAGTGTATCAGTCTTCAGGTCTACAGTAGCCAGTATTGTTATTTGTCAGTATAGCATATGTCAGATTCAGAATATGCATGTACTGGCTCTGGCCAAGGTCAGGGAATATAGGAAACCTAAAATAATACGTATTGGCAGATTTGGCAATTACATTGATTGGAAGCTGTTGCTGCTTACGGCAGCAACATATCCCAGTCAAATTATTTAAAAAAAAATCAATAATGTACTCTAGGTTTGGGCGATGTTTGCCTAGCCATTACAATGTCAATATCTCATTAAAGTATCGCGATATGACGATATATCGTCTGTGGCATGGGGTGGGGATTAGGGTATGGCATATGGCATGAATGTATTTCCAATTAGTTGTGTCTACAAATTATTTTCATTATGAATCATTGCTTTCAAAACGTAATAACTACATATTCCAATCTAGTTAATAGTAATACCCGGCGCATGAAATTTCTATGTTTCACTCATCAAGATATAGTTTTAAGCAATGAACATAATGCAAATAACCGGTATTCATCACAAATAAGAAAAATAAAGAGTTTTCCTCTGTGTACTGCAATGTTTTCTTTACCTCACGACAAACTGTCATAAATTAGCCATTCTTGAGACAGAAGAGATGCGCATAGCATTCTCTGTGCAGAAAAATGGGAATTCCGTTGAATGAAATCTTATTGGCTCTGGTGGGAGATGAGAATTTACTCTTCAGAATTCTGATAAATAGACCAGCTCATCACAGCGGCTTGATAGCATCGGCATCATTAAATAATAAAATAAGATTTTGAATGAGTAAATGCATTTTATTTGAATGAAATATAATATATTATGGGACAAATGTAAGCGATGTAAGTTATTTTTTTTAATTTACCACTGGAATGACTGACTCAAGCTTGATAACAGAGCCAGTCATTCCAGTCGTAAATTTTCCCAAAAAAATTTGCCCTCAAAATAGATATTCTCCTTCGATCAATACTCACCATTCTGTTACTTCTGATATACAGCTGGCCCTGACAGCGGCTCTAGGATTATAGACTTAGAAAGCTTTACCGACTCCTGGGAACCGGGTACTCGGCTCCCAACTGCCGGGTACCCGTTTACCATAGAGCTCATTCTTGTTTGCATAGCAACAAGTGCAATACATGCTTTTTGCATTAAGGATTTTAGTGTTTTAAATAATCTAAGTCTTTAATCAGTGATAGTTTGTGTGTTCTGAAAAAGGATAACTAAGGACTATGGAGAATACCGCCCAAGACAACCAGGTTGTATTGTTCTTTATTATCCATAGTTAAAAGACTTAGGTCTCTAAATTTCGTTGTGTCGCATGTTCCAATTTCTGACCCCATAGAATCTGGGACGTGTGCTAACAACGATATATGCCAGACGATCGCCTTCTTTAAACCCCAACAGGCGATCGGCAGATATGAAAATAGGTGTTTGCTACGGTATTTCTAACACGAATATCGGCTGACGTCGTTCTCCGTAGAATCCGAGCGGGTGACGTCACACCCGGTCGCTCGGATGTTTATGTGAAGAAAATTTTTTTTCATTAATTCGCGCATCTTATTCTGGGTGCTGCGTACTAAAAAATGGTACCGGAAACTTTAGAATGATCAAGTTTACGTGCGATCACGATCGGTTTGCAATGATCGGTGGTTTCAAAATTCTTGAGTAGATGTGTGGTCTGCGGTTTTACCGTGTGAGACAGCAGTTTGATACATTTTGTTGTTTTCTTCACATATCGTGAGGCTTTCGTTAGGAGTATAATTGATATTAATATTAAATATACCTGAATGCTATGCGATATGATTCCTGGAGCCGTTACACATCCTGGAGGATCTATTATGGGTGTGTTTGTGCCCGTCGCGTTCTTGTCGTCATAATCAATGCGATCGTTGTTGTAACGTGGCGGGGTGGGGTGCGGGGAGGTTACGGTTAATTTATGAGTCAAAATATTTGAAAAATAATTGTCTGCCTTCCATCCGTGTCTCATTCCGCTTGTTTATTGTAGGTTTGTGCTTATTTTATAGGCCAAGCCAGCCCCGCCATCATGTGACGACTGCCATAAGTTTGTCCGTCTAATGTTCAAGGACCATGTCTGTTTTAGGTGTTCCCTGTGTAATATAGATCATAGGTGTAATGTTTGTGCAGTGTGGTCCGTCGAAATGATGGTTGAGTTCCTTGCCCAGAAGGACTTGGCTGGGTCTGACGCGGGGTCAGGCGGTCCGAGAGGAAATCGTGGAGCGCCCGGTTCGGCCGGTGGGGGTGCTCTACGTCCCCAGCTGGAGGTGGCGGAGATGGCACCGCCGGCGTGGTTTGGTCCGGCTATGCAGGGTTTTCTGCATAGCGTTCTGCCCACGCTGGTGTCGTCCCTGCTACCAAAGGTTGGGGGGCAGTTTCTCCCCATGCCTGGTACGGATCCTGTCCTCGGTTAGGATTCTGGACTGGTTACCGAGGGGGCCGTCTCGTACGGCCCCCTGGCGGTCCCGTCTGGCTTCGGCCAGACGGGTTCTGTCTCTCTGCGGCCACCTCCGGGTGGTCCAGTAGCGGTGGCCGGTCCGTCAGGTGTGGGAGCCGTCCGCCAGTACGGCTCCACGGTTGACTCGTCTAGTGACGGCTCTTCGGAGTCTGAAGACGAGGAGGCCGAGGAGGAGAGGTTGCTGCGGCCCGTGAAGCCGCAGGTGGAGAATATGGAGGTTGATTCCGTCCTGGACAGAACCGGCCTCCATTTGTCTGGTTTGGCGCAAGCCAGGTCAGCGGCTCCGCCTGCGGCTGAGGCCAATCCGTTACCTTGCACTGGTTCCGCGCGGCTTGGTTTGTCACCAGCCGTCAGGGGAACCGGTGTGCCGGGCCAGGCGTGGTACTCACCTATCTCACCTGGTCCGGCAGCCGGACGTGGGGTGCCGTTGGCGCCCGTGTCCGGCTATGGTTCCGCGACTGTTACGGGTCCGTACGGTTTTCCGTGCGGACCTACCCCATGGACCGGAGTGTTTCATGGGGTGGCGGCGGAACCGTGTGGTAGCGGAGTGCCTGGCGTGTCAGCCGTGGCTCCTTGCCGGGAGGCCGTGGCTGGCAGACCCGTGAGCACGTCAACGGGTGACGTGTTTGCGGGGGTATCTTCTTCGGAGATAGATTGGTCAGATGCTCTGGCGTGGCTAGCCAGAGTTGACCCGTCTGTGGTTTCGGCCACGGCCAATGAAGAAGCGCCCCGTCCGTCGGTTGCGTCGATTAGGACGGGGATTTTTCCACGGTTCATTGATTTGTTGGATGCTATTTATAGCAAACAACTAATGACCAAGGGTCAGCTCCCTGCGGCTTCCAGGGAGGTGCGGGCAAGGTGTCGTATTCCGCGGGGTGAATACGACAGGTATGGTGTAGTCCCGTCGGTCACGGAGGATGACCGATGGGTACTGGGCGTCCAGAGTGCCGGGTCGGGTGGTCCCGGTCCGGCACTAGTGGATAAGTCCCAGGTACACCAGGAAGAAGTCCTGGCCCTATGCGATGAGGGTGTGAGGGCAGCGATGAGCGCTGTCAATCACTCTTATCGTCTACTTCAGTCGGTGTGGGCTGAAGCGGGGGCAGGCCACCCTGTGCCACCTGTGGCGCTATCGTGTGTTAATGACGGCTTGGTGCTGTCAATGGACGCATTGGCAAGGGTGCAAGCGCGAGTGACGAAGTCCAGGAGGCAAATGGTCATTGACCATATGCGTCCGGCTACGGCAGTCAGGGAGCGTCTTCTTGGGACGCCCTGATAGGGCCTAGCATCTTCGGTGGCCGAGCGCGGGCCATCTTAGAGGACACCGCCAGTATCGCGCAGAATCGGTTAGCGGTAAATCTACAGCTAGAGCTAGTGCGGCAAGCGCACGCACTAGGGGCTGTGGGTAAACCGTTAACGGGACAGCCTTCAAAGAAACAGAAGAAACATAAGAGCAAGGCGAAAGCCAGGCCTATTGCGACTTCTGTTTCGGCTGGGTTTTCGGAGCCACCGCCGGCGAAGAAACCCAGGAAGGTTGTAGAGGCGCCTACCCTCCTCAATGTTGCTCCTGACCGCCCTAGAGGCGGGAAGGGTAAGGGTAAGGCCTCAAAGGGCGGACAGAAGGGGCCGAAGCGTACCTGAGGGTACGCAAGCTCCCTTCATATCTGCCTGGACCGCGCCTGTGCGACAGGAACAGCGGTGCCAGTTATACCCGTCGGGCCTAGAACGAAATGGTTCTCACTCTCTCTCGTTAAGAAAGAGGGGGGGGCGGACTGCGAGCCGGACAACCCCGTTAGACGTCGAGGCGTCTATGGTGGGTGGAAGGCTCATGCGTTTCGTCGAGGCTTGGCGAGGTGTGACGTCAGACAGTCTGGTCCTGGGATGGTTATCCCAGGGTCACATGCCGGAGTGGTGGGACTTTCCGCCACAAAATCTGTCTTTGGCACCAGTCTGGACACCCGTACCAAGGGAGCCAGACAAGTTAGAAGCCGTTCAAAAGGAAGTGTCGGGTTTGCTTCTGAAGGGAGCAATAAAACCAGCAAACCGGAACACTCCAGGCTTCTATTCAAACATGTTCCTTGTCCCCAAGAGCACGGTGGGATGGAGACCCATACTCAATCTCAGGCCATGGTTTATCCATACGCCTCGGTTCTAGATGGAAACACCGAGGTCGGTAATGGCGGGATTGAGGAAAGGAATGTGGTGTGTATCGATCGATCTGAAAGATGCATATTTCCACATTCCGATCAATCGGAGTTGGCACAGGTTTCTGAGATTTGCGTTTCAGAATCAAGTATGGGAGTTTACAGTTCTCCCGTTTGGCCTGTCGACAGCTCCGAGGGTTTTCACAAGAGTGGTCCTTGCGGTGACAGCGTTTCTCAGAAAAGAGAACGTGGCGCTACACACCTACATAGACGACTGGCTGCTCAAGGCAGACTCGGCAGCCAGGTTGAACGTGGATACTGCTCTGACTCTGAAGTTACTTTCAGATCTAGGCTGGATAGTCAACGAGGAGAAATCCGAGTTGACACCCACTCAACATTTCGTTTATTTGGGGATGCGATTCGACCTCGAGGAGGGCAGGGTTTACCCGTCAGAGCCCAGAGTGGTGGCTCTGTTAGCCATCCTCGGGAGTTTTCGAGTGGGAAACCACATTCAGGCAAGGCGGTTCCTTCAGATGCTGGGCATGATGGTCTCCATGGAGCAGGTTATCCCGTACGCTGCTCTAATGCGAAGACCTATCCAGTTGTATCTGATGTCTCTGTGGAAACAGAGAACAGAACCCCTGTCAAAACTGGTGCCAGTTTTGGAGCCGATAATATCGCATCTTCTATGGTGGAAACAGCGTCAGAATCTCCTAATAGGGGTTTCGCTGCACCTACCCCACCCCCAGCTGTCCGTTTACACGGATGCATCGCTGGAAGGGTGGGGTGCCTGCCTGGGAGAACACCAGGTCTCGGGCACATGGACTCTCCCGGAGAGTCAGCTGCATATCAATCTGTTGGAAATGATGGCAGTGGAACTGGCGTTGGAAGAGTTCCTTCCGATGATCAGGGGCAAGGTGATATTGATACGGTCGGACAATTCGACAGTAGTATCATATATAAATCGCCAAGGAGGGACCAGGTCGCCCACCCTGTGCATCAGGGTGTGGCACTTGATTCAATGGTGCAGGAATTACTCGGTTGTTTTGAAAGCAGCTCATATTCCTGGCCGATTGAATATTCTGGCGGATGCTTTGTCTCGCAGACAGAGAATCCTGCCAACAGAATGGTCCCTCAACCCTCCAGTTTTACGACGGATCTTCGAGCATTGGGGCAAACCCAACGTGGACTTGTTCGCCACAAAGGAAAATGCTCAAATCATGACATATGTCTCGCCGATTCCAGATCCAAATGCCGTCGATACAGACGCTCTGGCGATAAGCTGGAGAGGGATGCACGCTTACGCGTATCCACCCACCATTCTTCTACCGAAGGTATTGGTGAAGGTCAGGGAGGAACCGTGTCTGGTCCTGCTAATAGCGCCGTATTGGCCGAGCAGGGCGTGGTTCACGGATCTTCTAGATCTGCTGGTGGAAAATCCTGTGCAGTTGCCCGAGATTCCGAACATAATCTCCCAGGCCAAGGGACACTTCCTACACGAGCGTCCCGAAATGTTCAAATTGACTGCGTGGATGTTGTCAAACAACGTTCCACGTCGGAAGGCTTTTCTCGACAGGCTGCTGATTTCATCGCGGCTGCGAGAAGGAGGTCAACCTTCAAGTCATATAACAACAAGGTTAACAGATTTGCAGACTGGTGTGAAGAAAAGGGTATTGATACCTTTCAATCCACTATTCAGCAAATAGCAGACTTTCTCTGTGAGCTGTTCTTTACAGGACTAGCTCCCGTCACAATTGCTGGATACAAGTCAGCTTTGGCATCAGTTATCCCTTGTCTAGCCAACAGGGATAGTCCAGAGGTGGCCCAGTTAAACGTGATGTTGAAGGGAATGAGCAATCTCCGCCCGAGACAACCGGTAGTCATTCCAGCCTGGAGTCTATCTTTAGTGCTTAATGTACTGGCCAAGCACCCATTCGAACCGTTGCGTTCGGCTAGTCTAAAGCATTTGACTCTAAAGGCGGTCTTTCTATTGGCAGCTTCCTCAGCTAGAAGGCGCAGTGAGATCCATGCGCTTTCGGCAGAGAGGAACCGATTTATTGTTTCTGGAGAAGGTCTGCGTCTTCTGCCAAGAGCAGAGGTTATGTCAAAGAACCAATCTTTGAGATATCCCGGCAAACCGATCATTATACCGAAGTTAACTAGGTTTGATCGTGATGCCAGTGTCTGGTGCCCGGTCCGTGCTTTGACTAAGTACAAGAAACGGACTGACTCGTTACGGTCGAATGATAGACATCTGTGGATCTGCCATAAAAAGCCTTATGCCTCCATGGATACTATCTCTCGTTGGGTGGTCGAATGCATTCAGACTACTCACGAGATGGCGACTGGGCACCAGGTGCAGGGCGTAAGGGCAGACAATGTCAGAGGAATAGCCGCCTCGACCGCCCTTTACAATGGTGTTCCGTTATAGGACATCATGGCCGTTGCACAATGGCACTGTGAGTCCTCATTCACGGATTACTATATGAGGGATGTGTCAGACTCAGCCAATCCACTCGCTTTAGCTGTTTTGAAACGATAGTTAGTGACCACACTGCTTTTCACCCTTTTCTCACTTCGGTAAGAAAAGAACCTAAAGCAGGCATGGTCAGGCGAGAGGATGTCAACCAGATTGTGTCACTGATGGCCGAACCGGTGATTGGTTGGAGGCGGTACGTCTGAAGTCCTGTTATCATAAGGTAATTCAACAAGTGAGAGTTTTTTGTATTATGTATATGTATCATGTTCATTCATCTTATATATTCATGCTCATTCCCAGGCTAATACAAGCGATATGCAGGGAGTAGTTAACCCTCTTGGCATATTGGTGTTTTCAGGCGAGATACATGTTCTTTAGTTCTCTCCCTTTTCTTAGGAGGAAAAAGGGGGGGTGGCTGTGACGCGAATGTGATTCGGTTCCGTGAACTTGACGGTCCTTTTAGGTCTCCGTTAGTCAAGTTTGAAGTCTAAAATCTTTCTCCAAGGGGCAAAATTAGCATGTATGGCTTGCCCCTTCCCACCAGGTTACTGATCAAATCTGGTGTATATCAGAAGTAACAGAATTGTGAGTATTGATCGAAGGAGAATGCAGGAAATGTCAATTTCCCTTTCTCCGAGATCTAACAATACTCACCATTCTGTTACGGACCCAGCCTCCCAGCCCCACGGAGGCAAGCCATAGTTTTCTCTTGTTTGGTGGCTATGCAAACAATATGAGCTCTATGGTAAACGGGTACTCGGCAGTTGGGAGCCGACTACCCGGTTCCCAGGAGTCGGTAAAGCTTTCTAAGTCTATAATCCTAGAGCCGCTGTCAGGGCCAGCTGTATATCAGAAGTAACAGAATGGTGAGTATTGTTAGATCTCGGAGAAAGGGAAATTGACATTTCCTGCATTTCAGTGGTAAATTTACCCAAAAAAAATCTTGGTCTGCAAGTAGATATTAAAAAAGCAAATATTTTAATAACTACTATTAATTTTCTGTCTACATGTAAGTACACAATGGTATTTCAAAGTTTTGCCTACAAGTTACATGCAAGAAATGTCAACATATACGTTCTGGTTTTAACAAGTTTCGTAATGGTGTAACGATGGCGCCTGATCTGCTAAAAAATCTCTCGGATGGGACGCTTGTTGCGCAAATACGAAGATATTTCTTCGCTAGCTTTGCCAACGTCGGGAACTGCGACTGGTGCGTTTTCCACCAACACAAAGGGTCAACTGTAATGTCCATGCTAGTGGTGCTTGAGTAGCTATCGATCTCATTCTTAATGCTAATAATAGCAGATTCTGGCTTTAATAAACTGTCTTTCTTAGCGAATAGCGATGTCAATGTAAGGCGTAAATTTATCACTGGAATGACTGGCTCGGTTAGCACACCATTCATTCTAGTGATAAATTTTCAAAAATACTATTCTTTTGGTCTACAACTGAACGTTTTCCCAAAACAAACACAGAAGCCGTTATTGGCTGATATTAGTGTTAAAGGGTTAAGCGAGACGATCCATATAGATTGACATGTCATAATGACGTCATCAGAATAGAATGCGGCAAGTGCAAACAGATTTCCCAGTAACTAGAGCTCAAAACGAGGATGTCTTAGAGAAGAAAAGAATGGCGTCATATATTTCCGTAATAATGCAAAGTGAACAACAAAACAATTCTTTTGAGGTTTATAGCATTTTATTAAGACAAACAACATGGATTAATTAAACAGGCATTATTTTGGAGATAAATTTGATTATATCCGATTATTACTACAACAAAGAATGGATTATTATTCGAGGAGTATTACCGAGCAGACCACAGGTAAGTAGTATATATTGAACCTCTTTCAAAATCAAAATGAGAAAAATGAAAATATCATCATAACGATATACACAATATTTACGATTTTTTGAAATTATGACGATGTCGATATTCGATATATCGCGATTTTTTTCACTAATATCGAAATACCGCCCAACCCTAAATGTACCTCCCATGAATACTGTGATTTCATTGACTATGGGTAACATATCTTTTGTAACTTACCGACCTACATCACATACCCCTTTCAACTGGTAGGCTAAACAAAGTACACATCATTCAATACAATGTAAGAAGGCTGAATAGTGTTAGTGCTTAACTGGAAGCTGTTGCAGGCTATGGCAGCTGTGAGAACACTCGCGCATGCGTCGATGCGCTAACAGGAGTTTAGCATTCCCGATGATATAACTCAGTTTCCGAGACAAACATTGTCTAAATCGACCAGAATCAGCCTAGATAAACTTGTATTTTTAAAGTTTATCATAACGCTAATGATCAATAGCCATACCCCCCTATAGGAGAATTTAGATTTACAAGAGAGTCCGTTACGAGCAATACGTCGACGACTGTGAATACCCCGTGATACATATTGCGAGTTTCCGACTGGTGTCCAAACTCAAGACTGAAGTCTGTAACAGTTTATTATTATACCAGAGGAATGAAGCCGCTAACGCATACGCGCATCGCTAGCTTTTAGAATTTTGATCCGTAGAGCGCTTATCGAACTCGCGTCACCGGCGGTCATTTGTCCCATAGTGAAGGAATTTAGGAAGATGTGCGCTCTATAGCTATATATGTCTATGGACTATATCGGAAATGAGTCTCCAACGCATGCGCATCTCGCTTCCTTACTATAATGTAATGGTAAGTATTGATCAAACGAGAATGAAGGAAATTTCAATTTCCCTTTCTCTGAGATCTAACAATACTTACCATTACATTACGGACCCTGTCTCCCAGCCCCACACAGGCAAGCCATGCATTGTCTCTTGTTTGGTAGCTATGCAAACAATATGGCGTCTCTTGGTGGCGGGGACCCATTTGTTGGGAACCGGATACCCGGTTCCAGGAGCCGGTAGAGGTTTCTAAATCTGAAAGTTCTTAGGGCACAGCTTCAACTAAGCTGTTTATCCATAAGTAATGTAATAGTAAGTACTATTAGATCTCGGAGAAAGGGAAATTGAAATTTCCTTAATTTCATGACAGTATTTCTGTCAATCATGATTGTAACGTCATCCTACGTGTGACATAATTGATTATGATGTCATACATTAAACGCCATAGGTGGAAGAACCTTACCTTTCACTTGAAACTCTATGCATTGTACAACATAGCTCGGAAATAACTTTATAATGCTTCCGAAACAAATTAAAATGTACTATTGAATATTTTGAATTTAAATGGGATTGGAAGATAGGCAACAATGTTTTCCAATCCAATTATGCTCCAAGTATTCAACAGAACATTTCTTACGTCATGTTCAAAATTGTACTAAATAACATGTTTCTTTTTTTTTGTGTTTTGGAAATGTGTTCAAGCTTATTTCCGAGCTGTAGCACTTATATTAGTTCTTGTTCTCTGTTTGATAGGAGAGGGCGGACACCTCGCAAGCGGAATCAAGCCGCTAATGGTCAGACACCGACAGACCCTGTTGAGGTATTAATTATATTTAACATGCCTATCCCGTGTCAAGAGATTTACCAGATTTCCATTAGCTATTGAACCATTTCATCAATTCATAGACAAATTGACAAATGGTTCAATAGCTAATATGAGATGAGGGATGAGATTCCTCCTCCTTTTGACTGATTTCGTCCTTTTTTGAAAAATTTTGAAAAATTAAAAGTTGCCAGTTCTTTCTCAAAGGCCTGAATGTGATATTTTCTTGGTAGGGTAAGTAATATTCCTCCTTTTTATACCCCGCCAAAACATTATGTAATGGCATCGTCCGTCCGGGTGGGCGGGCGGGCGGCAGAGTGGTTTCCAGATGATAACTTCATTACCGGTTGTCGTATCGCATTGAAACTTCATAGGGTGGTTGGACTAGGTCTTGGGAAGAAACCTATCGAAACCGACGATGATCCGAAATCCATTATGTCCGCCAGCAACTGGCTGCCATCTTGAAAATTGGTTTCTGGATGATAACTCTGTTACCGTTTATCGGATCTCATTGAAACTTCATAGGGTGGTGGGACTAGGCCTGGGGAAGAAACCTATCGAAATCGACGATGATCCGAAATCCAAGATGGCCATCTTGAAAATTGGTTCCGGATGATAACTCCGTTACTGTTTATCGGATCGCTTTGAAACTTCATGGACTGGTTGGACTAGGACTGGGGAAGAAACCTATTGAAATTGACAATGATCCGAAATCCAGTATGGTCGCCAGCCACCGGTAGCCATCTTGAAAATGGGTTTCTGGATGATAACTCTTACCATTTATCGGATCGCTTTGAAACTTCATAGAGTGGTTGGACTAGGTCTGCGGAAGAAACTTATTGAAATCAATGATGATCCGAAATCCAAGATGGCCGCCAGCCACTGGTGGTCATCTTGAAAATTGGTTCTGGATGATAACTCTCTTACCGTTTATTGGATCGCTTTGAAACTTCATGGAGTGGTTGGACTAGGACTGGGGAAGAAACCTATTGAAATTGACAATGATCCGAAATCCAGGATGGTCGCCAGCCACCGGTAGCCATCTTGAAAATTGGTTTCCGGATGATAACTCAGTTAGCGTTTATCGGATCGCTTTGAAACTTTACAGAGTGGTTGGACTAGTCCTGAGGAGAAAGCTATCGAAATCGACAATGATCCGAAATCCAAGATGGCCGCCAGCCACCTTGAGCAGATACGTGACTTATTCGAGTGACTTATGGGATCCCTCCATTGTATAAGGTAATCTTTCAATACTGCTATATGTTCCTACATGATATATACCTCATTCAGCAAATAACTTGTAATGCACATATGTACGGTCTGATTGTTTTTTGTTTCTAGGTATACTGTCGTCTACGTCCACTTGATAACCTGTCTGATGAGGTCTGTGTTAAGGTGCTCAGTAATACCCTTGTACAGCTCTCTCCATCTGAGGTTTGTTTGTTTGTCACAAATTTGTTTTCATCTCGATTTTATGCAATTATATCACTAGAATTAGTTTTATACAAGGCTGCCACAGCACAGGCCAGAAATAACGTAACCCTTTAATGGTCAAATTTGGTCAAGAAAATTTTAATATGCCCATTTACAGGCCAAGAGAATAGAATTCTTGAAAATTTATCATTGGACTGACTGGTGGGGTTATCGAGCCAGTCATTCCAGTGGTAAATTAAAAACAATTTTTCTCTTGACCCGTACATGAACATTTCACAAGACCATAGCAAAGGTCGGTGTTGGCCGGTATGACCATTAACGGGTTAATATGATTCCAGAACAGAAGCGTGGTAGTTAGTACAATTTTGAACACGATGTAATAAATGTTCTGTTGAATATTTTGTGCTTAATTTAATTCGGAGCCAAATTTTAACCCTTTAATTGTCAAGCCGGTCAAAACTGGCCTCTGCGGTGGTCTGGAGGAATGTCCATTTGCAGGCCAAGAGAGGGCTATTTTTGAAAATTTATCACTGTGCCCGTCATACCAGTGATAAATTTCCAAAAATAGCCTTCTTTTGGCCAGCAAATGAATATTCAATTAACAAATATTTTGATTTTGTTGACCAAATTTGAACACTAAAGGGTTAAAGTCTTAAAGATTCATCAGGACATTGTATTTTGTTTTCGAAACATGTTTAAAAGTTATTTCTGAGCGGTACATGGTGAGCATAATTTATGTTTAATGGTTAAGATTGGTCAAGAAAATTTAGATTCCTGCCAAGTAGAGCTGGGCGGTCTGACGGTAGTACCGTGAGGACCGCGGTATACCGTGAACCGTGACCGTTGACATTTCCAAATACCGTGAATACCGTCCATAATGTTTGCGCAATATTTGCGAAATATATTCATAAAATCTGACTTGACCAAGGGTAAATAGGTGCTAATAGTGCCAAAAATACAGGCATCCCTAACTATTAGCCGAGTTGAGGTGAAAGGGTCGTTGTAAAAACAAACATCAAGACGTCAATTACAAAATAATGACAGGCAGAATTGTATGTCAAACGTACGTCTTGAAAGTCTCAAGGTAAAATTGCTTTATTTAAAACATCTAAACTCATTCTCTGGCCGTCCGCCGGTAGTAATTACACTATAATATATTCCCTATTCCCGTTTCTATTATTTGTAATTTATTACTCCAAGCACTTTTATCACCGAACAAACACGCTAGAATAAAAAAAATAGCATAAAAACTGCATGCTATTCAAACACAACAGCGATCTCGGAAAGACGTATCTGATTGGTTGTTCATGAACTAGACCGTGGGAAAATACATTACTATGCTGAATTTATCAATGAAAATTTACTAAAACGTAGTATTTGCTCGCGCCGTTTTGATCACGTGCTAATTTATTAACAACGAGCAGGGTTGAAGTCGTTATTTGTTGGTTTTTTTCTGGCTTGTTTTACGAAATTTCTTTAAGGATTAAATCTAGTTTAAGTAACGACACCTAAAAATTATAGTGTTTTAGTTTTTGTAATTCATTTTCAACTGGCTACACGTCGGAAGTTCACGGAAATAGCTTTTTAGACGCATTGTTCACGTGAAGCATGGCGAGTAACGAGTCTGTACATCGGGTACTCGGTAATTATCAGAAGCTTTGGAATCGGCTATATTCAATGTCGTGTTATATGTATGTGTATAGGCCTGTTTTCGCGAGTAACAGAATATACGACTCCAACAGAAATAAAAGAGTACAACACTTGCCCCGTTTAAATACTCGCGGATTTTGTCTGGACTCTGTTTAGCAAAGCGCTCGACTGCCAAAATAAAATTAATAGCAAGAACAATCCAG
The DNA here is from genome assembly GCA_034401795.1 of Chaetoderma sp. LZ-2023a. Classification (NCBI taxonomy): domain Eukaryota; kingdom Metazoa; phylum Mollusca; class Caudofoveata; order Chaetodermatida; family Chaetodermatidae; genus Chaetoderma; species Chaetoderma sp. LZ-2023a. The sequence continues at coordinate 55,039,222 of CM067365.1, forward strand.
ATTGAAAATAGTGCACCCAATGTCTCAAACAGCGGGTTATAGTTAGCGAGTCAACCACACCCTTTGACCGATATTTCCGTGAATGATAATAAAAATAATAAAATCGTGAAACTAAACAGTCGAAATAGCTATGTTTTTCTTCTCTAAATCAGGAAGCCGATTTATTTATTTTACCTATATTTACCATTGATTGGAGATGGAAGTGAAAAGGAAATGGAAAAAATTGTTCTAATTTCGTGGCATGCCTCAAGCTCAGATGGCGGTATACCGTGGTACCGCGGTATTTTTTCATGGTACCGATACCGTCATGTAAATATCAATACCGCCCAGCTCTACTGCCAAGTGAAAGTCCATTTGCAGGCCAAGAAAAAACAATTTTTGGAAATTTATCATTGGAATTACTGGTTGGATTATTGAGCCAGGCATTCCAGTGATAGAATTTAGAAAAGTCTACTGTTGGCCTGCAAATGGACAGTCCAATGGAGCTATGGAGAGGTCAGACTTGTGTCTGGCTCAACTATTAACAAGTATGACAGGTTAGGTATTGTATTGCATGGCATGCGTGATGTACGATCGCGTGTATATTGTGATGTATGCCTGTATTTGTTTTATAAAATTAGTTTGCGTTGATTTTCTTGCTTTGTATTTTTTCTATTGCATTAAGTGTTGTTAAAGTGTATTTAATATTCTGTACTTCTGTACTAAATACGTGTGTGTAAATGTAGTATCAGAATTTGTCTTATAGTAGCTGTGTATCCATAGTTTCTGATAACGTCTTCAATTAGTTATATTTAACATCGTGATTTAAAGGACAACGTTAATTTAGCCTCACAGTGATTGGGTACAGGGTATAGTAGTACTATACATACAGGTGAAATAACACATGACTTACTGACGTTATTGATTACACAAGGAAGTGGTCATTAACCCTATAACACTCAAGTCTGCCAAAAATGCAGTCATCTTGATATAAATACCCATTTTCAGACCAAGAGATAGACTGTTTTTGAAATTTTACCACTAGAATGACTGGCTTGATAACTGAGCCAGTCATTCATTCCAGTGGTAAATTTAAAAGAAATAGTCTTCCTGTTCTGTAAATGAACCTTTTCAATGAGAAGATTAAAAGGTTAACAAATTTGAGGATTAAAGGGTTAATGATTCTTGCTATTTATCCCTTTAATTAATAGTCAATCATTGATCAGAGATAAGATTGACAGATGTGTGGGAAACTGGCAGTGCAGCTTTCATGCAGTATGCAGTTGTCACATGTGCCAACATAGTTAATGCACAATGTATGCTAATACATGTAGCAGAAGTTCTATAAAAGCATAGATATGATTTAACATGTCGCACGCCTTTGAAATACCATCAAGAGACCACATATTCTTCAGCTACATGTGTCAAAATGATTGTGTCATTGTGATATTAATGCTGGACTATGCCTACTGACAAACACGAAATTACCTGTTAAATCAATACTCTGCAAAATCAGCCATCTATGATTCAATCAATGTCAATAGGATCACCACTAGGACATTCAACAAGACCTAGTCATCCGATCTGAAAACTAGACATCACATGTCACTCCAGATTGGGTATGCAGATGATGTGAATTTCATTAATGAAATGGATCCACTTGCGATATTAAACTGCAAAACACCTCATCGCCACAAACCTCTAGTCTACATGATTGAAGCCAAAACTGAGTTCTGGGAATAATTTAGAATTTGATATTTGCATAGCATGTATAGCAAACTGTAAATTCTATGGCTATTGGCAAAAATGTATAGCAATCAACTCTTTCACCAGTAAATCCCCTGTATCTCAATCTCAGAGCAGCAATGGCTTCCAGTCATATTAATTTCAAAATATTCAACAAAATATGAATATATTGTAAAGACTGTACCATTTCAGGGATTTGTTGTTAAAAGGGTTAATGATAGAATTTTGAAAATAAATAATAAATAGCACATACAGCTATGCATGTTGCAGAATGTATAGCAACTCACTAAATGTAGCAAATTGAGATGTGATACAAGATAAATTATGCCCTGGAGTTCACTGAACCTGTAATGCATATCTAGCTGTCCGACACACATGACGTGAATGATGAAGCGGCTAGGCAAGGTGAAATTGAGCAGAAACTCAGGCTCGCTGCCCTCAAACAACATTCAGCAGCTTTGTTTCTAAAATATCTTCCAGCCTGGCTTCTACTGACATGGAAACAATGGACCTTTCCGGTTTATCCATCCATCATATGACGTCATGAACAACTACGTGACTTATAGGATGATGTCATAATCAATTACAACATGAATTAGTCAGTCTTAAGTGTTTAATAGTCCAACCCATTGTGCGAATTGTTTGTCTAATAAACATTCTGTCAAATATTTTTAAAACGCGGAAGGCACTGTACATGTAAACAGTGTTTCCCAATGTCATAAAAATTTTTGGGCTTCGGAGTTCCATGGATGTGATTGAATCCCACACCCTGAAATCTGGGTGTCTCGAGCTGATATCTGGGTGTCTCGGGCTGAAATCTGGGTGTGAGGTATATAATCTGAAATATGTAATCTGAGATTTGAGGGTTCTGTACAACTTTTGTCATCTATGCTCAAATTAGAAAATACCATTGACTCCCAAGTGTGAGTCATGGGATCCCATGCTAGATTTTGTGGGTACTTTTGGGCAAAAACCCATAAAAATAATTAGGATTTAGTATTCATACAAGATTTTCAGGAATCCCATGGTACTCACTTCTTTCTGGGGTCCCAAGCTGTATTTTCTGGCCATATGAGAACCACTGCATGTCAATCTCTCACTCATTTAGTTTCTACAATGTAGTTATTCTTCGTTGGATCTGTGTATGTGTGTATAGATATGTGTCTAGTATCACCTGTACGTTGTAGCTGTACATTGCATGTCCACGTATATTTCCATTTCAGAGCTCTATTGCATACAAGACAGCTAATGGACAGCTTAAAGAGGTGAACAATTATTATGAAATGTCTACCAATTCCAAGCTTAAACACAATGCAGCAGTCTATTAATAAAATCCAAGTCCTATGCTACTATTAATTGATTAAGGTGTCCCTTACAGTTAAACCTTAAAATTGTTTATGTAACATATGAAATAATTATGTTGTATTGTGCTTAGTTGCACTCATACTTGGCTATCAGAAGTTAGGTCCGACATGTACTTCACATGTACCTGTATGTATGTTGAGTGTACTATGTTGAGTATGCTGTTTGTTCCTTTACATTTCTGTCCATCTATCTTTCTGAACATGTACACATGTATACAATTTCAGTTTTTCTTCGATATGTTAGATAACAAGTTCTACTTGACATAATGTCTGAAGCATATTAATGAAACTTTACAGAACGTTATTGTGATGAAGACTTGGAATCAATCCGTTCATCTGGTCACATGTCCATGTATCCCCTTCAACTTACAAAGATTTACACAAATTTGACAAAAGGAATTAATGGATTAATGAACTGCTTGGCCCAAAACATACGATGCTTCTCTCAAACCACATAATAGCGTACCCATGAATTTTAATTAATTTGCTGACAGAACGTACGTTATTGAAGAAAAACTCATGGATTTACACTTGTCTAGGAAGAGGAATGCCAGATGGGTGGACTGACCCAAAAATAAAATTTCTCACCCAAATCATAATAATGTGAAGTTTCATTAATAAGCTCAAAGTAAAACAACCAATAACCACCTCAAATTTCTTCAAGAAAATTTCAATTTGCTCATAGGAAACAGACCAAGAGAAGACGACTATCTTTGAAAATTCACCACTGGAATGACTGGCTCGGTTATTGAGCTAGTCATTCCGGTGGTAAATTTTCAAAAATAGTCTTCTTGGTCCACAAAATAGCCATTTCTGAACACCATTGCAGAAGATGTATTTGTCCGGCTTGAGTGTTATGAAAGGTTACATAATCGACGAAAGTCCCAGATCCTCCTAAGACCCATGTTGTGAGATCTGAGTATTAGTGTTGTCAGTCATCCCTTAAACTCCCGTTCCAGTCGTATATGGACGCTGTACACATAAATCATCTGGTGAATGCTCATTCGTCATGTGTATATAACACAACGATATCATGTTAATGCTTTTTTCGTTAAAATATTTATTAGTTTTTTTAAGGGGTATTAATTAAATTTATTAACTACGGATGAGATTATGCGTATGTTTCATTGTGTTGCAGTTACAATACGCGTTTCAATATGTGTTTGATGAATATGCATCCCAGAAAGCACTGTATGACTACTGCGCCTTGCCGCTTGTGGAGGACCTCATTAAAGGAAGAAATGGTCAGTTTTGGGTTATGTATTCATGCACCCACCCACATGACCCACCCACCCACACACGCACCCCATCTCCTAACTAGAGGATTGTTTTAAAAGCATTCTGATTTCATAACAAGAATAAATTTGTTTAATTCCCGCATCGTTGATATATATTTTCAATCCAGTTGCAGTGGTCAAAAGTGTCTATTTTGGAAACAGTGTTTTTGTGGCGTTTTAGCTTTTGAGTTTTGACCTAAAAAATGGCGCATGTCATCACAGGACCCCAGGGACAAAGATCTACTACGGGTCGGAGATCGCTCGAGGAGAGCGAGTGTTATTGAAAAATGCATCAAAACTTTCCATTTTGAAAACAGTTCTGCTGAAAACTGTAGCTGTTGCATTTTAGATTTCTTACCCCCAAAAACTGGAATATACGTTCAGAACTCCACAGGCAAGCTTCCACCCACATTTAAAGAAGATACCACCAGGAGAATCAGAGTTATTAAAGAATGTCTTAAAAACAAGAGTAAGAATTACATGTATGCATTAACCCTTGCATCTGGCGACACATTTATATACTGAACAATCAATACTAGTCATTCTTAGCAGAGACATTGTATTGTAATCCAGTTACCCGATGTAAATTGCACAAATTTGCTATATCTTCTCAAATAAATCTCATTTATAATATTAAGTCTTTAGCTCGTAAAGATCAGAAATGACACAAAATGACACATCTTTTGTGTTGGAAACATGTTCTATGGCAGCAATACCAGTGGGTGCCAGTCAAATTAGTTTCAAAATATTTGCTATCAAACAATTACTAAAGCTAGACAGTGACCTGAAATTGAGACACTGGAATTTCAATGGTTAATGTTTATTTTGATTAATTTTAACCCTCAATTTTGTTCAAGAAAAATTGAATTTTGTCATAGAAAATGTCCACGTGACCAAGAGAAGAAATTTTCTGCTGGAATGACTGGCTTGGTTATCTAAGCCAGTCATTCCAGTGGTAAATTTTCAGAAATTATGTTTTGATCTGCAAATGGACATTTGTCGAGACCACTGCAGAAGCCGTCTTTGGCTGATATGAGTGTTATTAAAGGGTTAATTGATCTTGCAGCCCTATAAAGACAAGCCATATATATATATATATATATATTCTCGAACAATTATGCTTCAACATATTTACTGTATCTTTGTTTCACACTTGCTTAGTACTAGCATGGGTCACTGAAGACAACTTGTAGCCAGTGTTTCTCATGGCATCTAATTTTTGGAGGTGCCAGGGACCCCACACCTTGAGATCTGGGTGTCCCAACCTGAAATTTTGGGATCCCAAGCTGTAATCTGGTATTTCCTGTGTACGTGTAGTTTCTCACCAATGCTAAAATTAGAGCGTATCATGGGCTCACAGCTATGAATTCTGGAGGTCCCATGCTAGACTTTTGTGAGAACAAATTTTGTATTTAAAAATCATACCAGATTGTCAGGGGTCCCATTCAGGCCATGGGGCCCACTGCCACTACTTTTGGGGATCCCAAGTTGCATTTTGGGGCATATACCCTCAAAAGGACCCGTATGAGAAACCCTGCTTGTAACATGCATTTATATCGATCTCCACGTAGATGTACATGATGAAAAGCACATATTTACCTTCAGGTCTCCTATTTGCTTATGGCGTCACGTCGTCGGGTAAGACGTTCACAATGACAGGAACTCCCCAGGATCAGGGTATTCTGCCCAGATGTTTGGATGTTATATTCAACAGCATTGGTCCGTATCAGGCGAAGAAATACGTGAGTTTGTTTGTTCATATGTATACACAGTGCTGGTCAGAAATAAGTGAACACCTTTACAGAACAAAAATGGAATATGTTTGTTAGTACAATTTTGAACGTAATGTAAGAAATGCTTTGTTGAATATTTTTGGACTTAATTTGATTGGAAGCCATTGCTGCCTTAGGCAGCAATGGCTTCCAATCAAATTAAGTGTAAAATATTCAACAGTGTTTTATTCTCATTTCTTTATTTCTCACGACCACTGCTATTTAAGCTGTTTTTTATTTTCTTGACTGTTAAATGTTTAAGTAATTTGTATTCAATAGATTTATGATATAGCAATCATCTGAAATATTCACTTAAACCTTTCAACGATGAATTCCCCATATCTTATTTTCAAAGCAACCGTACAGTAAAGCTGTTGAATATTTTGAAATTAATCAAATGACTTGTGACTTCCAGTCAAATTAATTTCAAAATATTCAACAGAATATGTTTATATCGTAAAGAATACTATTTTCCGGAATTTGTCAGTGAAAGAGTTAGATTTGTCTGCAGTAAATACTGTCAGATTTTTTGATGTAAGAGGTTTTTGAGGTACTATGTTGAATGTTTTGAAAATAATTTTTCGGGAGTAATGTCATTGCTGCTAAAGTCAAATCTTTTCCAAAATATTCTACAGGTTTCTGGTGTGGTTCCCTTGAAGTTGTTAAAGTGGGATCTGTGAAAGGATTAACCCTTTAATGGTCAAGCTGGCCAAAGCCGCCCTCTGCACTGGTCTTGTGGAATATCCATTCGCAGGCCAAGAGAAGACTATTTTTGAAAATTTATCACTAGAATGCCTGGCTCGATAACCAAGCCAGTCATTCCAGTGGTAACTTTTTTAAAATAGTCCTTTCTTGGCCTGCAAATGGACATTCAATAAGAAAGTATTTTGATTTACTCGACCAAATTTGACCATTAACCCTTTAACACTCATATCAGCCAAAAACGGGTACTGCGTTGGTCATTAGAAATGTCCGTTTGCAGAACAAGAGAAGAATATTTTTGAAAATTTACCACTTGAATGACTGGCTCGATAACCGAGCCAGTCATTCCAGTGGTAAATTTTCAAAAATAGTGTTCTTGGTCTGCAAGTGGACATTTTCTATTAGAAATTCAGAAATTTTCTTGAACAAATCCGAGGGTTAAGGGATTAAAGGCTTAGGGTTAGAATGTGATGTTGTTCAGGCTAAAGGTGCATTGACACATGCTCTACTCATAATCAATGCAGATTCTTACGATAACTCAATGTACTACTTACACACACCATGTGATACCCGTGGATGCAGCCGTAATGGAGCGAACTTGTACACCAAAGGTCATGGGTTCAAATCCTGCCTCTAGCTGGGGAGACAGAAAGGGTTAGAACCAGTCATGGAGTGGAAGAGTCCCATGTTGTGGCAATAATTCATTAATAAATGGAGAAAACCAGTTTTAGCTCTGCCCCGGCCATTTCTAGCTAAGCACCACCCATTTCTAGCTAAGCACCACCCACGCTTTGATCGTGTTGGGATCAATCGATCCCTGCACTCCCTGAATCGCAATTTCCAGCAAACTATACAGGTAAGCTGTTGAATATTTTAAAACTAATTTGACTGGGTGCCTATGGCAGCAAACAGTACCAGTCAAATTAGTTTCAAAATATTCAACAGGATGTTTGTTAAATCGTAAAGACATACAATTCGTACACCCTGGCGGACTATTAAGTGTTTAAGGCAGACTAAATTGAGTCATTTATGACAATTGATTAAGACGTCATGATTGACTGAGAAACTGGATTCATGAATGGAAATGGAAATTTGTGATTAGAATATAATATATCAGTACTGAGCTTCTCTTCATCTGAAATCTATGGATCTATGTCTCAGAAGATGTTTTTATAAATACACAGTCACATGACAGCAGACATGATGTACCTGCACTATTGTTTTGTACAGGTGTTTAAACCAGATCGCATGAACAGTTTTGAGGTGCAGAGTGAAGCCGATGCTATGATGGAGAAACAAAACAAGGACATTATGCCTGGGCTGATGACACCAAAAACACCAATAACACCCAGGGCTGGGTAAGTTATCTTAGAACCGTGTTTTGCAGTGGTCATGAGAAATGCTCATGTGCAGACCAAGAAAAGACTTAAAAAAATTCACGACTAGAATGACTGGCCAGCATGATAATCCAGCCAGTCATTCCAGTGGTAAATTCTCAAAAATCAAATCTTAGTATGTATTGTAAATGAACATACATTATGTATTCTATGAAAAAGTAAAAAAATTTCCTGAACAAATTCTACAATTGTAGGGTTAAAAATTAATGATTAATTTTAAATAAACTATTTCATAAGCATACTGAGGGCCGGAGGCTATAATAATTACACACTAATACATACATCATCCTCTTAGCTATGCATGTACAAATAAATGTAGAAACTACTTGTGTTTGTCAGCTTTGGTTTGTGTATGGGTGTGTGGGGGATATTTAGCCAATACCGAGTTGAGTGATCGCGATCGATTATTAAAAAATAATCGTGATTACTCGATTAATTAGCTTTGATACAAATTACCAAGACATAACAACAAAAGAATATAAATGACGAAAACTGCAATGGTGTTTAGAAAAGTCCATTTGCAAGGCAAGAGAAGACTATATTTGAAAATGTATCACTGGAATGCCTGGCTCGATTTTTAGCCAGGCATTCCAGTAATACATTTTCAAAAATAGTCTTCTCTTGCCCTACAAATGGACATACATTCACTAAGCAAAATGTAATTTTTCATGACCGATCACATTAAAAAGTAATTGAAAGTTAGTTTTTGAAATATTTTATGCAATAGAAAATATTCACGATTATTCGATTATTTAAATTTTAATCATATAAATTCACGATTTAAAACATAATCACGATTTTTGATTTATTCACGTAATTGCGTAAGCCTGACATTGTGTTCAAAAGTTTACTAACTAACACGTTTCTCTTTTTGTTTTGGAAATATGTTGACTTAATAATTTTGAGCTGTCTACTGTAGGTGATTTGATGTATCTGATCTGCCACTCAAGCCTATAGCTTTCATACGACATTCACCTCGAAATTAACACAGTTGTCTGGTTATAAGGGAACTGGATTATGCCAAATAACAATGTACCACAACAAGGATTGAAGCCTTTTATGGCAGCCGCAGTAGTCTTGATGAATGTACATTTGCGGGCCAAGAGAAGACTATTTTTGAAAATGTATCACTAAAATCACTGGTTCTATAATTGAGCCAGTCATTCTCGTGCTGAATTTTCAAAAATATTTTTCTTAAAATGAAGATTTGCTGTGAGAAATTCAAATTTGCGTAGTGTGCTGCTCAGCATTTTCGTATCTGTATCTAAATAGCATATGTATTGGGCCAAGGCACAAAGTACAAGAGATTTCTGTTGAGTCCTCGGTGTGTGATGTGTAGTGCCTGGAAGAAAAAAAGCAAATTGATCAAACAGATAAACTGGCGTTTCTAGTTATTATCACATTGATATTAACTGTTTAAGGCCTCAGATTTGTTCAAGAAAATTTCAACTTCCTTATAAAAATGTCCATTGGCAGACCAACAGAAAACTATTTTTGACAATGTTTCACTAGAGTAACTGGCCGGGTTATTGACTTATCGTGCCAGTCATTACAGTGGTAAATTTTCTAAAATAGTCTTCTCAGTCTGCAAATGAACATTTCTCAAGATGACTGTAAAAGCTGATTATGGCCGGCGTGAGTGTTAAAGAGTCAAAATAGTAGGCATGTCGTTTCATTGATCTAATATTTAATATTGCTTTAAAATTCTAATTGTTGTTGTGTTGTAGTCATGACGAAGCACGACTTGCCGAGCACCCACGCATTATAGATCCGTCAAAGATTGAAGATCTTGAGGAGGATAACTGTTACGCCATATTTGTGTCTTACATTGAAATTTATAACAACTATGTGTATGATCTGCTGGAGGAGCTTCCTTACGATCCAATCACTGGTTACAGGTATGTATGCTGTCTACCACGTGTCTATAATTGTAATTACCTGTCTTTCGGTGCATGTGACTTCATCCCGCGTAAAGTTCCGATCATCCTTTTAACCATTTAACCCTCGAATTTGTTCAAGAAAGTTTAAATTTTCTCATAGAAAATATCGATTTGCAGACCAAGAGAAGATTATTTTTGAAAATTTACCACTGGAATGAATGGCTCGGTTATCGAGCCAGTCATTCTAGTGGTGAACTTTCAACACTAGTCTTCTCTTGGTGTGAAAATCGACATTTCTCAAGAACGCTGCAGAAGCCATTTTTGGCTGATATGAGTGTTAAAGGGTTAAATACAGATACTAGAGACGAGTTCTGGATGTAAGGAATATTTCGTTGAATATTTAGAAAATACTTTGACTGAAAGATGTTTCCTTATATGGCAGAAAATTATTTTCAAAATATTTGCCTCTGGTTTGTCTTGGAGCGTTAATCCTGACCTGTATAAGAGGAGTAATCGTACAGGCTATGGCAATCGAGTACGTCATGGAATTCAATTTAAAAATGGAAATATGTGATATTTAAAGCTCATGGATTTTTTGCTTATCTGATCTGAAGGACCCAGTGCACTCATTTCTGTCCCTTCCGTCAATTTGTTCATTAAAAGGCTTACCTGATCAAATTGACCAATTGCAACAAGACTTGGATAGGACTTGGACTGTAGGGTTCCTAAACTGTTTGCTAAATTTTTTCGGGCAATATCTTGGATCTTCCGGAATTTTTTTAGTAATTCACTTAAGAGACATGAAAGACTTCAAGCTTGTAATTAACCGATGAACTGATTTCAATCACATTTTGTGACACGACCCTAGGGGGGTTGGCTTCATTCTTTCCTGAAAAATTTCCAGGAAATCATTTTAAGAGGTTGCTGAATAATTGCTGTACCAATTTTCATTGAACTTGGGTGGAAGGACCCTGGGATGGCAGGCTTCAGAACCTTTATATACAGAAAAATAATTGGTCAGTTATTTCGGGGACCATGACAAATCGTCTAAAGATGACTCCTCATTAACCTGTTAACTGATTTCCCTCAAATTTTGGTGGCAGAAGCCTGGGGTGGTATGCTTCCAAACATTTTCTTCCCGTCTGATTGGTCAATTCTGGGTTTCCAGGATAGGTGAGAGAAAATCTATACAGAAATGTGTTTGATTGGTCAGGGATGGATTTCATAAAGCTTTTTAGATATGAGAAAATTTGTCAGACATGTCAGAGAGTAGGTTTCTGTGGCAAGTGAGGTTTGATTGGTTAAAACTGCCAGGTTGCTATATAGAAAAATCAGAAGTTTTTCAGCTGTAAAAGCTTTATGAAATCCATCCCATGTTATTAACTGTCATCATTTGTTTTAAAAAAGAAAATCAAATACCTTTCCTGCTGATAACAGCCAGCTCACTCAAGATGATGCCATCCGACATGTCCAAGGCTGGCCCATACTTATCCTATGACAGCTCCGCCTAAATTTTTTCAATATAAGTGCTCTTCCTTTAGCCGTTAGACATTCAGGCTAATTTATGCAGTGTAATGTGGCATCATTATATGTGCTTTTAGAAATTGTCTTCTCTTTGCCTGAAAATGGGATAGAACCTCGTGTGGTAGGCATCATCATCATCATCATCATCGCTCATTGCCATTGTTAATCGTCGTCGTTATCGCTATTGTGTATCATCATCATCGTCATTGCTCATCATCATCATCATCATCATCATCAACATCATCATCATCGCTCATTGCCATTGTTAATCGTCATCGTTATCGCTATTGTGTATCATCATTATCATCATCATCATTATCATCATCATCATCATCATCATTATCATCATCCAGTACATCCATGTCATTCATCATCATCATCCCCTCATTTTATTGATGTTAAATTTGAGACTGTTAGTTGTTATTACACCACAAACATCCATTACCGTTCAATCACTACTTGCTAAATCAAACTATCTGCATTTAGCACCAGAGAACGATTTTTATGCTTGCTTTCGTGCCCCCATATGCTTATACCAACTCATTGTACCCCTGACCAGGCTTCTGGTAGAGTACACTCTCACCATACAGCCTGCAATAGTCTGGCACCAGAGGCCTGGTTAAGGGTACAATGAGTTGGTGTAGGCAGGTGGGGGCATGAAAGTAAGCAGCATAAAAATCTTTTGCTGATGCTAAATGTAGATAGTTTGATTTAGCAAGTAGTGATTGAACGGTAAGTATGTTTATAGTGGTTAATAAAACTACAGACCAACCCACAAGGAGGGTCTGTTGGGGGTTATCTTAAGTAAAATTTACCAAAAAAATAACCGACAAAAAATCATCACCAGCATTGCCAATGTCATCAACCCTAATATTATGGATGTTAATTATCCCCACGTTTTAAAAAAAACATCGGCTATATTGTAATCGCATCTGTCCGTCTGTCTGTCCATCTGTCCGTCACGCTAGCTCCTCCCAAACCATTGGGTGGAATTAAATCAAATTTGGTATGTGAGTTACCCATATGATTTGCAGGACAATATTTGGATTTGGCTCCACCCCCAGGTGGGTTGTGGTAGGGGTCAAAAGGACAAATCTATTGTAATGCATCTCCTCTGAAATCGTTAGACAGGACTCAACCAAATTTGATATCTGAGTTACTCATCATCATTTTACGAGGCATAAGCCCTTGGCTTGTTATTGCCTCTGGAGTTGTGTTAGTATTGTATTACTAGTGCTTGTACTTTGTTTAGTTACAGTTGTTTATTTGTTTGGTTGGCATTATTCAATGACAGCAATCAGGACCCTGGTTGACTTTGGGAGGTGCTGTGGGGTAGATGGGTTATCCCCACATCAGCTGCGGTGTGCCACCTACACTCATGGTTACACCCTTCTGCGCCTAGCATTTGGGTATATTTCTAGGTTGTCTTATTATATATCTATTAGTTGGTTATGTCATGATCGTATATTATGTCATTTTGGTGCATATCTAGTTTTGATTTAAACATGCTGAGCGTTGGTGCCTCGACCACAAAAGAAGGGAGTGAGTTCCATGTGTTAATAATTCGGTTCGGGAAAAAATGCCTACAAATTTCTTTTCTGCTGCGTTTAGTGTTGAGCTTGAATGTGTGACTTCTAGTGCGTGTCTTACTTGATCGGTCAAAGAATGTGTTTTTGTCAATGTTGTAATCATCATGGATAAATTTGTATGTTTCGATTAAGTCTCCTATAAGCCTTCTGTATTTTAGTGACATGAGGTTCAAGCCTTTAACCTGTCTGTGTAGCAGTAGTTTCTCAAATGGGGAACAAGTTTAGTGGCTCTGCGCTGGACCCTTTCGATTATAGAAGATTGTTTTTTAAAACGAGGAGACCATATGCAGTTACAGTATTCCAAAATTGGTCGGACTAGTAATTTGAATAACAGGGTAAGGGTGTTTCCATCTATGTAATTGAAGGTTCTGTTAATTAGACCAACTCTGCTGTTAGCCTTTGATGCAATTGCATTTATATGGGTATCGAAGGAGAGATTTTCATCTATGTGTACGCCAAGATCTTTTTCACTTGTGGACGGTATGATTTCAATGGTTTGTGACTGGCATGTAGTTTCTGTCATATAATACTGGGTCCTAGGATTATTTGAACCAAAGTGTATTACATGTGTTTTGTCTGTATTAAAGTGTAGCTGCCAAATCTGAGACCAATTACATACATTATCTATATTGTCTTGAAGGTTCATGGTATTAGGGTTACCAAACAGTTTTGTATCATCCGCAAAGATCTTACAAGGGCAGGTTACGGAATCGGGTAGATCGTTTATATACTGAAGGAAAAGTGTAGGTCCCAAAACACATCCTTGTGGCACGCCACTAGTGACGGCTGTCCAGTCGGATGTTGCTTCGTTGATCTTTACGCACTGTTTTCTATTGGTTAGAAATGCTTCAGTCCAGTTAATTAGTTGCTCTCCTAGACTGTACATTCTCATTTTCTTTAGAAGTCTTTTGTGTGGTACTGTATCGAAAGCTTTGGAAAAATCTAAGTATATTGCGTCTATAGGTTTGTTTACATCTAGATTGAATGTTATGGTTTCCATGTACTCCAGTAACTATGTTTTGCATGATCTGTTATGTCTGAACCCATGTTGACAGCTGGTGAAAATGTTGTTTGTTTCAATGTGGTTTATTATTGCATCACGTACAAATGTTTCTAAAAGTTTGCAAAGTGAGCAAGTTAGACTAATGGGTCTGTAGTTGCTTGGATTACTTTGTGGACCTTTCTTATAAATCGGACAGACATTAGCCATTTTCCAAATCTCAGGTATTACGGCTTCCTCTAAAGATTTGTTAAATAGGATGCTAAGGGGTACACTGATCTCTTTTGCTAGTTCAATCAAAATTCATATGGGTATGCCGTCTGGTCCATGACTTTCATTTGGGTTTAGTTATTTAGTTTGGCTTCAATAGTCTCTGGGCCTATAGAAATGTCTGGTAAAACAATGTTTGTGATATTGGGGATATTTTCTGGCATTGTATTTACGTTCTCTTCTGTAAATACGCTTTGCAAAATAGATGTTCAAAACTTCAGCCTTTTCTATATCATTTGTACACACTTCATCGTTTGAATATTTAAGTTGGCCTACTGTTTCTTTGAGAGTTGTTTTGCTTTTGACATATTTCCAAAAGGATGTGGGTTTTTTCTTGCATTCTGTAGCTATATTTCGTTCGAATGACCGTTTGGCTTGTTTGATACATGATGTAGAATTATTCCTTGCCATTTTATATTGGTTATAATCATCAGAACTCTTTGTTTTCTTGTATTTTTTGTACAGTTTGTTTTTTGCTTTAAGGGTGTGTGTGGCACTGGAAGTAAGCCATAGGTGTTTCTGTTTACTCGACTTGTTTGTTTTTGGGATGTGTTGATTTAGCATTGTGGTTAAGATGTTGTAAATAAGGTTCCATGCTTCTGGTGTATGAAGTTCCTGCATGTTTGTCCAGTCAATATTGCTAACTTCCCTGCGCATGTCGTTGTACCTACCTTTATTCAGCAAAAGTTTGGGCAAATATGATTCAGTTGAAACATTAAATATATAGGCGTGAAGGTTTATTTGTAAGACATCGTGATCGCTTTTTCCTAACGGGGCTAGATGAAATATGTCATTGATAATGTTTGTACTGTTTCCGAAAATGAGATCTAAGATATTTGATTCCTGGTTTATCCTGTGTCTTGTTGGTTTTAATACAAACTGGTAGAGAAAATTGTTTCTTATGGTATTGATAAAGTTGTCACTATCATGAGTGCATGAGAGACCAGAAGGTCAGTTGATATCTGGGAAGTTAAAGTCTCCTGTAATCAAATTGTGGTCTGGTTTTAGTTTAATCTGATTGCGGAGTGCAAGAGCCATTTAGATTTGGCTCTGCCCCAGGGGGTGGGGGACAGGTCAAAAGGTCAAGTTTTAACCTACGGAAATTGATTGTAACGCATCTCCTCCTAAACCGTTGGACAGATTTCAACCAAATTTGTTTTGTGGGTTACCCATATCAATGTGGAGTACATGAGCACATTGAGATTTGGCCCCGCTCCAGAGGGTGTGGGGTCAAACGGTCAACAAATTGATTGTAATGCAACTCCTCTGACACTATTCGATGGAACTCAACAAAGTTTAGTATGTCGGTTAACCATATCAATGTGGAGTGAATGAGCACATTTGGCTCCGCCCCGGGGGTGGGTTGCGGGGTGTGTCAAAGGTTCAAAGCGGTGAATGTGGAGATTTGCGATGCCGCGTCATCGACCGATAAATCTAGTTTGAAACTTGTGGTTATTAATATTTCCTAGTCAAATTTAAAAAGACACGATTCTATAGAATACAGATTGGAGAAAAATGCATCTATTAGTACGACATGTGGATGCCATTATGTTGAATTGATAACTTATTGAAAATACAGGGTGTTGTGAATGATTAGTACATGCCAATAAAATAAATACATGCCTTTGTCTAATCTGACTAGTGTGATTGAATTGGTCTAGACATTGATTCTGAGAATCCAATGACCAATCATTTCCCAGCATTGTCTACGTAGTAGAACTCAATAGCCGCTACTCAGGACGTTAATTCACCTGAGAGGAGTGCTTATACTAGGCAGGTGGTGTTTCTCTAGAGGGTCAAATTTACATTGATTTCAAAAGCATATTTGGGACCTGAGAAAGTTTTTGTTATTGATTGATAGGATCTTAATAGCAATGTTGGCTTGTGGAGGGTATGATTGTATTATATTTAAATAGCGCACAGGGGAGTGTTTAACTGTTTAATGGTGAAATTTGACCCAAAATAATTTTATTATTTATTTATTCAATGTTCATTTGCAGGCCAAGAGAAGACTATTTTTGAAAATTTACCACTGGAATGACTGGCTTGATAATTTTCAAAAATAGTTTTATCTTAGCCTGGAAATGGACATCCAGACCACTGTAGAGGCTAGGTTTGACCGGCTTGACCCTTAAATGGTTAAACTTCAAGATTTGCACAGCGGGCTGCCTCTCATTGGTGATTGTTATTATGGATTTTCTACTGAAATTCGAAAAATTAATATTCAAAGTGGTCAAGTTAATTTCAAGATATTCAGAGAAATGTTAGTAACATCATAGCTGATCTGATTACTGCAGATCTGAAGTAGACATTAGGCTCGCAAAGATTAAGCCTATCTCCAAGTAGTATCAACTCTACATTCAAGATTGCTGGATATAAGTGTGCATTATTCTCAGCTGTTCTTTTACAAGTGGCTTGTTATAAATGATATGCCTTTGGAATAAAACAGTGGTGGTTCTGTTAGACAGGTGGTCGTTATATAAGGCCACCTAGGCTTGCGCGATTACGTGATTAAATAGAAAATCGCGATTATGTTTTAAATCTTGAATTTATATGATTAGAAATTAAATAATCGAATAATTGTGGATATTTTCTATTGCATAAATACCATTGCAATTTTTCTCATTGATATTCTTTTGTTATGTCTTGGTAATTTGTATCCAAGCTGATTAATCGAGTAATAAAAAATAATCGATCGTGCTCACTCAAACGCAATAATCGCACACGCCTAAGGCCACCTCTCTTGACCCTTTAATGGTCAAATTTGGCCAAGAAAAAAAAAATTTGCTTATTGAATGTCCATATGCAGGCCAAGAGAGGACTATTTTTGAAAATTTACTATTGGAATGACTGGCTCGGTTACAATTTCAAAATTTGTCTTCTTTTGGCCTGCAAATAGACAGTCCCAAAGACCACTGCAGAGGCCGGTTTTGGCTGGCTTGACCATTGAAGTGTTAACCCTTGCCACTCTGATGGAAATATTATACCTTTACTCTGTCAATAGCAAAGAAACTGGTGTACATGTGTACATGTGTACATTTTAAAACAATTTTCATTGTTACATCTTCCACCAAATTTGTTGAAAAATAAAATATAGTACTTTTAATTTAATTTAAAAATGAAAAATTTGTACATCAGAGTTTAAAGGTTTGAAGAATGATCGTCATTAGGCTCGTAATGGCAGGTGGTCTCCTGAGCAGGTTTGGCTGTAATATGCACATTCCTATATGAGGTGAATTTTTACATGTATTTGTCAAGAAAATTAAAATTTTTGTCCGGTGAATTGTCTATTTGTAAGCTAGGCCCTAGAGAAGACTATTTTTGAAATCTTACCACTGAAATAACTGGCTTCATGTCATATAAGTAAGCTAGGTGTTTCTGTTTACTCGACTTGTTTGTTTTTGGGATGTGTTGATTTAGCATTGTGGTTAAGATGTTGTAAATAAGGTTCCATGCTTCTGGTGTATGAAGTTCCTGCATGTTTGTCCAGTCAATATTGCTAACTTCCCTGCGCATGTCGTTGTACCTACCTTTATTCAGCAAAAGTTTGGGCAAATATGATTCAGTTGAAACATTAAATATATAGGCGTGAAGGTTTATTTGTAAGACATCGTGATCGCTTTTTCCTAACGGGGCTAGATGAAATATGTCATTGATAATGTTTGTACTGTTTCCGAAAATGAGATCTAAGATATTTGATTCCTGGTTTATCCTGTGTCTTGTTGGTTTTAATACAAACTGGTAGAGAAAATTGTTTCTTATGGTATTGATAAAGTTGTCACTATCATGAGTGCATGAGAGACCAGAAGGTCAGTTGATATCTGGGAAGTTAAAGTCTCCTGTAATCAAATTGTGGTCTGGTTTTAGTTTAATCTGATTGCGGAGTGCAAGAGCCATTTAGATTTGGCTCTGCCCCAGGGGGTGGGGGACAGGTCAAAAGGTCAAGTTTTAACCTACGGAAATTGATTGTAACGCATCTCCTCCTAAACCGTTGGACAGATTTCAACCAAATTTGTTTTGTGGGTTACCCATATCAATGTGGAGTACATGAGCACATTGAGATTTGGCCCCGCTCCAGAGGGTGTGGGGTCAAACGGTCAACAAATTGATTGTAATGCAACTCCTCTGACACTATTCGATGGAACTCAACAAAGTTTAGTATGTCGGTTAACCATATCAATGTGGAGTGAATGAGCACATTTGGCTCCGCCCCGGGGGTGGGTTGCGGGGTGTGTCAAAGGTTCAAAGCGGTGAATGTGGAGATTTGCGATGCCGCGTCATCGACCGATAAATCTAGTTTGAAACTTGTGGTTATTAATATTTCCTAGTCAAATTTAAAAAGACACGATTCTATAGAATACAGATTGGAGAAAAATGCATCTATTAGTACGACATGTGGATGCCATTATGTTGAATTGATAACTTATTGAAAATACAGGGTGTTGTGAATGATTAGTACATGCCAATAAAATAAATACATGCCTTTGTCTAATCTGACTAGTGTGATTGAATTGGTCTAGACATTGATTCTGAGAATCCAATGACCAATCATTTCCCAGCATTGTCTACGTAGTAGAACTCAATAGCCGCTACTCAGGACGTTAATTCACCTGAGAGGAGTGCTTATACTAGGCAGGTGGTGTTTCTCTAGAGGGTCAAATTTACATTGATTTCAAAAGCATATTTGGGACCTGAGAAAGTTTTTGTTATTGATTGATAGGATCTTAATAGCAATGTTGGCTTGTGGAGGGTATGATTGTATTATATTTAAATAGCGCACAGGGGAGTGTTTAACTGTTTAATGGTGAAATTTGACCCAAAATAATTTTATTATTTATTTATTCAATGTTCATTTGCAGGCCAAGAGAAGACTATTTTTGAAAATTTACCACTGGAATGACTGGCTTGATAATTTTCAAAAATAGTTTTATCTTAGCCTGGAAATGGACATCCAGACCACTGTAGAGGCTAGGTTTGACCGGCTTGACCCTTAAATGGTTAAACTTCAAGATTTGCACAGCGGGCTGCCTCTCATTGGTGATTGTTATTATGGATTTTCTACTGAAATTCGAAAAATTAATATTCAAAGTGGTCAAGTTAATTTCAAGATATTCAGAGAAATGTTAGTAACATCATAGCTGATCTGATTACTGCAGATCTGAAGTAGACATTAGGCTCGCAAAGATTAAGCCTATCTCCAAGTAGTATCAACTCTACATTCAAGATTGCTGGATATAAGTGTGCATTATTCTCAGCTGTTCTTTTACAAGTGGCTTGTTATAAATGATATGCCTTTGGAATAAAACAGTGGTGGTTCTGTTAGACAGGTGGTCGTTATATAAGGCCACCTAGGCTTGCGCGATTACGTGATTAAATAGAAAATCGCGATTATGTTTTAAATCCTGAATTTATATGATTAGAAATTAAATAATCGAATAATTGTGGATATTTTCTATTGCATAAATACCATTGCAATTTTTCTCATTGATATTCTTTTGTTATGTCTTGGTAATTTGTATCCAAGCTGATTAATCGAGTAATAAAAAATAATCGATCGTGCTCACTCAAACGCAATAATCGCACACGCCTAAGGCCACCTCTCTTGACCCTTTAATGGTCAAATTTGGCCAAGAAAAAAAAAATTTGCTTATTGAATGTCCATATGCAGGCCAAGAGAGGACTATTTTTGAAAATTTACTATTGGAATGACTGGCTCGGTTACAATTTCAAAATTTGTCTTCTTTTGGCCTGCAAATAGACAGTCCCAAAGACCACTGCAGAGGCCGGTTTTGGCTGGCTTGACCATTGAAGTGTTAACCCTTGCCACTCTGATGGAAATATTATACCTTTACTCTGTCAATAGCAAAGAAACTGGTGTACATGTGTACATGTGTACATTTTAAAACAATTTTCATTGTTACATCTTCCACCAAATTTGTTGAAAAATAAAATATAGTACTTTTAATTTAATTTAAAAATGAAAAATTTGTACATCAGAGTTTAAAGGTTTGAAGAATGATCGTCATTAGGCTCGTAATGGCAGGTGGTCTCCTGAGCAGGTTTGGCTGTAATATGCACATTCCTATATGAGGTGAATTTTTACATGTATTTGTCAAGAAAATTAAAATTTTTGTCCGGTGAATTGTCTATTTGTAAGCTAGGCCCTAGAGAAGACTATTTTTGAAATCTTACCACTGAAATAACTGGCTTCATGTCATATAAGTAAGCTAGGTGTTTCTGTTTACTCGACTTGTTTGTTTTTGGGATGTGTTGATTTAGCATTGTGGTTAAGATGTTGTAAATAAGGTTCCATGCTTCTGGTGTATGAAGTTCCTGCATGTTTGTCCAGTCAATATTGCTAACTTCCCTGCGCATGTCGTTGTACCTACCTTTATTCAGCAAAAGTTTGGGCAAATATGATTCAGTTGAAACATTAAATATATAGGCGTGAAGGTTTATTTGTAAGACATCGTGATCGCTTTTTCCTAACGGGGCTAGATGAAATATGTCATTGATAATGTTTGTACTGTTTCCGAAAATGAGATCTAAGATATTTGATTCCTGGTTTATCCTGTGTCTTGTTGGTTTTAATACAAACTGGTAGAGAAAATTGTTTCTTATGGTATTGATAAAGTTGTCACTATCATGAGTGCATGAGAGACCAGAAGGCCAGTTGATATCTGGGAAGTTAAAGTCTCCTGTAATCAAATTGTGGTCTGGTTTTAGTTTAATCTGATTGCGGAGTGCAAGAGCCATTTAGATTTGGCTCTGCCCCAGGGGGTGGGGGACAGGTCAAAAGGTCAAGTTTTAACCTACGGAAATTGATTGTAACGCATCTCCTCCTAAACCGTTGGACAGATTTCAATCAAATTTGTTTTGTGGGTTACCCATATCAATGTGGAGTACATGAGCACATTGAGATTTGGACCCGCTCCAGAGGGTGTGGGGTCAAACGGTCAACAAATTGATTGTAATGCAACTCTTCTGACACTATTCGATGGAACTCAACAAAGTTTAGTATGTCATTAACCATATCAATGTGGAGTGAATGAGCACATTTGGCTCCGCCCGGGGGTGGGTTGCGGGGTGTGTCAAAGGTTCAAAGCGGTGAATGTGGGGATTTGCGATGCCGCGTCATCGACCGATAAATCTAGTTTGAAACTTGTGGTTATTAATATTTCCTAGTCAAATTTAAAAAGACACGATTCTATAGAATACAGATTGGAGAAAAATGCATCTATTAGTACGACATGTGGATGCCATTATGTTGAATTGATAACTTATTGAAAATACAGGGTGTTGTGAATGATTAGTACATGCCAATAAAATAAATACATGCCTTTGTCTGATCTGACTAGTGTGATTGAATTGGTCTAGACATTGATTCTGAGAATCCAATGACCAATCATTTCCCAGCATTGTCTACGTAGTAGAACTCAATAGCCGCTACTCAGGACGTTAATTCACCTGAGAGGAGTGCTTATACTAGGCAGGTGGTGTTTCTCTAGAGGGTCAAATTTACATTGATTTCAAAAGCATATTTGGGCCCTGAGAAAGTTCTTGTTATTGATTGATAGGATCTTAATAGCAATGTTGGCTTGTGGAGGGTATGATTGTATTATATTTAAATAGCGCACAGGGGAGTGTTTAACTGTTTAATGGTGAAATTTCACCCAAAATAATTTTATTATTTATTTATTCAATGTTCATTTGCAGGCCAAGAGAAGACTATTTTTGAAAATTTACCACTGGAATGACTGGCTTGATAATTTTCAAAAATAGTTTTATCTTAGCCTGGAAATGGACATCCAGACCACTGTAGAGGCTAGGTTTGACCGGCTTGACACTTAAATGGTTAAGCTTCAAGATTTGCACAGCGGGCTGCCTCTCATTGGTGATCGTTATTATGGATTTTCTACTGAAATTCAAAAAATTAATGTTCAAAGTGCTTAAGTTAATTTCAAGATATTCAGAGAAATGTTAGTAACATCATAGCTGATCTGATTACTGCAGATCTGAAGTAGACATTAGGCTCGCAAAGATTAAGCCTGTCTCCAAGTAGTATCAACTCTACATTCAAGATTGCTGGATATAAGTGTGCATTATTCTCAGCTGTTCTTTTACAAGTGGCTTGTTATAAATGATATGCCTTTGGAATAAAACAATGGTGGTTCTGTTAGACAGGTAGTCGTTATATAAGGCCACCTAGGCTTGCGCGATTACGTGATTAAATAGAAAATCGCGATTATGTTTTAAATCTTGAATTTATATGATTAGAAATTAAATAATCGAATAATTGTGGATATTTTCTATTGCATAAACACCATTGCAATTTTTCTCATTGATATTCTTTTGTTATGTCTTGGTAATTTGTATCCAAGCTGATTAATCGAGTAATAAAAAATAATCGATCACGCTCACTCAAACGCAATAATCGCACACGCCTAAGGCCACCTCTCTTGACCCTTTAATGGTCAAATTTGGCCAAGAAAAAAAAAATTTGCTTATTGAATGTCCATATGCAGGCCAAGAGAGGACTATTTTTGAAAATTTACTATTGGAATGACTGGCTCGGTTACAATTTCAAAATTTGTCTTCTTTTGGCCTGCAAATAGACAGTCCCAAAGACCACTGCAGAGGCCAGTTTTGGCTGGCTTGACCATTGAAGTGTTAACCCGTGCCACTCTGATGGAAATATTATACCTTTACTCTGTCAATAGCAAAGAAACTGGTGTACATGTGTACATTTTAAAACAATTTTCATTGTTACATCTTCCACCAAATTTGTTGAAAAATAAAATATAGTACTTTTAATTTAATTTGAAAATGAAAAATTTGTACATCAGAGTTTAAAGGTTTGAAGAATGATCGTCATTAGGCTCGTAATGGCAGGTGGTCTTCTGAGCAGGTTTGGCTGTAATATGCACATTCCTATATGAGGTGAATTTTTACATGTATTTGTCAAGAAAATTAAAATTTTTGTCCGGTGAATTGTCTATTTGTAAGCTAGGCCCTAGAGAAGACTATTTTTGAAATCTTACCACTGAAATAACTGGCTTCATGTCATATAAGTAAGCCAGTCATTCCTTTGTTAAATTGTCGAAAAGAGTCCTCTGAGCTTGGTCAAAATCCAATTTTTAATGGGAGCCAGTAGAAGAAAGGCTGCTGTATATTTTTGAAACATTGTTGCTGACAGCTTACAGCACGATTGTTTCCAAAATCAAGGCCGGATATTGTATAACATGAAATGGAGGTTAGGAAATCTGCTATTTAAATGGTCTAAGGGGTAATTGTTAAAGGCAAGGCAGGAATGCTTATAGAGACTTTTACTATTACATGATTAAAACGAAAATTGTGATTATCTTTTAAATCATGCGTGTACATGTATATAATAAGAAATTAAATAATTGAGTAATCATGAATAATTTCTGCTGCATAAAATATTTCAAAACTTGTCTTAATTAGTCTTTAATGCAATCAGTCACGAAAATTTACATTTTGCTCAGCGAATATATGTCGATTTGCAGGCCAAGAGAAGGCTATTTTTGAAAATGTATCACTGGAATGCCTGATGAGCATCGAGCTAGGCATTCCAGCAATACATTTTCAAAAATAATCTCTTGGCCTGCAAATAGATATTTCTAAACACCATTGCAGTATTAGTCATTGATATATTGTATGCCTTTGTCTGTATAATGTCTGTATAATTTGTATACAGGTTGATTAATCGAGTAATTACGATTATTCTTAACTAATCAATCGTAATCACTCAGCAATAATCGCGCAAACCCTATGCTGATGATCCCCACCCAAGCTGCCACCCTGCTGTTGAGTATTATTCACGTTAAAACAACGACAAACAATCTCTTAAATTATAACATAGCTTTTGATCATGAGAAAATGTGATCAAATTGTCATTCTTCCCCTTCCCCCCCCCCCCCCATGATGTCTTCATTGACTGCATTAGCATACAGCATTAGTATATATTTTCCCGGGTAATTGATCACTGACCTGTTGTTGAGGACAGGCGAGTATGAATGTATATCTATGATGTATACATATTCTTCCAGTTATTTCCTGCGACTGAAACACCCCCCCCCCCTCCCCGGTAATTTTGAAGACCCAACTGATATGATTGTTTGTGAGCGACTAGTCATACCAGCAAACAGTTAAAAAAAATCATCCCTACATGTACTGTAGATCCGCATCTTTTCGGAGTAAAATAATTGTCAGACGTAATGAACAATGAGTTTGTGGGTAATTAGTGATTTGTTGATTGTGAGAATCATGTATCTGACATGTCTGAAAGTTCTTGCTGTCGAACAGCATCCAGCATGTCCAGCAATTTCATTCACAAAAATTTTCTGTCGGCACTCCTACATGTTTTTATAACATTTAGAATTCAGGTACTCTTTAATGGTCATGCCGATCAAAACCAGCCTCTGCAGTGATCTTGAGGAATGTCCAGTTACAGGCCAAAATAAAATTGTTTGAAAATTTACCACTAGACTGACTGTCTCTATAAATAAGCCACTCATTCCAGTATTTAAGAAAATTTTGATAGTATTTCTCTTTACATGTAAATGGACATTGACAAAGAATCCATTTTCTTGACCAATCTTGACCATTAAATGGTCACTCCTTTTCAATAGAAATCAAAAGAAATCGAAAAACTCATTTACAGTGTAAGAAATGTTCTGTTTAATATTTTGAAGCTAATTTGACTGGAAACTGTTGGTTCCAATCAAAATAGTTTCAAAATATTCAACAACGTTAATACCTGTAATTTCTGTACAATTGTCTTGAAATTGAATCTCTGTGATGCTGGGGTTTAAAAGGCTTAATATTATGGTTTGTCTACTTTCCAATTTATCTTGGCTAATATGTAAATGTTTTTTCTAATTTTTTTCTAGCTTTGGAGAACTCAGTCCCCAATGCCCCCTCCCCAAATAAGTTCAATGTTCAATAAGTTAAACTCATATCCTGCCCAATGCTTTATAATTGTGTGTTTATGTAGATTTGTAGACAGGAAATCTCTACATTAGTTAATGATCTGCCCCCTGTGGATTGGTTGTTATTACAAGCTGGTTAATTGTCATTGCTGGTCTGGTGCTATGATCACATTCAAACCAGCTTGGTGATGGTCTTGTTTCATACCTTTAGTATAAAATGTCAGAGGATAGAAGTTAATAATCATAGGTTAATCTCTTACAGAGGGGGAGGTTTTAAATGGAGCTGTAATAGTAAATTTATACTGTTGCTAATATAGGTTTTAATTTATTTTTCATACATTTTAATATTTGTATATAGTTTGTATATAGTAAGGTGTTAGACAACTGTGAACATTACCAAAAAAGAGAATTGTTTCAAACTACTTGTGTTTTGTTATACTGACTATTGACACTGGAAAGTAAAAGTAAAAATTTAATCTAAAGTTAAATGATAAAAAATAACAGTCAAATATACATAATCTAGAATTTATCTCTTCATATTCTGATTGCTACAAAGTGCTTCGAAGCAGTGCTACTTTAACTCAGGTGCTATTAGAAATTAAGTAATTATCACAATATTTAGTGCTAATTAATACAGTGCTATTGATTATTTTCAGTTTTAAAATTTAAAATGAAAATTTTCTAAGTTATTTAATTTTGTATGTAGATATAAGGTAAGTTGAAATTTACCCTAGCTAATGTTTAGGATCATTTTATCTGTTATTAATTCACCCCCCCCCCCTCCTATAATTGTCTGTATTCATTTTGAATGTGTTGTTGCTGCAAACTGTTGCTTTCTGTCTACAAAAACAGAACTCACTGTACTATATGCCTACTATTCCTTTTCACTAATGGATTCCCAATGTCTCCATTTCAGGACAACCATACAAGAAAGCTGTTGCATATTTTGAAATTAACAACACCGGAAAGCTTTACTGTCTTAGGCAGCAATGGCTTCCAGTCATATTGATTTCAAAATATTCAACAGAATATACTATTTCTCGGAAGGAATTTACTTTTTCATAGAGTTGTCATTGAGAGGGTTAAACTACAATGTAGTTCAACCATAGAGTCCTGATTCAGAAAAATTGTTTGACCGGTTCTCGTGTACATTTTGAACGTGTACATACCTGCCTAATCCAGTCAAAGTAATTTCAAACTATTCAACATCTTACATGCACCTGTTTGGTTGTTTTGAACTTGAGATACTGGGATGGCTAGGATTAACCCTTTAATCCTTTGGTGGTCAAGATTTGTCCACAAAATTACAATTTTTAATGTATTGAATGATCATTTGCAGACCAAGAGAAGACAATTTTTTGAAATTTACCACTGGAATGACTGGCTCTGTTATTGAGCCAGTCATTCCAGTTGTAAATTTTCAAAAATAGTCTTCTCATGGTCTGCAAATGGACATTCCTCAAGACCACTGCCGAGGTCAGTTTTGGCCGGCTTGATCATTGGAGGGATAACCTTTGAAATTTCAGTCTCAGTTTGAGATAGTTGTGTGCGTATTTGATTGATGTCTTGTGTGTTTGTAATTCTGTGATAATTTTGACTAGTTGTCAATTGTCATTGATGTAATTAATCATCATCATCTCCATGGCCATCATCATCTTCATCATCATCATCATCTTCATCATAGTAATCACCACGATCGTCATCATCGTCATCCCCCCTAGCATTCTCTTCCATTCACGATCTGAACCACTTCACAGTACTATTTTATGGTATGTTTAACTTTTTGCTAAATATAAACTTATTCCTTGCAGACCACCACAGTCAAAGATTCTGCGTGAAGACCCGTATCGCAATATGTACGTCCACAACTGCGTGGAAGTGGAAACTAAGAGTCCACAGGAAGCATTAAATGTGTTGTATAAAGGTGAGAGGAACACAGTACATGACGCTATAAACACTGTCTTATCATTTTATTCTTGAGTAGTTTACAGTGAGTACAGCTAAAAAAAACGTAACATGTTTCCAAAACATAAACAGAAACATGTTAGTACAATTTTGAAAGCAATGTAAGAAACATTCTGTTGAATATTTTGAACATGATTTGATAGGAAGACATCGCTGCCTTATGAAGCATTGTCTTCCAACCCAATTGTATTCAAAATATTCCTTTTGGAAACATGTTAACCCTTTAACACTCATCAGCCAAAAACGACTTCTGCAGTGGGCATGAGAAGTGACCATTTGCAGACCAAGGGAAAAGTTACCACAGGAACGACTGGCGCAATAAACGAGTCAATCATTTCAGTGATAAATTTTTGAAAATAGTCTTCTCTAGTCTGCAAATGGACATTTTCTATGAGAAAATTTAAATTTCCTCGAACAAATTTGATGGCCAAAGGGTTCAGTTATTTCTGAGCTGTATTGTGTCTATGTTAGCGCCTCTTCCTCCGAGGAAAGGTAGAAATAATGCCCATTGTACATGTACATGTATATGAAGAAAATAATTTTCATGGACTTGTACAGTGCTACAGTTATTTATGTTGAATGTCATTGAATTGTAGGTCAGAGAAGACGTAAAGTTGCACACACAGCATTAAATACAGAGTCAAGTCGCAGTCACAGTGTGTTTAACATCCGGCTTGTTCAAGCGCCACTCGATCCTGTTGGTGAGGAGGTTATTCAGGTAAGTCAACGGAAGCCTTTGGAAGGTCATTTAAAAATCTTAATATTTATATTTATGTATATCATTTGTGTACATAACTTTGCAAACATCAATCAGCTATGCGTTTTGGTCGTCACAACCTGAGACTCGATCGGACACAGGGATCACATTGCTCCTATCTGTGATGGAGATTTCCAGGTTACAACCAGGAAAATAGAATATATTTTTGAGCACAGTTAGACTTAATGATCAAGAGAACCCATTCTACCTACTCTGAACTGTGAATATTGTGCATATACACAGTAGTGTTAATTATACGGAGTGGCCACACTGTGTTAATAATATTTGACATGTTTCGTATGTTTTACATATGTTTTAACCATGTAATTGTCAAGATTGTTAAAAAAGTATGAATTTTCCGTAGTCATTTGCTGGCCAAGGGAAGACCTTTTTAAAAATTTACCACTGGAATGACTGATATGTAATTATATGGATCAAGTTTTTTTTCTGTTGCCTAGGACCCTGATAAGATCTGTGTTAGTCAGCTTTCGCTGGTGGATTTGGCTGGAAGTGAGAGAACAAACCGGACTAACAACTCTGGAGACAGACTTAAAGAAGCAGGTACTGTATGCTGGTGGTGTGTATATTATTACTGTTCTCTCAAAGTGCGAGCAGATTTAGTTTAAATGTGCACATGTTTTGTTTAACCCTTTCATGATGAAACCAGCCAAGACCAGCCTCTGCAGGGGTCTTGAGAATTGTCCATTTGCAGGCCAAGAGAAGACTATTTTTGAAAATTTGGCACTGGAATGACTGGCTCGATAACTGAGCCGGTCGTTCCAGTGGTATATTTTCAAAAATAGTCTTCTCTTGACCTGCAAATGGACATTCAATAAGTAAATATTTAAATTTTTTTAAAGAAATTTAGTCATTAAAGGGTTAACCCTTTCCAGCCAAAACTAGCCTCTGCAAGTAGTCCTGAGAAATGTCCATTTGCAGACCAAGAGAAGACTATTTTTGAAAATATACCACTGGAATGACTGGCTCGGTTATTTTTGAAAGTTTTACCACAGGAATGACTGGCTCGATAACCGTGCCAGTCATTCCAGTGGTAAATTAAAAAAAATAAACTCTTGGCCTGCAAATGGACATTTAATGAGTAAATATATACATTTTCTTGACAAAATTTAGCCATTAATGTGTTAAACCGTCACAACCCTTTAGCCCCAAAATCATAATTTCCAATCAACCATGCATGTTACAATCTGAAAATTGAGTATAGCCTATTGCTAGCAGTTTCCAGTCAATAGATAATGGATGAATCCAAGCTGTCAGTCCAGTCTATGACATCATAATCAATAGACCATAGGCAGTAACAGTGCCCAGTCAAATTAGTTTCAAAATATTTAACAACTTACCTGTATAGTTTTCTGGAAATTGATCATCAGGGAGTTCAGGGATCGATCGATTCCAACACGAGCGAGGTGTGGGTGGGGGTGTGGGTGGAGTTTAGCTAGTAATGGGTGGGACATAGCTAAAACTGGAAAGGTCCATTATGTCCCTTTAGAAATGCAAAGTAAAACTGTATTATATGGTCACTTTCCTGCCTTTTACTGGAACTCCTGCCGTGGGGCTAATTTTGAAACTGGCATGGATATGTAGCTGTATGGGCTTGTATTACTTGCTCTTCTCCACTCTTCTCTGTACCTTTGTTTACTATGATGTGGTAGGAGACATGCTCTTTCTCATGGTGGGTGAGGTATTATATTTTTGCTTGTATTACGTTTGTTGTTTCGTTTGATTGACAGGCAGTATTAATCAATCTCTGATGGTGTTACGAAGCTGTATTGAAATACTGCGTGAGAATCAGCAATGTGACTCAAATAGAGTAAGTACTCTATAATTTAATATTTCATGGATGCCATATGGACAATTGAACGTGTTTATGGTGGCCAACTGCTTTTGGGACCAAAAGATGGGAAATCCTTAAGGTGGGTGGTCATGCTAGCTACCCTACCCATGTTACGTATCCAGCATTATTGACACTGATAGCTATTTAGCATTTTAAAGTGATGCTAATCTCATCTCAAATGTTGTATTGCACCGATAGAATATGGTTTATAGATTCCATATCATTCATATCCTGTCACATTCCCTGATCTGTATCGCAATTATGTGTTTTGTAATATCGAGTAAATGTTGAACAGTGATCGGCACCATTTTGTCTCCTCAAGCTATTGTGTGTGATGTCACGTAAGCTCCAATGCATTACATACTTTATTATGTAATCCTCATCCCATTGAATATTTTGAAACTAATTTGACTGGAAGTTGTTGCTGCCTATGGCAGCAACAACTTCCAATCAAATTGGTTTCAACATATTCAACAGCTTACCTGTAGGATTGCTTTTATACCACATTGCCAAACTATAGCTGGCGCCTCTATGACTGAGCCTATATCCCGAGGCAGACACACTAGAGTTTTTCTGACTGGTTGAAAAGTAAATCATGACAGCCATCATAGGGTGTAGAAATGTATCAAGATTTAACTACTAAATCGTGAATATCTTTCCTTAGCAGCGTGATAAAAAGCTTAAAATTACCTGGATAGTTTATGACCGTCGTGTTAGATCACCTGAACAGCTATCAAGAGATGGGATTAGTTATCCTTTAAATGAGGTGTATTATGTGGCTATATGTCCTGTTGATAACTGTTTAATGGATCATTCAGTGTTTGTTGTTAGACAACTGTGATTTTGTTTACCCCTGAAATCCTTGCTTAGTGAATATCTGTTTGCAGCCAAGAGCAGGCTCCTTTTGAAAATTTATCACTGGAATGACTGGCTCGATTATTGAGACAGTCATACGAGGGGGGGGGAAAAAAAAAAAAAAAAATTGTTCTCTTGGGCTGCAAATGGACATTTCTCAAGACCAGGACAGAAGCTTATTTTGGCCAGTTTAAGTGTTAAAGGTGCGTATTCACACCAAAATGCTTGAAAATAAAATTGTTTAAATTATGTCCTTTTAGAGGCTTAAATTGTGTACCTCAATGTGATGAAATGAAATAAATCTTAACATATGATGATTTCATTCCATATACATAGATTTCATATATTTACTTGTGAATTTGAATTAGGGACTCGTGCCTCTAATTCAATTTGACAACTTAAAAAATTATATCAATTTATACATAATGAAATCATCATATGCTAAGATTTATTTCGTTTCTTTACATCTAGGCACACCATTTAAGCCTCTAAAAGTATATAATTTTATCAATTTTATTTTGAACCATCCTGCTGTGAATATGCACCTTTAATGAGTTTATTCTTGAAAATCCAAAGTTTCAATTTCAAAACAACTTTACAAGAAAGCTGCTGGATATATTGAAACTAATTCGACTGGAATCTGTTGCTGTCCTAAGCAGCAACAGCGGCGAGTCAAATTAGTTTCAAAATATTCCACAGAATATTCCTTAAATCAAAAAAAAATGTATTGTTTCTGAACTCTGTGGGTAAAAGTGGTACATGGAAATAATAATATTAACCCTTTAACATTCATATCATTAAAAAACCGGCTTCTGCAGCACTGGTCTTGAGAAATGTCCATTCGCAGACCAAGAGAAGACTATTTTAGAAAATTTACAGCTGGAATTACTGGCTCGATAACCTAGCCAGTCATTCCAGTGGTACATTTTCAAAAATAGCCTTCTCTTGGTCTGCAGATGGACATTCTTTATGAGAAAAGTGAAATTTTCTTGAACAAATTTTCGGGTTAAATGGTTAAATAATTAGATTTAATCAGGTGTCATGTTTTTTCATCATTTGTTTATTTTGCGGTGAATTGTACATTGAAATGTTTGTCATTTCTCTACAGATGGTGCCTTACCGAGATTCACGATTGACAAATTTATTCAAAAACTATTTTGACGGCGAGGGCAAAGTTCGTATGATCGTCTGCATTAACCCAAAAGCAAATGAATATGATGAGACGCAGGTATTAACATCTGTTATACATCCGTCATATAATATCTAAAGCGTGATGCATGTCTCAATGGAGCAATCCAGTTTCTCAGTCAAGAATATGTTGTCATAAGCATCAAGGTCACATGTAGGCTGACGTCATAATCAATTACGTCGTGAATGATGCGATTTATCTTAGACACTTAATAGTCCGTCAAGTTGTACGAATTGTATGTCTTTACTATTTAATAAACATGCTGTTGAATATTTTGAAAGTAATTTGACTAGACGCCCAGTTAAATTATTTTCAAAATATTCAAAAGGTTACCAGTGTAGTTGTCTGGAAATTGAGATTCAGAGAGTGCAGGGATTGATTGAACCCAACACGGGCAAAGCGTGGGTGGAACTTAGCTAGAGATGGGCGGGGAATAGCTAAAACTGGATTCATCCATTAATCTTTGTTACTAAAATTTAATTTAACCCATTAACACTAAAGCCAAGAGAAGGGCATTTTTGAAAATCTACCACTGGAATGACTGGCTCAATAATCGAGCGGTGAATTAAAAAAAATAGTCTTATTGTCCTGTAAATGTGCATTCACGAAGCAAACATGTTACTTTCAGTATTCTTTACTATTAAAGGTTGACTTTTTTGAGGTGATTGAACCCTTTAAATAGCCAAACTGGCCAAAAGCGGCTTCTACTTTAGAAATGTCAATTTACAGGTCATGAGAAAACTCTTTACCAATTCCAGTGGTAGATTTTCAAAAATAATCTTTTGGCCTGCAAATTGACGTTTACCACTAAGCAAACATTTTGATGTTGTTGACCAATCTTGACCGCTAATGTTATAAACAACATACAACAAGTACTATACTACGTGTATGTAGGGCTGCACGGTTTAGCTTACAGCCATATCGGTTTCGATATGACTTTTCATATTGATTTTAACCGAATATCGGTTTTATGGACATGAAACAAAAAATTTTAATGATAAAAAATAGCACGAAAACAACGTATTTTCACGCCCTGATACATTCGTAAGGTTTCACGCCTTTAAAGCTTAATATACCTTATAATATTCATCATCGCGGGAGTGAAATTATCAATTAGACTGCCTAAATATTACGCATAGTTAAATAAACATCGTTTATTTTGTCAAAATTATTCATAAATCAGCAAAACAGGTTGCGAAAAGACGTAAATCAGGCGATTGTAATTAATTATGATGTAATTGTCTCCCTTTCTTCTTTCATTTCCAATTCGGGCCGAGGACGAAATTATGCCTTGAAGAAAATATTAACTGTAATATTGCGAACGTGAATTTCATAAGTTAATATGATATTGTGTATAGAAGATAACGTTTTAAAAGCGGTTTGAGTAATAATTTTATTTAAAATTATATCCTAATCTGCAAAATGTATTCAGCATTATATTTATTGGCGAAATTTTTATGCATTCGGGCGATTTAGTTTTGGGACGACTGCATTATGTTAATTAACCGGTGACGTAAATAAAATGGATGCCGTTGTTTAGAAATGTTTTCCCTGATACAAATTTCAATGACAAATTCCCGCGTTAGTATTGTGTTTTATATTGCAAATTTATCTGAGACTACCAGAGAAAAGACGAGCGGATATTTATTTAATTAATTCGCTGCTTGATTTCTCTCGGCGTACAGCGAGTTACATGGAGTTACACAATATGCGCAATTGGGGCCACGTTCAATTATTAGTTGCCCCGAACGTAGCATAATGGAAACTATGGCCATTATTATTCATTACGATTTTCATGCTCGTTAGTATCTTTTATTTTTAACAATCCTGATACGAAAAACCAAAAATATGTTCATATTCGGTTTTTCGATATTTATTTGTTATAATCGGTTATCAAACCGTCAGTGCAGGATATCGGTTTTAAATATGGTATCGGTATATCGCGCAGCCCAACGTGTATGTATTAGAAGCATTCTGTTAGATTTTAAAATTAAATTTGAAAAATTGCTAAAACATTTCAATAATTAATTACATTGTTTCCTGTTGTATTGATCAATGGTTGCACTGAGTAATTGCATATTGGTCCTGAGCCAGTCTTGTTACTGGTGTATTACACTTTAACTAACCAATATCAATGTGGTCTATTAAATTAGGCTTACGTCATTAAATTGAAAATCATGATTATTTTTTAAATCGTTGATTTTTATGATTAAAAATTAAATAATCAAATAATTGTGGCTAATTTCTATTGCATATAATATTTTAAAACCCACCTTTTAATTGCTCTTAACTTTAATGCAATTGGTCACAAAAATGGCATTTTGTTCAGTGAATACATGTCTATTTGTAGGCCAAGAGATGACTATTTTTGAAAATGCATTAATGGAATGACTGGCTAGTGCATCGAGCCAGGAATTCCAGTGATATTTCTAAACACCATTGCAACGCTCGTCATTGATATGCCTTTGTTGTTAGATGTATGTCTGGGTAATTTGCACCTAGGCTGATTAAACGTGGAATCGCAATTGTTGTTAAAGCAATAATTGCACAAGCATATATTAAATAAAGTATGTATCATCACTTACTTTCAGCACGTGATGCGCTTTGCTGAGCTGACTCAGGAAGTGCTTATTGCCCGTCCACAGCAAGTCCGATTTGATGTTGGTCTCACACCCGGACGGAGACGATTTAATCAGCAACATAAAGAACAGCTTGCGCAATCGGAAATAAATGGTACAGTTTTTGAAAATATTTTCATGAGTTTAGGTATTTTGAACTTCTGACTGTAATTTAAATCATAGATATTCTCAAGGATGTAAATATTTCGTAACTCTAGAGAAGTGTGAAAAGATTTGACTTGTACTGACAAAACAGACAAATTCTAAATTACTTGTGGTTTAGGTGAGGAATACTGTGGTTATAATTTGTTTCTGCCTTGGTAAATTGACATATCCAATATGACACTCGGGTATCTTTCATCATGATCAAAATATGTCTGACTTCACAACCAAAATGACTTAGGTTCATCATGAAACTAATAGTTGTCTATCGCGAAATTGTCTCAATTGTATGTCATTGATGAACTTCCAATTTAATAAACATTCTGCTGAATATATTTGGCTTAGAGCTGTTGCTGTCATAGCCAGCAACAGCTCTCACACAAATTATTTTCGAAACATTCAACAGCTTACATTTGTACCTGTGTAGTTAGATTAAAATTGATTTTCTGGGAATTCAGCGACGAG
Organism: Chaetoderma sp. LZ-2023a; assembly: GCA_034401795.1. Classification (NCBI taxonomy): domain Eukaryota; kingdom Metazoa; phylum Mollusca; class Caudofoveata; order Chaetodermatida; family Chaetodermatidae; genus Chaetoderma; species Chaetoderma sp. LZ-2023a. The sequence continues at coordinate 55,074,537 of CM067365.1, forward strand.
AATGTTAACATCGATTCAAACACTCGTACAAAGAAGGTGGGGCTTAGCTAGAAATGGGTATCTAGTAGCTAGTAATCGATGATTTATTGCTCTTGTGTTTTGTATTAGATGTTGTTGGAGATGTTGTGCTGCCATCCTTGACTTATGACATGGGACCGTGCTTCCCTCGTCTCGAGGTTTGTAGGAGATTGCTTATAAGTATCTTTACACACACTCCTTCTTGAACCCTTTAACACTTGAATTTGTTCAAGAATAATTTCAATTTTCTCATGGAAAATGTCCATTTGCAGACCAAGAGAAGACTATTTTTGAAAATTTACCACCTGAATGACTCGCTCGGTTATCGAGGCAGTCATTCCAATGGTAAATTTTCAAAAAAGTCTTCTAGGTCTGCAAATTGACATTTCTCAAGACCACTGCAGAAGCCGTTTTTGGCTGATATGAGTGTTAAAAGGTTAACCCTTTCTTGACAAAACTGGCCTCTGCAGTGGTGTTGAGGGATGGTCATTTGCAGGCCAAGAGAAGACTTGTTGACAATGGATATTTCCAGAGTAATGATGTCATATGACGTTATAATCAGCTAAGCGGTGTATAGGATGATGTCATAATCATTACGTCATAAATGATTCTATTAGGCCCGTTTTTAACTCTTAATAGTCCAACACGTAAAAATTGTATGCGTCTACTATTTAATAAACATGCTGTTAAATATTTTGAAACTGATTTGACTGGACACTGTTGCTGCAATAGTCAGAATTAGTGGTTACGGTCTCCACTATCCTGGTATTTTAATTTCATGTTGAATCGTACAAGAAATAACATAATAAAGGAAAGACGAGATGAACTTTTTGAAGCTAATTTGATGACTTCTCAAAGAACAATTACTTTCAATCAATTGAATTTCAAAATAGTCAATGTGTAGAATGCTTTGCCAGAGGTATGTTTAGATTCTTCTGTATGGGTGTTTGAGTATCGAGTGTCACTGGAAAACAAAGCTGATTATACATGCTCAAACTGCTCACCTGTGTCTTACACACTTACAGTTTTGTCGATAAGCCTATTTAATGAGGTTTTCCATAGTCATTGTTGGTCAAACTCAGCTGCTGGTCACTGACTAATAGTGATGTTCTGTTGGCTTTAAGCCTGAATGGACAGACAGCTTGAGTTGGACCTATAGTAATAGCCTGTCTCATCCAGACAGTTGTAGCTATAAGGTGTGTGATGGCTCTAGCTCTGACCATCTACATGTATTTGGCTGCAGACAATATTAAATCGTGATGATTATTAGTAGTTTCTGAAATTTTGCTATTTGTCTGAGTTTAGTGAGGAAATGGCCAAATTAAAGCTACTATAGCTTACTTTCAGCACTAACACTGCAATATTCACTCAGTTCTGAGTACCGTAAAATGCTCATTAGTACCCGCGGCTTCTAATAGGAAAAAGGCAGTAGATTCTTTAAATCCAAATCTCAGACGGGTGGGGGTTGGGGGGGGGGGGTCGCGGCGGGGGGGGGGGGGGGGGGATGGGGGTGGGAGGGGGGGGACTTCTATTAGGTATATTTCAAGAAAATGAAATAAAATAGCATGAAAATTTAACACAATTTCATGCCACAAATTCTTACCGTCTTACGCCTATGCTTAATGTATAATTTATATCCTTCATCGCGGGAGTAATATTATTAACTGGAACCACCGCCTAAATATTGCATATACTTTAATAAACAAAATGTCGTCGAGAAAAAATGTAAATCATGTGATGTATCAGTTTCAGCTACAGGACGAGTATAGGTGGTTACTCGAGTAGCGCAATCCACATAAATAGGAGGGTAGCTTTGAGTAGCTATGAGAGTGACGGCGTAAACTCGTCCTAGAGCTGATTACTACTTGGTAGAATGGTCTGCATTTTATGGCCCTAATATATATAGATAATCATTAAGTGTTGGTAACCGAGTATTATACATTCAATCCAATCTGCATAATTGGTACCCATTAAAATAACTTATTTTTCATGGATAGTTGTTTCATACAAGGACATGATGTAATTTCGATAGTGTTTCCGCGAAGTTATTGCAAAATTTTGTTTCAAATCTTTTATTTAACATTTATAAGTTATTTAACTCACAAAAAGGTTTTTTTTACACAAACTCCTGAAATTTGGATGCGACTAGATATATCTGCTGTTTTAAAACCGCTAAGAAATTGAAATGGCTCAACGTTGAAGATTGGCATGTGACTTCTATTAAGGATATGGTTATTAGGGGTGCAGAAGCCCTGTAGTAATCACCACGTCTGTCTGTCCATCCGCCCACAATATCTCGTAAACAGCATATCATACAGAACCTTTTCAGATATTTTAATGAAACTTGGTGTATGCTTCAGTTATTATACGCAGATGTGCCTTTTGAAGAATTCACGTTTACAGGGTCCAATATTTTGGCTGAAAATGGGCCTTGAATGCAAAAACTCACGATTTTTGTCAATTTCGTCATACAGATGTGAATTTTGAAGGATTGACCTTTATCATCGGACCAAGATTTTTGGTGAATAAGGGCTTCAATGCAGAAACTAAAAAATGTTCTGGTAAACAGATAGGATCGCTTAAAGTAATTTAATGAAATTTGTCATAAGCCTCAGTTATGATCTGCAGATGTGCCTTTTGCAGGATTCACCTTTATAGGTCTAAGATTTTGGGTGAAGATGTTTTTTTTAATGCAAAAGCTCACTCATTTGTCAATATTGCCATAAGCGGCATATCATACGGAATCGCTTAAAATATTTTAATGAAACTTAGCAGCTGACTTCTTTATGATGGGTAGATGTTCCTTTTCAAGGATTCACCTTCATAGGACCAGAATTTTGTGTAAAAATTGGCTTTTTATTGCATAAAAACGTACAATTTTTGTCAATTTCCTTTTTTATATTTAAAAATTTTATTATTTTGTTTTTTATTTTTTATTTTTAATAAGGCTTTGAATAAAATTGCTACCTACTACATAGAGAAACTTATTTTCAGTGATTGCAGGGCCCTCTGTCAAACAACGTTTTCTAGTTGCTAATGAAGGAATCCAGTTTTAGCTGGGCCCTGCCCATCTGTAGCTAAGCTCGACGCACGCTTTGCCCGTGTTGGGATCAATCAATCCCTGAACTCTCTGAATCTCAAATTTTATGCAACTCTGCTAGTATGCTGTTGAATATTTTGAAACTAATTTGACTGTGTGCTGTTAGCGCCCAGTCAAATTAGTTTCAAAATATTCAACAGAATGTTTATTAAACAGTAAAGACATCCAAATCAAATCGTACAAGGGTTTATGACAGAATAAATTGTGTCATTCATGATGTAATTGATTACGATGTCAGCCTACATGTGACGTTTGTAGATTATGACATCATACAATTGACTGGGAAACTGGATTCCTCCATTGTATGAAGGCTTGAAAATGAGAATGTTGTGTCATCTAAGTCATGCTACAACAAAATGATCGACAATGAAATTTAGCGAAATAGGAAATCCATCTTGATGATCTGAAATGCAGAAATAAGGACTATTGATTTTGCCGATCTCTGAATTCCTGATTTGTATTTTCTAGCTTATATCGTCTGATGACTGTGCAATGCTTCAAACAATACTTGATTATCTGGAGAGAAGGCATCAGTGCCGACAGACGTTGCTGTCAGACCATGCACATAGAAGTAAGTATAACAACACACAGAACACACTATCAGATTATAAGTATTTGTTTCCATACATTTCCAGAGTCGGATGTAAGTAACCCGTGTTGAGTCTTAGCCAGTTGCAATTTTTGTTAGCCTACGTTTAACTAATATTGCCAATGTTTTGTTTAAACCGTTAACACTCAAATTTGTTCAATAAAATTTCAACTTTCTCATAGAAAATGTTCATTTGCAGACCAAGAGAAGACTGTTTTTGAAAATTTACCACTGGAATGACTGGCTCGGTTATCGAGCGAGTCATTCCAGTGGTGAATTTTCAAAAATAGTCTTCTTAGTCTGCAAATGGACATATTTCAAGACCGCTGTAGAATCTGTTTTTGGCTGATATGAGGGTTAAATGGTTAAGTGTTACGGGTATGTTTGCACACATTCATGGCAGCGAGAGCTTCAGATCAAATAACTTTCAGCCTAATACTTCTTAAGTTGTAAAGAATTTGTTGTAGCACATGTGATTGAGGAATCCAGGTTTTCAGTAGGCTTATACGCTTATCCGATATTATCGAAAATCAGGATTTCTTTCCAGCCACAATTTTCGAAATTTGGCGAAAATTTTACTGTCACGCCGTATTCTGATTATTTGTCATGTGTTTGTAACGTAGCCTTCTATTACGGCAAGCTGTTCAATTTATTTCCAAAGCAACATCTTTGTGAGAGGGGTGGGCTTATATTAGGAATAGGTCATGGAAAAGTTGAAGTTCATTCTTTAAAATTATATTAAGAGATGGACAATAATACGAAAATTGAACGAGGTACAATTTCTTGCCGCTGTACTGTATACCTCAAAACCATGATCACGTGTGTGAAATTATTACCTGGGACGGTATAAATATTGTATATTTCTTAATAAGCATGGTTTATAAAATCAAAATTAATCATGAGTTTGACAATAAATGCGTCGCGAAAATATATAAATCACTTGATATTGCTTGCTCTCCTGTTTTTGGAGGCAAGAGGTGGTGCATTCACAAATGTGATAGCTAAATAAGACGGTGTACACGCTTTAGCCAGCAAGGTGAACTATCCGAGATGTTTCTGAAGGCAAACTATTATTAGTAAAATATATAAATCACGTGATATTGATCGCTATCCTGATTTTGGAGGCGAGAGGTGATGCGTTCACAAATGTGATTTCTAAATGAGACGGTATACACGCTTTAGCCTGCAAGATGAACTATCCGTGTGTGTGTGTGTGTGTGTGTGTGTGTGTGTGTGTGTGTGTGTGTGTGTTGTGTGTGTTGTGTGTGTGTGTGTGTGTGTGTGTGTGTGTGTGTGTGTGTGTGTGTGTGTGACCCGAAGCATAATCGACTGCTAATCCTAGCCTGTCTTAGAAACTCTAAATCTCCATGTAGGCATATCTTATGTAGCATTTTGTAATTTAGACTAACAGATGAGTGGAGATGAAGGATTTTTAAAATGTCAATCTTTCATTAAATACGGCAAAATATACAGAAATATTTGTAAAAACTGGTTCTTTCACACTTATTTTAGTTAGAGGGGTAATTATAGCAATAACTTAATATGAAATTGACACCAGTTTCTGCATGTGAAAGCAATACTCTTCCAATAACAACGGCAAGTTCTCTTCATGTGATTTAGTCTACCGGCCAATATTAAAAGATCTGTTCTCTTATTACAGTAAAACTATATTAGCACTTCTAATCTAGGATGATTCTTTAAAAGTAAAACACTTGCCAAGATTAGATGAAGAATATTATAATGGCAATACCCTATCTTGTCAGTGCTTCTAAACCGTAGTCCCATTTTAACCAAACAGGAAGCAAAAAAGTGGAATTCCCCATCTAAATAAAGAAGGGTTCTGCGAAAATGTGGAGTGTTAACACTTTTCCTTCTATTTTATATGCCAATGATACATTTACATGTATGTCATAGTTGAAGCTCTGCTAATTATTTTGAAAACAATTTGTCTGTAACTTCTGTATATGATTAATTGTCTGCAATTTCTTTCAGTCAGTCTAGATTCTAAATTTACTTGCCTTTAAAGAAATCTAAGAATTCAGAAGGATATGCATTATTACATTGCTGGTATGCCACAGATATATAGTCTTTAGAATGCTATGATGATCATAGAATATCAGAGATTAACACACTCAGTGGTCATTGTGATTTCTGTCTGTGGCACAATGTCCCTCACAGAATGACATCACTCACCAAAATGGAAGAAAGTCTTGTGTGGGATTCTACGTGAGGTTTATCATATAAACCAATGTGACATCCTCTAGATTTACTGTAAATACTTGTAGCATGATGATCTGATGATACAATTATACTGCACTGATTGTTACACTTCCATATTGTAATGATAATGTAGAACACAACATCATATATTATGATATATATTGTTGGGGGAAGGGGAGGAGGGTAATTGTCAAGTACAAAGGTTTAGTATTCAGTAACAACAAGTCTTGTACTCCTCAAGAATTTGCTGTACGCGTCAAATGAAAAATTAAGGAGTACCGTACTTCCAACTGACGAAAGTTATCTTGAGCACTGGTTATTAACGATCATTCTTTAAGCATCTTGGCGACTGCGTTTTGGTTGAAATTTACCAGTTAGAAGTCATATTCGGTTAAGACTGATATGAAAACTCAGCGAATCCGATATGTCTACATAAGCCAAACCGTGCAGTCCAACTCAACCCAAGACCAATTCACCCAGTGAATTTATATACCATCAAATAGGCTATGCGATATATTGAAATATCGCGATTTTCTCACCGCAATATATCGCGATACCTCCTAGGACAATATCGTGCAAGCCTAGTTTTCAGTCAATCATATGACATCAAAATATGTCATGAATGACGCGATATAGTCCGTCACAAACGCTGAATAGTCTGACAAGTTATACGACTTGTATGTCTTCTGTATGTAATAAACATTCTGTTGAATATTTTGAAACTAATTTGACTGGACGCAGGCAGCAACATTTCACATCAAGAGTATACTTACCTCCCTAATACTTTTGGATATTGCTAAATATTGGCTTTCACTCAATAAACACTCAGATTAAAACAGTTAGGTGCCCCTACTGGGCAGGGAGTCAGAGCGTAGTCTGGCGGATGCCAGCCCCACCACCGCGCATGCGCAGACTAGCACTCTCTTTGCTAATTTATTGGCAGAGAGTCTACACATGCTTTTGTGCTAGTGCTTTTCGTGGCTCAATTCTAAGTGTTTTTGTGAAAGTTCAGAAGTGTTTATCCCTGATAAAGATGGCAGGAAGAGTGACTTCGCCAGAGGAGGGCCCAGGACCTTTAAATCAGGTGACTTCTAGTAAAATTAGCGAGTTTTGTCCCGTTGTAATGTGTTTCCGGGACTCGCGCTAAACGTGATAAGCGCCTTGTTTAGTTGGTTTATTTCAACTAGGTGCTATATAAGACTAATCTCTCTTTGTGTTTATGTCCACAGGTCTGTGTGAAGAAATATAATGGACATCACATCTGCAGAGGGTTTGTGTCTCCACCATGGTTCCATTTCCTACTAATACTGTTAGGTTATCTAACCAAAAATTCTATGTCCAGTGAGTTGGAGGCCTATTATAAAGGTCTTCTCACTTTGCCCTCTTGATCCAATTCCTTCCCCTAGAGGTGGAGAGAGTTAAGAGGCGTTCAGTTGGTGGAGTGCTCCAGTTCATCAGGTTGGATGGTTTGTCTAGACAAGGTGTCAGGTATCTAATTATTGATATGAGGTGATGTTAATTATTTAGAGGAAAGGGAGATAATTAACAGTATTTGCCATTGTTATCAGTATATATCTGATGGTTGTGTAGTCGAAATGTCCATTCTGCACATGTTCTGGTTAGAGATACAATTCGTCCTTGCACTGGGATGTTTGTTGAGGATCGATTTTTTCCTGTCATAGGATTAATGACGTCATAATCAGCCTTGCTCTTTATTAACAATTAAAGTTGTCCGAAGCTGGTTTTCTGATAAATTAGGATCTTTATGATCATTTTTCCTTCTCTTGAGTTGGTGAGTTTCTAAGCTTAACTAGATTGCTCATACTCCTCGTCCTTTGGCCTTTTTCAGAGACCTGGTTGTGCGTCCTGTGGACGATTTTTGAGGGACAAGTTTGGTCCTCATCTCTGTTTTCAGTGTAGCCCCTGTGGTCCCTTGCTTAATTGCGAGATATGTAAGCACTGGGGGGGCGAGCTAATGTCCGAATTCTTGTGCTTGCAGGCGAAGGACAAGGTGGTGGAGGAGGAGAAGAAGAAGCTGAAAAAAGAGGTTGTAAGTAAGAAGGGTAAGAGGAAGGCCTCGTCCGCGGTGGACATGGAGGCCTTCCGGACCGAGATGTTGGGAGAGATGAGGAGGACAATAAAGGATTTGGTTCCAGAGTTGCTTCGTGGCATGCTTCCTGGACCAAATCCTTTGTTGGCCTCATCATCTGCTTCGGAGCAGGTAATCCCCGCCTCTGAATCACCGTTCCTTAGTACGCTTCCGTTGTTTGAAGATTCAGAGGTGGCCCCCATTAGAGGGGGCGTTCCACGACCCTGGCAGCAGGCTTATTGCCGCGCCCAATAGGGACCGTGGACGGTTGTCGCTGGAACCCGCGGGCTGCTTATCAGTCCAGGGCTATCCGCACACCGCGGGTGCCAGTACCTCGTATGGTACCTTCCCTGGCCAGTCCGGGTTAGCTCTCTTTGCTGACCCGGAGTCTAATCTGTCTGGCCAGGAGGATGAGGATTACCTGTTGGGGTCGCCGTCTGAGGACGTGGACATGGATTATGACGTCTGTGCACCCCTCGCGGGGAATACAGGCGCCTTATTCCACGGTTCTACTCTCCCAGGGGTAGAATCCACGGTTCAGACTGTGGCCCTGGGCGCTGAAGGCCAGCGTTACCGCATACCTCGGCTTGCCGAGAGTGTCGCTGGTGCTGGCCGGGGCCGTGGTGGGGCGGTATATGCCCCGCGCTCTACCACGGCGCCTGCTCCTGGTCAAGCCAGTGAGATTAGCATGCCGGTATTGTCAGGCCCGCATGCTCTCCCTGGCTTGCCAGGGATATCAGCGTATCCGCCGTCAAGCTCTGTTGCTTGCGCTCAGGAGGAAGACGAAGGCCCCCGTCTTGTAGAGCGCTCGCAACTAGCCACGGAGGAGGATTGGTCTGACGCTTGCCAGTGGTTGGTGAGTGTTAGACCAGATCTGCCCGTGGAGCAGTCGGCTAGCCAGCGTGATCACAGGCCGTGGTTAGCTGGTAAGCCTACTGCTAACGCTATGCCTTCTCTGCCGCTGGCAGAGCATGTCGTTGACATGTTCGAGGCGGCGGAGACGTCCATTAAGTCGAGTGGACGTCTCGCTAAGGCCCCGCGCGAGGTGGCCAGGCGTTGCCGCATCGTGCCCCTGGACTACCAGCGGTACGGTGTGGTACCTAAGCCGAGCGTGGATGACCGCGCGGCTTTGGGTGAGGATGCGCGGCCAGGCTCCCGTTCTGACACGGGAGTCTTGTGTTCGAACGCGTTGCGTTCAGCAAATACCGCGTTGCGTGATGCGGAGGAGAGTGGGAGGGCTTCGATTGCCGCTCTGTCCCACGTCTCCCAGCTGTTACAAGGGGTAGTAACAGCATCCGCATCGCGCCAGCCAAGTCCGGTCACAGTCCAGCGAGCCATCCAGGATGCTATCAACCTGGCGCTGGACTGTATGATGCGGGCGGTGACCAGGAGTGTCCGGGCAAGGCGCACTTTTGCCTTGGATAATCTGTGCCCGTCCCAGGACCTATACAATAGGCTACTACGTACGCCTATGACAGGTCCTGGTCTCTTTGGAGGTGAGGGATGTAGGCACCTCCAGGAGACGGTTACTCTGGTCAATAACCAGAGGGCGCTGCGCGAGCAGTTTGAGGTGCTTCGTCGTGCCAACGTTCGCGCCGCACCCCCTGCGTATCGTCCCCTGCAGGCTCGAGGTGGTAGTGGCCAGGTCAGAGGCCAACCACCATCGCAGCGTCGGCCTCGGCCGCGTGCGATTCGGCCAGCAGCGAGGGGGGGGCGCAGGCTCCTCAGGCGCAGTCAGCCAGGCAGCCGCCCGCGCACCGAGGTGCGCGCGGTGCTGGTCGTGGCGCGCGAGGATCTGGGCGGGGTAATCGTTCCTGATGGGACGGTTACCGCGGTGAGAACCACGCCAGTGTTTCTGGCAAAGGAGACAGTGCCGCTCTTGCACTCCTTATGTCCACCTCTATCCCTAGGTGGACCGGTGGGAGGCCGGCTAGCCGACCACATGCAAGAGTGGGAACGGTTAACTCAGGACCGTTTAGTCTTGCGATGGCTTTCAGTCGGGTATCATCCCGATTGGATGACAGGCCCACCATCGCGACTGTCTCTAGTGCCGATCTGGACTCCAAATCCGAGAGATCCAGATCAAAGGTTGTGTATCGAGGAGGAAATAAATTCCCTCATACAAAAAGGAGCTATTCAGCCGGCACAGAGGTGTCCGGGCTTCTATTCAACCCTGTTCTTAGTAACAAAGAACACCGGAGGGTGGAGACCAATTCTCAACCTCAAGCCATTGAACAAGTTCATAGAGACGCCCAGTTTCAAGATGGAGACTGTGCGCTCGGTGTTGGCGGGGTTAGAGAGGGGAATGTGGACAGCGTCGATAGATTTGAAGGACGCTTATTTCCACATCCCCGTACACAGGAGTTTCCGTCGCTTCCTGAGATTTGCATTCCAGGGCAGACAGTGGGAATTCAGGGTGCTACCCTTCGGAATTTCCACGGCTCCTCGGGTTTTCACCCGGGTGGTTCTTGCGATCACCGCATACCTCCGCAGGAGAAGCATAGCAGTCCACACGTACATAGACGACTGGCTGTTGAAAGCACACACCCGGGAAAGTTTATCGGCCAGTCTGGAGATTGTTTTGAAAACTCTCACAGACTTAGGCTGGATGATCAATTTCCCAAAATCAGAGCTGACTCCATCCCAGAAGTTTGTTTACCTGGGGATGTTCTTCGATCTAGAGACAGGATATGTTTATCCTACTCAGGAGAGAGTTCAGAAACTCATCTCATTAATTCAGTCAGTGTGCGACAGTCGTCATGTCCTGGCACGGGTTTACTTGAGAATGCTGGGGTTGATGGTTTCATTGGAACCAGTCATTCCTCAGGCCGCCTTACGCAGGCGGCTGATCCAGTTATTTCTCAGGACACAATGGACCCAGAGTACAGGTTCGCTGGACTCGAATGTGTCAGTGTTGGTGCCTCTGATTCATCACCTGCAATGGTGGTTGGACACAGAGAATCTCTTGGTGGGGGTTATGCTAACCCCTCCCCACCCTCAGGTGACTGTGTATACAGATGCATCGATGGAGGGCTGGGGAGCTTGCCTGGAAGAGTCCACGATATCAGGGCTTTGGAATCTGGAACAGTCAAAGGAACATATAAATCTACTGGAGCTAAGAGCAGTAGTCCTGGGCCTGGAACATTTCTTACAGAAAGTTCAGGGCAAGATTGTTCTTATTCGTTCAGACAACTCAACAGTTGTGACTTACATAAACCGCCAGGGCGGAACGAAGTCGCCCAGTCTCTGTATGATGACATGGAGACTGCTTTGTTGGTGCCTGGATCACCAGATTACCTTGAAAGCAGTTCATATTCCGGGAAGGTTAAATCTGCTAGCAGACTCATTGAGCCGAAGGATGAGTGTTTTACCCACGGAATGGCAACTAAATCAATATGTGGCGGATCGTCTGTTCGACTATTGGGGGAAACCCAACATCGATTTGTTCGCAACGAAGAAGAATGCGAAGATGACGACGTACGTCTCTCCGATTCCGGATCCAAGCGCTTTCGCAACAGATGCGTTAGCTATCAGCTGGGGGAGAATGTATGCATACGCATTCCCTCCAGCAATCCTGATTCCAAAAATTCTTCAGAAAATCAGACAAGAGGAATGCCAAGTGCTTCTGATCGCCCCGGATTGGCCAAGCCGATCATGGTATACGGATCTGCTGGACCTTCTGGTCTGCAATCCGGTTCCTCTGCCTCTGATGGACGATATTATCTTCCAGGGCAAGGCCCTTCACAACAATCCGTCAATGTTCAGATTGACTGCGTGGATGTTGTCAAGGAATCTAGAATTAAGGAGGGCTTTTCTGAGCAAGCATTTGTTTATGGCCAAAGCCAGGAGGGGGTCAACCTCCAGAGCATATAATTATAAAATCAACAGATTTGCAGAATGGTGCTCAAAAAGATGTATTGATCCAATGGATTCATCTATTCAGGTAGTAGCTGATTTCCTCTGTCACCTCTATGATGCCTATAGCCTCAAGCCTAACTCTATTGCTGGTTATAAGTCAGCTTTAATGTCTGTTATTCCTTGCTTGGCTAAGAGGGGAAGAGATGAAGTAAATACATTAAATGTATTAATTAAAGGCATGGGCAATCTAAGACCAAGGAATCCACCTGTGATTCCGTCTTGGAGTTTATCGCTAGTGCTTCAAGTACTAGGTGATAAGCCGTTTGAACCACTTAGTTCCATTTCTATGAAACTATTAACACTGAAGACTGTTTTTAATTGCTGCGGCCTCGGCTAGGCGTAGGAGTGAAATTCATGCCTTATCAGCCGAGGATGACCGTTTTGTGGTTTGAGGGGAAGGCCTTAAGCTGCTACCTAGGATTAATTTCTTGGCTAAAAATCAGTCGTTGAAATATCCAGGTCAACCTATTGTTTTGCCTGCTTTAACTAGATATGATCCTAATTCTAAAGCATGGTGTCCCGTCCGGGCGCTTCGCCGGTACAAACAACGTACTGCGGAGTGGCGCACCGACCAGTCGGCGTTATGGTTGTCTTATATTGAACCCCATGGCAGGGCTTCTAAGGACACCATTTCCAGGTGGATTGTAGAATGCATTCAGTTTTGCCATAAATCCGCCACCGGGAAGCAGGTTGACGTGGCCAAGGCTCACAGTGTCCGCGGCGTAGTGACATCCACTGCCCTATTTAATGGGGTTCCTGTGGATGATATTATGTCGGTGGCTCAGTGGCACTGTGAGTCAAGTTTTACAGACCATTATCTCCGTGACACCTCTAATCCTCTCGCCTTGTCGATTTTGAAAAAATAACTAGGCATATATTTTTGATGGGGTTTCCTCATTGCTTATATATTTCACAATTAATTTATGGAAACAACCACTAATTTGGGACTGCATCGTTCTTCACCAATGGGAAGAGGATGTCAGCAGCCATTTCAACAAGGTCAGTCTTGTGTATGTGTTGTCCATTGTTGATTGTCTTGTCACGTTACCCGTTATTAATATGATGATGGTTTTGTGTATTTATGTGGTTCATTGTTGAGAGTATACGAAAATGGAGTTTTTTCGTCTCTGTCCTGTAGTACATGGCACTTGTACGTAGAGAGCGTATAGGACATTGAGGTCATTCGACTCTTCCTCCCAGGAAGGAGGGGGGGGGGGAGCGCATATGACATTCGGTCATCTCTCATACATCGGGGGTGTTATCCGATGATTAGTCAAATCCTGACTGTTTTTTCATACAGTTTCAGAAGTTTAAGTGCCTTAAACGCAGAAAAGCGTATAGGGATGAGCTGGTTTTTTGACCTCGCCTCCCTCCCGCCGAATTCACTGTCGAATTCTGGCAATATCAAAAGTATTAGGGAGGTAAGTATACTCTTGATGTGAAATAAACGAAATCAAGGATTTCTTTTTTCACGAGAGAGTTGATACTTACCTCCCTAGATACGGACCCGGCCTCTCCACCCCACAGAGGCTCGGTCTTCAGGCTCTTTATAGTTGCATGTGTATCAGCCAATAAATTAGTCAGAGGAAGTGCTAGTCTGCGCATGCGCGGTGGTGGGGCTGGCATCCGCCAGACTACGCTCTGACTCCCTGCCCAGTAGGGGCACCTAACTGTTTTAATCTGAGTGTTTATTGAGTGAAAGCCAATATTTAGCAATATCCAAAAGTATTAGGGAGGTAAGTATCAACTCTCTCGTGAAAAAAAGAAATCCTTGATTTCGTTTAATAAGCAGCAACATGACCCAGTCAAATTAGTTTCAAAATATTCAACAGCTTACCTGTATAGTTTTCTGGAAATTGAGATTCAGAGTGCAAGGATCGATTCCTCCATTCTCAATGGAAGACAAGAACTGAAGCTATTCCATGTGAACGTGTATTTCCAGAGCATGACTACACAGCATACAGTGTGTATTCAAGTGAGATTCTCTACATAATCAGCTTTAACCCTTTAATGGTTAAATTTTGTCAAGAAAATTTAATTATTTTCTTATTGAATGCCCATTTACAGCGCGAGAATACAAATGTTGAAAATTTATCACTGGAATGACTGGCTCGGTTATCGAGCCAGTCATTACAGTGGTAAATTTTCAAAAATTGTAGTCTTGTCCTGCAAATGGACGTTCCTCAAGACCACTACATGGGTTGTTTTGCCGGCTTGACCATTAAAGGGTTCAATTCAAATAACCAGTGAGAGTTGTATTACAGCAAAATTCATCCAATCTTCAGTTATCTTTCCGAAACCCCCCCCCCCCCCCCCGGATAATTTCCGAATGGCTATGTAGATTACTAACTTGAAAATGGCTTCAATTAAGAGAAAACAAATAGTTTTAACAGTTTTATTTTTGTGTCTTGACAGATAGCCAGTTCCGTTCTATGATAGTCTCTATGGAGCAGGAGAACACTACGCTGAAATCTCACACGCGGGAACTAGAAGGAACGGTGGATAAGATTCAGTCTGAAAAATCACGGATAGAGCGCCGCTTGAAGGCGGTCGAAGCAGAACTGGATGGACTAAAAAGACAGACAAATACACTCGATAGACAGAAACGAGATCTTGAGAACCAGGTAATTAGCAAATCTGTATGGTAAACAGTCGGATATAGTCTTTTCGACATGCGAATGGCTATTCACTAGGTAAACCTTTGAATTTTACTTGATCAGTTTTGACCAAGAAAGTATTCAATAAATAGTTATAGTTATAGAAAATATGATCTAAAAGTATGTTATCTGACATTATTATAGCCGACTGCTGCAAGCCACCTGACAATATTTTCAATGGGCCATAACTGGATATTCTGAATATCTCGAAAACAATTGGACTGAAAGTTGTTGGTGGCTTAGCCACCAAGAACTTTCAGTTAAATTGTTTTCAAAATAATTAGCAATCAGCATATCCAGCTTTAAAACCCATAGAAAATTTAGTCTGCAGAAATTGTGCCTGCAGACAGTTAATGTATTCTATATGATGTAGGTTCTGGATCGAAATATGAGAATTAATCAAGAAAAGGATGCTCGCCAGCGTCTCAAGCATACGTTCGAGTCACAGTTGGAGATGAATGACGCTCGTTGGCACACCAATCTTAAGAGAACGCGGCAACGAATTGAAGCAGAGATGGGCGGAGAGATCTGGGAGAAGGATCGTAAGCTAGGCCTTCTGAGAGACATTGTTAACAGGTAAGCTAGTTGTGCAGCAAGAGAATGGATGAATCTGATCTGTTGCTTAAGTTAAGTATATGACATTATAATCAATTACATCACATGTAGGCTGGCGTTACAATCATAATTGACAGAGAATACTCCTTCATGGAGCTGGTACATGTATAGACCGTCAAGTGTCCAAGTTGTTTGTCTGATCGATTTACTATTTAATGAACATATTTTGAAACTAATTTGACGGGGCACTGTTCAGGACCCAGTCAAATTAGTTTCAAATTGTTCAACAGCTTACTAATATAGTTACCTTGAAATTGGGATTCTGGGATTTCAAAGTATATAAATCGATCCCAACACACGAAACGTATTGGTGGAGCTTCTAGCTAGAAATGGGTGGGGCTTAACTGGAAATTTATCCCTCCATTTTCTCGCCATGTGCAGCAAGTGAGATGATTTATAAATGGCCTGGTATGTGATGTCGAATAGTATGTAATTTTGAAAACTTCACTGCTTTAATTGGCTCTTATCAGAGTTAAAGCCAGTGTTGTCTTAGAAAGGCAGCTATTACTTCCAATCAATTTTAGTTCAAAATAATCAACAATATTATCTTTGCTTTTATTTCGACATTCTTGTTTAATAATTGTTTTGAAATTCCTATTTTTTCTGGATACAATTTTAGATGTTTAAATAAACCTGCCACCACGTTTTTTGTTCCAGAGATGTGACAAGCAGTGGTGTTGACATCTCAGAGACACCACGCAGAGGCTTACAGACACCAAAACATGTCTTTAAGCATCGTACAATGACAACACCCGCCACAATGCCATCAGCTAGATCTGAGCCAGACATTACACGTATGGCCAGAACACCTTCAGTCGCGCCCGCAGTGGCTCCCCGTCCTGCGACACGATCCACGACTGTTCACACCTCCCGACCTGTGAGGACGCTAGCATCTACAGTGACGAGGCCAACAGCTGCGTCAGCTAAAAAACAGGTATTGTTAATTCTTCTGATTACAATATGCTCACTTCTATGGTGTCACTAAGGTGTGTGGTATCATAACCCGTTAACCATCGAATTTGTTCAAGAAAATTTCAGTTTTGTCAAAAAATGTCTTAGCAGGCCAAGAGACGACTATTTTTGAAAATTTACCACTAGAATGACGTTCTCGGTTATTGAGCCAGTTTCCAGCGGTACATTTTCAAAGATTATCTCTTGGCCTGCAAATGGACATTTCTCAAGGCCACCTCAAAAGTAATTTTTACCAGCTAGAGTGTAAAATAGTTAATAAATATAAGGCCATTGTAGAAGCAGGGACAAATCTAAAAAGAATTGTACAATAGATTTGTAAAATGTGTATAATTGTGTCTTGCTGGCCTAATCATTATCTTCTATCTCATGGCTTCTTATTTGTGTGCTTATATATCTCCAAAATGCAAATTTGGACCCCCAAAAGTAGTGGCAATGGGTCCCATGTGACCCCTTAAAGTCTTGTATGATTGTTAAATACTAATTAGGTTTATAGGGTTGTGCACAAACATGAAACATACCCATAAAATCTGGCATGGGACATCCATAATTCATAGCTGTGATGCCATCCCCAGATTTCTGGGTGTGTTCCCTGGAACCTCCAAAATTTAGATACCATAAGAAACATTGTTATAGCTCTTATTGGGCAGATCTATCATTTATGTTTAGTACTAATATTCCAAAATTATTAAGTTTTATTATTTATTTCCAAATTTTTGTGAGATCCAGTGTAATTTTGAAAAACTATTGTTGCTGTTTTTGTAAGATTCTATTCTACCTCTATTTTGAAAATTATACCAGTTTCTTCTGATCTATAAGCTCCTGGTGAAAGCGACTTCTTTGTTTGGGTATAGTGCAGGTTATTGAAATGCATCCGGGGATTTTAACCATTTAACTCTCAAATTTGATCAAGAAAATTTTCTCAGGGAAAATGTCCATTTGCCCGACTAAAAATGGATAACTTTTGAAAATTTACCACTGGAATTACTGTAATTACAGAGGTAAATTTTCAAAAATATGAGCTCAGCAAATGGGTGCATATCGAGATCAGTGCATTCACTGGGTTCTTGGCCAGTGTCGAGGGTTAAAGTGTTAGAATGATATAGGTTAAATGAATTTAGGCTGTTTGTTGCTGATTATATTATTTAATCTAAAAAATTGATTTCTCCAATAATTAGGCTATTCCAGTAAGAAATCCACGCCACAGAAGATCAAAATCCTCTGGTACTGACATATGGCTCGATCATAAACCTGCCTGTAGCGTGGACCTAGGTAAGTTCTGATATCTTGCTAAGACTGACTTGATCATAAACCTGCCTGTACTGGCTGTAGCGTGGAGCTAGGTATGTACTGGTATCTGGCTTGATTATATACCTGCCTGTAGCATGGAGTTAGGTACGTACTGACATCTCGCTTGATCATAAAACTGCCTGTAGTGTGGCCCTAAGTACATAGTGACATCTGGCATAAACCTGCATGTGAGTTGCTGAATATTTTGAAACAATTTGACTAGAAGTTATTGCAGCAACATCTCGTCAAATTGTTTTCAAAATATTAAACTCAATAGTTAGTTCGTTAAAGGGTATGGGTTATGTCTGCTGTGAAGGGTTGAAACGGTGATATAGGGTATGATATGAAGTTGTATATTTGATTTTATATTTTACCCTGTGTTAAAGACATGATAGGTGATTTTCTATGTCAGCTCCTCTGATTAATAAAGGATTTTTATACCCCACAAGTATTATGTGATGGCGTTTACGGGCCGGCGGGCAGGTGGGCGGGCGGCAGAGTGGTTTCCACATGATAACTCCGCTACCGATTATTGGATCAATTTGAAACTTCATAGGATGATTGGACTACGTCTGAGGAAGAAACCTATCGAAATCGACGATGATCAGAAGTCCAAGATGGCTACCAGCCACAGACGGCCATCTTAAAAATTGGTTTCCGCATGATAACTCCACTACTGTTTATCGGATCGCTTCGAAACTTCATGGGATGATTCGATTAGGTCTGAGGAAGAAACCTATCGAAATTGACGATGATCCAAAATCCAAGATGGCCACCAGCCATTGATGGCCATCTTGAAAATTGGTTTCCGAGGGATAACTCCAATTCTGTTTAGTGGATCGCTTTGAAATTTCATAGGATTCCTGGACAAGAGGAATAACATCGAATTTGTAGATGATCTGAAATCCAAAAAGGGCACTGGCCGCCATCTTGAAAATTGATTTCCGAACAATAACTCCATGAACTTTTAGTGGATTGCTTTCAAACTTCAGAGGATGACTGGTGTAGGTCTGAGGAAGAAATCGCTATTTTCTGATAGCTCTCATTGGTTTGTCATTATGGCAGGGTATTATGCGCCATTTGTGAAAGCTCTTGTTAGATTATTTTTTAGGACTGCCAATCACAGTCATCACAGGGTTAAAAATTTATAAATATTATTAAACATTATTTACCAGGCACAGTGCTCCAACCTCATTTAAAGAAGAAACGATCTGTAACAAAATTAGATGTTCAGGATACGAAGAATGTCACAAAATACTGTCTTACTCATCAAGAGGCTGACTCTGACGGCGCTATCGCAACAAAGTATATTAAGGTATTATTAGTATATTAATATAATAGTGCATCTCACCACACATGAGTGCATGCTCGCATACACATATCTGAATGCACCAATCTGCCCACCTGACAATGGAGGGAGTCGATCTGTCACACAAGTATATATGACCTTATAATCAATAGACCGTTACACTTTATCCATCCATCGTATGACGTCATAATCAACTATGTGATGTGTGGAATGACATCATAATGAATGATGTCATTTGGTGTCATGAATCACGTAGATAAGTATGTCACGAACGCATATTTGAAGACGGACTATGTGTTGTTGTACGAATTGTATGTATTTACTATTTAAAAAATATTCTGTTGAAAATTTTGAAACTAATTTGTCTGGGCAGTGTTTCTGTCATAGGCAGCAACTGCACACAATCAAATTAGTTACACAATATTCAACAGCTTAACTGTATAGCTTTCAGGAAATTGATAGTTATGACATTTGTTGATCCTAACACGAGCAAGGTGTGAGTGGAGCTTCGCTAAAGATGGGCGGGGCATAGCTAAAACTGGAAAGGTCCATTACATCATTTGTTAGGTGATGTCCTGATCAAAAGTCTGTCATGGGTGTGCAAATTGTAAGTCTAAAGATAAAATTACAGTTTAATTAACATTCTGTTAGATATTTTGAAACTAATATGCCTGGAAATCTAGCTCCAAGTAAATTTAGTTTCAGTTTTCAACAAAATGTTTAGTAAATTGTTATATTCCAGAATGAATCGTCATCTAATGACAGAAATATTGTACACAATATTTGTTGAAGTACTAATTAACGACAGCGAAATTGCCTCCACACCGACATTAATTTGATGAGACCACGAAGGTAGTATCTTTGGCTACCTATTGTAAACACAATCGGTTATTTTCACTTTGAATAAATCCAGTGCTATAGTTAATTTTTCAGTCAGAATGAATGTAAAGCACTTCAGTATTTCCTAGTACTACTTATAGATAACAAAGTTACTGCCATACATTTTAGGGGTGTACATGACAAAATCACTCCTTAAAGATTTTTCAATGTAAAGTACTTAAAAAGTATTATGTCAGCCATTATGTACCTTTACAGAGCAAAAATGCTCTTTCAAAATAGACTACATGTTATTGTGTGCTGCAGCTGTATCTAACTGACCAGTATCTTATCAATATTTTCCTGGTACTGATGTCTAACTGGAGAACTATATATGTCATATTCATTTAGTACTAGGTCCAGTTCGTTGTCAATATTCTATCTTTTATTCTGTCAATAGCAAAGAAACTGGTGTACATTTTTCAACAATTTTGGTGGACGATAGACACCAACATTTGCCACCAAATTTGTTGAAAAATTAACACCAGTTCATCTTTTAAATTTTAATATCATAGTAATGGTTAATGATGTATCCCTGTTCACTTCTCATGTGATTTTCATTTGATAGATATCTCATACTTATTCAGTGATTATTGAAGGGTTTATGCTGACAACCTGATAGCAGTACCAATTGAGGAATCCAGTTTCTCAGTCAATCATATGACATCATAATCAATTGCGTCAAATGTAGCTGACATCATTATAAATTACGCCATGAATGTCGCGATATAGTCCGTTACAAATGCTTAATAGTTCGACAAGTTGTATGAATTGTATGTCTACTATATAACAAACATTCTGTTGAATATTTTGACACTAATTTGACTGGATGCTGTTGCTGCCTATAGCAGCAACAGCGCACAGTTAATTTCACATCAAGAGTATACTTACCTCCCTAATACTTTTGATATTGCTAAATATTGGCTTTCACTCAATAAAACACTCAGATTAAAAACAGTTAGGTGCCCCTACTGGGCAGGTAGTCAGAGGTAGTCCGGCGGATGCCAGCCCCACCACCGCGCATGCGCCGACTACTACTTCCTCTTTGCTAATTTATTGGCAAAGATTCACATGCGCTTGCAGTTATCTACAAGTTTTCTACGCGTTTGAGCCTATTTCACGTCTGTTGAGTTCAATTCTATTGAAGAACGATGTCAGAGAGAACGAATTCACCAGAGGAGGGGACTGGATCTCTATCGGGTGATTTCAATGATATTCTAGCGAGTTTTTCCCCGGTGTAATGTGTTTCCGGGACTCGCGCTTACCGTGATTAGCGCCTGTTTGAGTTGGGTTTTTCCAACATGGTGCTTTATAAGACTAATTTCTCTTTGTGTTTATGTCCACAGGTATCAGTTTGGATTATTGGTGGACTTCTCAGCACAGGAGGGTTTGTTTCTCTCCGCCACGGTTCCATTTCCTACTAATACTGTTAGGTTATCTAACCAAAAAGTCTATGTTCAGCGAGTTGGAGGCTTACTATAAAGGTCTTCTCACTTTGCCCTCTTGATCCAATTCCTTCCCCCAAGGTGGAGAGAGTGAAGAGGCGTAGTCTTGGTGGAATGCTCCAGTGCATCACGGTGGATGGTTTGTCTATACAAGGTGTCCGGTATCTAATTAATGATATGAGGTAATATGAATTATTTGAAAAAATAATGACTTTTTTACCATTGTTATCATTCTGTATCTGATGATGTGTAGTCTGAATATCCTTTTGAGGATGTTCTAGTTATGAATACAATTCGTCCTTGCACTTGGATGCTTGTTGCGGACCGATTAATTTCTGTTAAGAGATTGATGACGTCATAATCGGCCTTGCTCTTTATTAACATTTAAAGTTTTGTCCAACGCTGGTTTCTTCTTGATTAGTGATCTTTATGATCCTGTCCCTCTCTTAGTTTGGTTTCGAGTTTTCTAACCGTAACTAACTTGCTCATTGTCCTCGTCCTTTGTCCTGTTTCAGAGACCTGGTTGCCCGTCCTGTGGTCGGTTTTTAAAGGACCGTTTTGCACCGCATTTGTGTTTTAGCTGCAGTCCCTGTGGACCGTTGCTGAAATGCGATGTCTGTAAGCAGTGGGGGGGGTGAGCTAATGGCTGACTTTTTGTCGTTACAGGCAAGGGAGAAGGTGATGGAAGAGGAGAGGAAGGCGAAGAAGGAGGGTGGTAAGAAGGGTAAGAGGAAGGCCTCATCCGCGGTGGATATGGAGGCCTTCCGGTCCGAAATGTTGGGAGAGATGCAGAGGACAATAAAGGATTTGGTCCCAGAGTTGCTTCGCAGCATGCTTCCTGGGCCAGGTCCTTTGTTGTCCTCAGCATCTGCTTCGGCGCAGGTGATCCCCGCCTCTGAATCCGAGTTCCATAGATCCGTTCCGTTGTTCGAGGGGGATTCAGAGGTGGCCCCGTTGAGGGGGGCGGTCCACGACCCTGGCAGCAGGCTTGGTGCCGCGCCGAGGGGCCGTGGACAACGGTTGTTGCTGGGACCCGCGGTCTGCTCATCAGACCCTGGGTATCCGCACGCCGCGGGTGTCAAAGCCTCCTATGGCACCTTCCCTGGCTAGTCCGGGTTAGCTCTCTTTGCTGACCCGGAGCCTAACCTTTCTGGCCAGGAGGAAGAGGATTTCCTGCTAGGGTCGCCGTCTGGGGACGTGGCCATGGAGTACGACGTCTGTGCACCCCTCGCGGGGAACACAGGCGACGTGTTCCATGGTTCTACTCACGCAGGAGTAGAATTCACGGTCCAGAAGGTGACCCTGGGCGGTGCTGATGGCCACGGTTACCGCATACCTCGGCTTGCCGAGAGTATCGCTGGTGCTGGCCAGGGCCGTGGTGGGGCGGTGTCTGCCCCGCGCTCTACCACGGCGCCTGCTCCTGGTCAAGCCAGGGAGTTTAGCATGCCTGTTCTTTCGGGCCCGCATGCTTTCCCTGGCTTGCCAGGGGTATCAGCATATCCGCCGTCTAGTACAACTGCGTGCGCTCAGGAGGAAGACGAAGGCCCTCGTCTAGTAGAGCGCTCGCAGTTAGCCACGGAGGAAGATTGGTCGGACGCTTGCCAGTGGCTGGTAAGTGTTCGGCCAGATCTGCCCGTGGAGCAGTCGGCAAGCCAGCGTGACCATAGGCCGTGGTTAGCTGGTAAGCCGACTGCCACCGCTATGCCATCTCTGCCGCTGGCTGAGCATGTTGTTACGGTGTGGTGCCTAAGCCCAGCGTAGATGATCGCGCGGCTTTGGGCGAAGATGCGCGGCCAGGCTCCCGTTCTGACACGGGTGTCCTGTGCTCGAACGCGTTGCGTTCGGCTAATACCGCGCTACGTGATGCGGAGGAGAGTGGGAGAGTGTCGATTGCTGCTCTGTCCCACATCTCCCAGCTGTTACAGGGGGTGGTAACAGCATCCGCTTCACGCCAGCCAAGCCCGGTTACAGTCCAGAGAGCCATCCAGGATGGTATCAACCTGGCTCTGGACTGTTTGACGCGGGCGGTGACCAGGAGTGTCCGGGCGAGGCGCACGTTTGCCCTTGACAATCTGTGCCCGTCCCAGGACCTGTATAATAGGCTGCTGCGAACTCCTATGATAGGTCCTGGTCTCTGGAGGTGAGGGATGTAGACACCTCCAGGAGACGGTGACTCTGGTCAACAACCAGAGGGCGCTGCGCAGTTTGAGGTGCTCCGGCGGGAGCGCGTTCGCGCAGCACCCCCTGCGTATCGTCCCCTGCAGGCTCGAGGTGGCGCAGCGATTCGGCCAGCAGCGAGGCGGGCGCAGGCTCCCCAGGCGCAGCCAGCCAGGCAGCCACCCGCGCACCGTGGTGCGCGCGGTGCTGGGCGTGGCGCGCGGGGATCTGGTCGCGGTAATCGGGCCTGATGGGCCGGTTACCGCGGTGGGAACCACTCCGGTGTTTCAGGCCGAGAAGACAGTGCCACTCTCGCACTCCTTATGTCCACCTCTCTCCCTAGGTGGACCGGTGGGCGGCCGTTTGGCTGGCCACTTGCCAGAGTGGAAGCGGTTGACTCAGGACCGTTTAGTCTTGCGATGGCTTTCAGTCGGGTATCGTCCCGATTGGATGACAGGCCCGCCATCGCGACTGTCTCTCGTGCCGATCTGGACTCCGATTCCGAGGGATCCAGATCAAAGGTTGTGTATAGAGGAGGAAATAAATTCCCTCATACAAAAGGAAGCCATTCAGCCGGCGCAGAGGTGCCCGGGCTTCTATTCAACCGTGTTCTTAGTAACGAAAAACACCGGAGGGTGGAGGCCGATTCTCAACCTCAAGCCATTGAACAAGTTCATAGAGACGCCCAGTTTCAAGATGGAGACTGTGCGCTCGGTGTTGGCGGGGTTAGAGCGAGGAATGTGGACAGCGTCAATAGATTTGAAGGATGCTTATTGCCACATTCCCATAGAGAGGAGTTTCCGTCGCTTCCTGAGATTTGCATTCCAGGGCAGACAGTGGGAATTCAGGGTATTACCCTTCGGAATTTCCACGGCTCCTCGGGTCTTCACCCGTGTGGTTCTCGCGATCACTGCATACCTCCGCAGGAGAAGCATAGCAGTCCACACGTACATAGACGACTGGCTGTTGAAAGCACACACCCGGGAAACGTTATCGGCCAATCTGGAGATTGTTTTGAAAACTCGGACTTGGGCTGGATAGTCAATTTCCAAAAATCAGAGCTAACTCCATCCCAGAAGTTTGTTTACCTGGGCATGTTCTTCGATCTGGAGACGGGATATGTTTATCCCACTCAGGAGAGGGTTCAAAGACTCATCTCAGTAATACAGTCGGTGTGCGACAGTCGTCATGTCCTGGCACGGGTTTACTTGAGAATGCTGGGGTTGATGGTTTCATTGGAACCAGTCATTCCGCAGGCCGCCTTGCGCAGGCGCCCGATCCAGTTGTTTCTCATGACACAGTGGACCCAGAGTTCAGGTTCGCTGGACTCGATCGTGTCAGTGTTGGCGCCTCTGATTCACCACCTGCAATGGTGGTCGAATACAGAGAATCTCTTGCCGGGGGTTTTGCTAACCCCTCCCCACCCTCAGGTGACTGTATACAGATGCATCGATGGAGGGGTGGGGAGCTTGTCTGGAAGAGTCCACAATATCAGGGCTTTGGGATCTGGATCAGTCCAAGGAACATATCAATCTACTAGAGCTAAGAGCAGTAGTCCTGGGCCTGGAACATTTCTTACAGAAAGTTCAGGGCAAGATTGTTCTAATTCGTTCAGACAACTCAACAGTAGTGACTTACATAAACCGCCAGGGCGGAACGAAGTCGCCCAGTCTCTGTATGATGACATGGAAACTGCTTTGTTGGTGCCTAGATCATGGGATCACCTTGAAGGCAGTTCATATTCCGGGAAGGCTAAATCTGCTAGCAGACTCATTGAGCCGAAGGATGAGTGTTTTACCCACGGAATGGCAACTAAATCAATGTGTGGTGGATCGTCTGTTCGACCATTGGGGGAAACCCAACATCGATTTGTTCGCAACGAAGAAGAATGCGAAGATGACGACGTATGTCTCTCCGATTCCAGACCCAAGCGCTTTCGCAACAGATGCGTTAGCTATCAGCTGGGCGGGAATGTATGCATACGCATTCCCTCCAGCAATCCTGATTCCAAAGGTGCTTCAGAAAATCAGGCAGCAGGAGTGCCAAGTGCTTCTGATCGCCCCGGATTGGCCAAGCCGATCGTGGTATACGGATCTGCTGGACCTTCTGGTCTGCAATCCGGTTCCTCTGCCTCTGATGGACGACCTTATCTTCCAGGGCAAGGCCCTTCACGACAATCCGTCAATGTTCCGATTGACTGCGTGGATGTTGTCAAGGAATCTAGAATTAAGGAGGGCTTTTCTGAGCAAGCGGCCATGTTTATGGCCAAAGCCAGGAGGGGGTCAACCTCCAGAGCATATAATTATAAAATCAACAGATTTGCAGAGTGGTGCTCAAAAAGATGTATTGATCCAATGGACTCATCTATTCAGGTAGTGGCTGATTTCCTCTGTCACCTATATGATGCCTATAGCCTCAAGCCTAACTCTATTGCTGGTTACAAATCAGCATTAATGACTGTTATCCCTTGCTTGGCTAATAGGGGGAGTGATGAAGTAAGTACATTAAATGTATTAATTAAAGGCATGGGCAATCTAAGACCAAGGAATCCTCCACTGATTCCGTCTTGGAGTTTATCTCTGGTGCTTCAGGTACTAGGAGATAAGCCTTTTGAACCACTTAGTTCCATTTCTATGAAAATGTTAACGCTTAAACTGTTTTTTTAATTGCTGCGGCCTCGGCAAGGCGTAGGAGTGAGATTCACGCCTTATCAGCCGAGGATGACCGTTTTGTGGTTACAGGGGAAGGCCTTAAGCTTCTACCTAGGATTAATTTCTTGGCTAAGAATCAGTCATTGAAATATCCAGGTCAACCTATTTTTTTGCCATCTTTAACTAGATATGATCCTAATTCTAAAGCATGGTGCCCCGTCCGGGCGCTGCTCCGGTACAAACAGCGTACTTCGGAGTGGCGTACCGACCTATCAGCGTTATGGTTGTCATGTATTGAACCCCATGGCAGGGCGTCTAAGGACACCATTTCTAGGTGGATTGTGGGATGTATTCAGTTTTGTCACAAATCCGCCACCGGGAGACAGGTTGATGTGGCCAAGGCTCACAGTGTCCGCGGTGTCGTGGCATCCACTGCCCTGTTTAGTGGGGTCCCTGTGGATGACATTATGTCCGTGGCTCAGTGGCACTGTGAGTCAAGTTTTACAGACCATTACCTCCGTGACACCTCTAACCCTCTCGCCTTGTCGATTTTGAAACATTAATCGCTTTTAGATTTTGTGAGGAGTGCTTCCGCATTGCTTATATACTTCGCAATTTAGCGATGGTAACAACCACTTGTCGGGACTGCATCAGGCTTCTCTACTGGGATCATGATGACAGCTTCCAAGTTCAACAAGGTCAGTCTTGTTCATGTGTTGTTCATTGTTACTTGTATTGTCACATTACCCATTATTATTAATATGGTGATGGTTTATGTGGGAGGTGGTTCATCATAGAGAGTATACGAAAATGGAGCCTTTTCGTCTCTGTCCTATAGTACTTGGCACTAGTACGTAGAGAGCGTATAGGACATTGAGGTCATCTAGTCTTCCTCCCAGGAGGGGGGGGGGGAGAGTGCATATGACATTCGGTCATCTCTCATGCATCGGTTGTGTTATCCGATGGTTTGTCAAATCCTGACTGTGTTCTCACACATTTCAGACGTCATAAGTGCCTTAAACGCGTGAAAGCGTATAGGGAAGAGCTGGTCTTTTGACCTCGCCTCCCTCCCGCCAGATTCACTTTCGAATTCTGGCAATATCAAAAGTATTAGGGAGGTAAGTATACTCTTGATGTGAAATAAACGAAATCAAGGATTTCTTTTTTCACGAGAGAGTTGATACTTACCTCCCTAGATACGGACCCGGCCTCTCCACCCCACAGAGGCTCGGTCTTCAGGCTCTTGGTAGTTGCATGTGTTAGCCAATAAATTAGTCAGAGGAAGTAGTAGTCGGCGCATGCGCGGTGGTGGGGCTGGCATCCGCCGGACTACCTCTGACTACCTGCCCAGTAGGGGCACCTAACTGTTTTTAATCTGAGTGTTTTATTGAGTGAAAGCCAATATTTAGCAATATCAAAAGTATTAGGGAGGTAAGTATCAACTCTCTCGTGAAAAAAGAAATCCTTGATTTCGTTTAATTAGTTTCAAAATATTGAATAGCTTTACTGTATACTTTTCTGGAAATTGAGATTCAGAGAGTGCAGTGATCAATCGCAGGGATCGATTGATCCCAAACCAGGCAAAGTGTGGTTGGAGCGTATCTCATGATTTGGGGCATAGCTAAAATTCCTTCCATCGGGGTTACATTGCCTATTTTCTGCTAATTCTAGGGCGATGTTGTCCCGACAGTCAGCGGCGGATCTTCTGTTATATTTAATGATGTGGAGGTATTGAAACAAACATCACCTGGAGATAGGTAATTACTAACGAGAGGTTTTACTGTGATGTCTCAAAGAATACGCTGCCTATGCCAGCATTGATGTGGTGTATTGCATCTACTATGGCACTATAGTCTATGTATGAGTAATAAAGATATTTTATATACAGTGTCTAAATAACAGAACCTAGCAAGTATGTTGGCTTGTGCTCGATTGATATTTTATTGTTTCTATGTGAGTTTAGTCTCATTTATCAAATTTGAAATGAGTACATGCACCCGTGTCTCTGCTTAACCCGTATAATACAGCTTCAGAAACTTAATTATCCCAACACGTTTTGAAAAAAAAATGGAGGGGATATTGCAATCACCACCATTCTTCTGTTCATCCATCTGTATGCCCATCTGTCTCCTTTGAAACGATTTGGTGGAATTCAATCAAATTTGTTATGTGAGTTACTCATATGATTGCGGAATGCAGATTTTTCATTAGCAATGATCAACAGCAATTACGCGATGACGTCATTCTCATTGGAAATGGAAGAAACTGACTTTCAAAGTTATGTAAATATTTTATTTTATCTAAATTATACAAATGCATCATTTGGTGTGCTTTTCTGTGTGTGATCCCCTTTGAGGAGTCGGTAGGAAAAACCCCCGAAAGCTGTTACAGTATTAGAAAGCAACAGTTTGTAGCAACATTTTTTCAAGATGAAAACTAGTTATCATATGTAAGGAATTAAACTTAGGAAAATTTATAAGAATTAGTTCTTTATTTTTCTTCAGAAAACGCCATTCTTCTTGCCTACAACCGGAAGACTTTGATGGTGAGTGGTCAGATACAGGAGAGAGGTGCAAAATTGCCATTGAGGGACATGGATATTTAAAGTAAGTCAGTCACCTCTTACAGAGATCACAGAGTACCTTTAACATGCTTAAAGCACTAATAGCCTCATTTTAAATGTGGGATTGTATTGATAGATAATGCTATATAGATTCCATGTCATTTCACTGCCCTCCACATTCCTTTATCTGTATACAATGATTTGCTTTATAACATTGCACCAATGCCAAAATCTGGTCATCACCATTTTGTCTCTTCAAGCAATAGTGTATGATGTCATGTAGGCCTTGCAATAATTTTGTTTTATATATCATATTGAACATTTTGGGACTTATTTCACTGGAAACTTGATATCTAAGGCAGCAACAGCTTCTAAAATAGTCACCAGCTTACCTGTAGATTTACATTTACACCCAACTGACAATCATTAGATTTAGCTCATAGACTGCAGCGGACAGCCTACGTTCTTTCTGATTGGTTGAAACGTAAATCATGGCCAGCTTCTTAGACTTGAGAAAGGATCAACATTTAACTAAAGTAAAGCCTGAATATGTTTCTTTAGCGGCATAATAAAACTTAAAGATGTCATGCAGAGTTTATGTGTAACATAGGGCATGGATATTATACAATGAGGGTAGTTTTTCTTTGATATATTTTAAATAGCAGTAAGATTTTTGTGCCGAAGAAGCGGTTGATTAAATGTAGTTTATTTTCTAATTCCTATCATGCTGGCCCACCCAAAAGTTACTTGTTCCAGATTCAGTAGACAAAAGCCTGGAGTGCAGTTTGGAAACATTGTTACTGAAAGCCTTTTACTGTGCTAGATAACAACATTATTTCCAGATCGAATGCTAGAACATTATCATACATATTATCAGCATCTTAGTTGATTTGCTGCAACCACCTCCTGACTTCCCAGCAACCTCGTTAAAGTGAAAATATTTCCCATGGAATTTTGGAAATTTCTATGGGGAAATATCAGGAAAAACTCAGGGAATTTTGTTTTGATAAAGCGCTGGGAACCCTGCTCAGGCCTCGTAAACTCTTACATCCATCACATCACAACCGTACCTGAAAGATGTTGAATATTTTGAAAATAATTTGACTGGAAGTCAGATATTTCTTGCATTTTAAAATATATTTCAATGTTAAGATTTCTGTTTGGTTGAAATTTCGTGTTATAATGTTGATGGTGGCTTGTTAAGAACTTAAGATTTCATGTAAAATGTTGTGTGTGGTTAGTTTTTGTGTGGTTAATTTAAACAATTTTATTTTCAGTAATTTTGCTGTGAATATGCACCTTGTTTGAGCGCATCTTTGGACATGTGCAGTGGTGAAACATACATGCACATATACCTGTTTCCTTAGTATTATGAACAGTTCTTTTGCATATCTGGTGAAATAAGTTTTCCTAAAATTTGTGGTCAAATGATTATGTCTACACTATACCGCTATTGTCTGTCTTCATGTTCAATGGAGGAATCCAGTTTTAGCTATCTCCTGTCCATCTCTGCCTAAGCTCCACCCACACCTCGCTCATGTTGGGATCCATCGATCCCTGCCTGAACTCCTTGACTATCAATTTCCAGAAGACTATATAGGTAAGCTGTTGAATATTTTGAAACTAATTTGACTGGGTGCTGTTGCTGCCGAGCATCTTTATTAAATGGTAAAGACATACAATTCATACAACAACGCCGCTTAATCCGTCATCAATCACGCATTCGTGACGAACCTATCTATGTCATTCAATGACGTAATTGATTATGATGTCATCCTACACACCACATAGTTAATTATGATGTCATATGATTAACGCATAAACTAGAAAGCTCAATTATGCGGGTGTCAGTTTTATTATTATTTCGGAGGTCATATAAAAATTAAGGCACACATTTGTAGATCTCAAAATGTTATCTAATAGCTTTCTTTTGTCCTTCAGGAGAACAAAGCAATCAGTTGTTTAATGTGACTGCTCACCAAGTCGCTAGAAAGCATCATGTATCGTCGTCATGACAACACATCAAATACGCTCGACACATCCCATGGTATGGCGTTTATCAAACACATATGAACTAACTGAACAAGATTTATGCTGCTTAATTTAGTTACAAAATCTCTGACATTAGAAAAGAAATTTATAATAACCTGGAATTTTAATAACTAAATGTGCTATTTGTCAAATTTTTAATGTCAGAAATCCGGGTTTTTTTCTATGAACATGACCTGTATGGGGTTTGGATGAGGTGATGAATATTAAGATATTAACTGTTACAAGATATGAAAATATCAATGCCCTTAAATCTTTAATGGTCAAGCCGGTCCGAACTGGCCTCTGCAGTCATCTTGAGGAATGTATGTTTGCAGGCCAAGAAAAGACTATTTTTGAAAATTTACCACAGGAATGCCTGGCTTGATAAATGAGCCAGTCATTCCAGTGGTAAATTTCCAAAAGTAGTCTTCTGCAAATGGACATTCAATAAGCAAATATTTTGGGGTTTTTTCACCAAATTTGACCACTAAAGGGTTAAAGGTGTGAGTCGTGAAACTTGTGAATGTTTTAAAGCAACAAATATTAACCCTTTAACGCTCAAAATTCAATTTTCTCTAGAAAATCTTCATTTACAGACCAAGAGAATATTATTTTTGAAAATTAACCACTGGAATGACTGGCTTGGTTATCGAGCCCGTCATTCCAGGTGTGGATTATCAAATTTACTTGTCTTCTTGGTCTGCAAATGGACATTTCGTAAGATCACTACAGAAGCAGTTTTTGGCCGACTTAAGGGGTAAATGGATTTTACTCTAGTTCAATAGCATCAAGGAAATGTGACAAATTACTGTCGGATTTTTTAAACATAAACACTAAATATAGCATATTTTTTGGGATGTACGAAATATGTTTAATATTTTGAAACTAATTTTACTGGAAGCTGTTGCAGTCACTTTAATTTTAATATGTACTCAACAGCTTATGTGTGGTTTTCTGGAGATTGACACTGCGCTTTTAGGTACATAGCGGGTAACATGTCATCGTTCTATTGTCAGTGCGGTTAATTTGGCTGTTTTGTGCGAATATAACTTATTCTGTTACTGCACATTTCTGTTAATAATAATAATAATAATAAAAATAATAATAAAAATAATAATAATAATAATAATAATAATAATAATTTTATTGGCTAGAGCTGCTGTAAAAAGGTAAGTAATTTTGTGATACACCCAGGTTGCCTGTTTGTGCCTCCCCTGCCCCCCCCCCCCCCCCCCCATCAAATCATTGAACATTGTTCGTGGCCACCTTGTATATATAGTAGCACAATTCAATGGTAAAACAATTGACCTTTCCAGAGTACCCACCCATCATATGACGTTATAATGAACTGCGTGAGGTGTACAATGACATCATAATGAATGACGTCGATAAGTACGTCACGAACGCATATTTGAAGACGGTCTATGCGTTGTTGTACAAATTGTTTGCTTATACTTTTTAATAAATATTCTGTTGAAAATTTTGAAACTCATTTGACTGGGTGTTGTTGCTACTATAGGCGGCAACAGCGCCCAGTCAAATTAGTTACAAAATATTCAACAGCTTCCCTGTATAGTTTTCGGGAAATTGATAGCTAGGGAATTTGGGGATAGATCACTCCCAACACGACGAGGTGTGGGTGGATCTTAGCTAGTGATGGGCGGGGCATAGCTAAAAATGGAAAGGTCCATTGCACACAAACTCAGTTATTTTTTCTATCTCTAACATTCTACTGCCACTGCCACTTTCTATGTTGTGTGCTATATCATGTTAATGATAATGTACGTAACGTTAATTAATTAATTAATTAACTAGATTCAATAATTAGAAACAGTCCACAATTTATACAGTCTGTGATGTGTAATGCGCTGTCTGTAATGGCTTTATGTTTATTTTTTTACACACAGTTTTGTGTTGATTTTATAGTCAAACCTGTTTAACAGACCACCTGTCTTACAGGGACAGAAAGTGGTGGTTCTTTAAGGCAAGTTGTCCATAAACCACCTGTCTTAACAAACTGACATCTCTTGGCTTCAAAAGCCATCTCCTACTTACAATGACTCTTAATGGTCCTATAGGCATAGCAAGTCACTTGCAATGGCTCTTAATGGTCCTATAGGCATAGCAAGTCACTTGCAATGGCTCTTAATGGTCCTATAGGCATAGCAAGTCACTTGCAATGGCTCTTAATGGTCCTATAGGCATAGCAAGTCACTTGCAATGGCTCTTAATGGTCCTATAGGCATAGCAAGTCACTTGCAATGGCTCTTAATGGTCCTATAGGCATAGCAAGTTACTTGTAATGGCTCTTAATGGTCAAGCCAGCCAAAACTGCCCTTTATAATAGTCTTTAAAAATGGTCATTTGCATGCCAAGAGGAGACTACTTTTGAAAATTCACCACTTGGATGACTGACTCGATAACCGAGCCAGTTATTCCAGGGGTAAATTTGTCAAAAATAGTCTTCTAGTGGCATGCAAATGGACATAAACTAAGCAAATATTTTTGCTATTCTTGATAAATCCTAAACATTAAAGGGTGAATTGTGGTCCATGAGGTGGTCACATAAGACAGGTGGTCACATACAAAGGTGGTCACTTAGGACAGGTCTTACCGTACAAATACAAATGAACAAATGCGTGTTGTGTGAAATTACTCTACAGAACAAACCTTTCTTTATTGTTTTTTAACAAAAGGAAACTATGATTAGGGATGGAAATGTTCCATATATAGGCGAGATGATGTAGGATCACCATTAATTAGTAAGCAAAGCAGGAATTTGGGGTTAGCTTTGGCGCCCAAACATACAATATGGAGGTATAATCCTTTAACAATCAAATTTGTTCAAGAAAATTTAAATTTTCTCATTTTCCATTTGCAGAAACAACACCACTGGAATTCCGAATGACTGGCTGTTTTCGAGCCGGTCATGTTAGTGGTAAAATTTCAAAATAGTCCTCTTGTTCCACAAATGCCAGCCAGAATAACTTCTTCGTTGGTTTTGACAGATCATTTTCGGGTCAAGAGAGGAGTATTTTAGAAAGCTTAGCAATGGAATAACTGGCACTGCAACTGATCCAGTCATTCCACTACTGAGTTTGTTAAAATGTTCATCTCTTGATCTGCAAATAGACATTTCCTGGTACAAAAAGCCTTATGGCAAAAAACGCAATTAACGCTGTAAATTGTCATGTCTGAATAATGGTTTTGGGAGCCCAATCATTAAATTAGGGTGTATGAGTTCTCGCATATTTCCACTAATGGAAGACCTGAGATGCCTAGATATCAGATGTCAAATTTGTTTCAAAATATTCAACAGAGTATTTTATTTACATGTGCATCTGATATCTAGGCATCTCCGTCTTCCGTTAACCATTTAACACTCATATCAGCCAAAAACGGCTTCTACAGTGGCCAGTCATTCCAGTGCTAAACTTTCAAAAATAGTCTACTCTTGGTCTGCAAATTGACATTTTCTTTGAAAAAATTGAGATTTTTCTTGAACAAATTCAAGGCTTAGAGGGTTAATGGAGATCTGTGAGAAATCATACACCGTAATTTAATGATTGGGCAGAGCATGACATGACTTTTCTCAAGATCACTGAAGATGCTGTTTTTGGCTGATATGAGTGTTAAAAGGTTTTAAGCAGTTAATTATCTCGTCAAATTTGTTTCAAAATACTAACAGCGTTTTTTATTTACATCGCATACATTTACAAGTAAGATAATTAGCTGCTTAAAACCTTTTAACAATCATATCAGCCAAAAACGGCTTCTTCGGTGATCTTGAGAAATGTCTATTTGTAGACCAAGAGATTATTTTTGTAGATTTACCACTGGAATGACTGCCTCGATAACCGGGCCAGTCATTTCAGTGCTAAACTTTCAAAAATAGTCTTCTCTTGGTCTGCAAATTGACATTTTCTATGAGAAAATTGAAATTTTCTTTGAACAAATTTAAGCCGTAACCCTTTAACCAGCCAAAACAGCTTTTGCAGTGGCCTTGAGAAATGTCGATTTGCAGACCAAGAGAAGACTATTTTTAAAAATCTACCACTGGAATGACTGGCTCGATACCCGAGCCAGTCATTCCAGTAGTAAATCTACAAAAATAGTTTTCTCTTGGTCTGCAAATGGACATTTTGAATGAAAAAATTTAAATTTTCTTGAACAAATTTAAGTGTTAAAGGATGAAAGAGTTAAGTGTATCCCTGGCTTTAGACATATTGGCAGGGGTATATGAGGGGTATTTCAGTTAGTGGTGATGGTATTGTAAATTGCAATGTAGATATACTGCACCAATACTCGCTACATTGGTGATAAGAAAATAACTGCGGTAAAAAGGACAATGGGTAATATTTCTTGAGATTGCGAATTATAGAATTACGGAGACAAAAAAACCCTTCATGTTGCCGTGAACAAAACTGGCTGTGATAATATCCAGGGTGTATGTATATTTTTTAATTTTACAAAACATTAACAAAATAAATGATAATGGACATGTGTTTAGAGACTGTAAATATTTTCGTATTTTTCACATTTTCTTTAAAGAAATCTCATTACTATGCTTGTATCTTTATAATAGCAATGATCACTTCACTAAGGGTGCATGTGTTTGTGTGTTTGCATGTTTATTGTCCGCGTGTGCGCGTACGTCTATTGTGTGTGCGTGTGAATGTTGCAGGAGGAAAGTAGCGTTGTACATTCCTAACTCTGAATTTGTTTGTACAGACTTTTATCATGGCATACAAATGTTCTCACCACAAAGCTAAGCCGCAAAGCTAAGCCACAAAGCTAAGCCACTTGATATCTATTAGTAATGTTCTGTGTGTTTGTTAGTGCAGGATATGTATAGTACAGTTCATAAATAAGTTAAAGGGGAACACAAATGGAGACTGGTGCTTTTGTCTAATTTAAATAAATAAAACATTGTTTGCAAACTTTCGGATTCCTTAACCCTTTAATGGTCAAGCCATCAAAACAGGCCTCTGCAGTAGTCTTGAGGAATGGCCATCTGCAGGTAAAGCGAGGAGTATTTTTTAACCTTTACCAATAGAATGTCTGACTCGATAATCGAGTCAGTCATTCCAGTGGTAAATTTTCAAAAATACTCTTTTTACCCACAAATGGACATTCAATATGGAAATATTTTTGATTTTCATGACCAAATTTGACCAGTAAAGGGTTAATAGTGAATTTCACTATTGGAAGTCATTTTCATCAATTTCCCTCGGGAATCACCGGGAGTGATGACATCACGTGAATGGTTATTGTCTCATTGAACTTGTTTTCAAAACAAAAACAAACATGTTCTAAGTTAGTACAATTTTGAACACAATAAGTAGGAAATGTTCTGTTGAATATTTTGAACATAATTTGATTAGAAGACATCGCTAGCTAAGGCAGCGATGTCTTCTAAACCAATTATGTTTGACAATATATGTTTTGGACACATTTGAACCATTTAATAGTCAAATTTGGTGAAGAAAATCTAAAAATGTTCTTATTGAATGGCCATTTGCAGGACAAGAGAAGCCTATTTTTGACAATTTACCACTGGAATGACTGGCTCGGTCATCGAGCCAGTCATTCAAGTGGTAAAATCTCAAAAATGGGCTTCTCTTGGCCTGCAAATGGACATTCCTCAAGACCCCTGCAAAGGCTGGTTTGACCAGTAAAGGGTTAGGTTATTTCTGAGCTGTACTGTAGCTATCTTTAAGCTATAGTAATAATAATAGTTTTCTCCGTGTCAGTGATTCTGTATTGCACTCAATTACTGGCTCAATCTATCCTGTCACTCTACATATGCTGTATAAAATATAGTGTTTTGATACATGTGATTACTACTGGCTATATATAATGTGTTGTGACTGTAAATCTGCTGGAATTTTGTGATATATGCGACTCGTGCTGTGTGTGCCATTTTGTTTACGTTTTAGTGGTCAGCTCGGCCAAAATCGCCTTGCCTTCATTGAGGTGAAAAATATACTTTCAGTCGCTCTTTTAGAGTGGTCGCTAACAAAACTATTCTATACCGAATGAAAACGTTTGAAAAGAAAGCTTCCCCCCAGCGTCCTTTGCATGATACGCTTATGACGTAATATGTTACGTATGACGTTGTTTTGCGTGTGATTACATCACAGATTAAAAACCGTGTTTTGTTTTCATGAGGCCCCTCCGAACATGGCTCTGTGAAATAACAGAGCGCTCTAACAAAACATGTTGTTCGTTAAGAGAAACTGTTATCCGCTCTGCGAGATTTCGCAGAGCACTCTGCAAAGTTTTCCTTGCTGAATAAGCTACTGGCTTCCTGTTGCGGTTTTGAGGAATGCTGATTTGCAGGTAAAGAGAAGCTATTTTTGAAAATTTACCACTGGATTCATTCCAGCTGTAAATTTCCAAACATAGTCTTCTTGACTTGCAAATAGAGATTTCACTAAAAAAATGTAAATTTCTTAACAAAACTACTATTAAAGCATTAAATTAATTTTTGAAGCAGAATTTCATATTTCAATGCAACAGCACATTTATATCATATCGACTGTTATAATATGAAATTGTGAATGAAAACTGGTTTTCTACCAAGCTATTGTTCATAGTGTGTTCTGTACTCGGATTCACCAAGACCTTGATGATCTAAATCAGAAGATTTCTACCCACCTTTCTTACCGAACAAATATTGCCGCATGTTATAACATAAAACTTGGTTTTCTATCAAGCTGTTGTCTGTAAAGTGTCTTGTACCCAGGTTCATGAGGGTTGTAAATTTTGAGGGGAATGTGGATTAAACATGATGATCTACCCTTTCCGAATCTGACCGAACAAATTTTTAACACGCACGCACGCACGCACGCACGCTCACACACACACTAAGGCTGGGTCAGGTGTAAGAGGTTGAGCCCCTGTCCAAGATTAAGTTGTGTATTTTATTGTTCACTCATTGGTATCTAGTTTTTCTTCTCATCCGACTTACCTCCGGAGATACTAATCTCACACTTACGATGCTGCCTTTATAAACACTTAAAAATAATCTCATGCCATCTTTTTAAACACTTAGTGTGAGCAATCCAGAGACATTATTATAGTATTGTCATTTCTACTCTGTATCCTCTCATTTCGACATACCTTCGGAGAAACAAATCTCATACTGTCACTTAAAGTTGAATCGTCATGGTAAAAGATTAAATACCAGTAACATGTTGATGTTATCAATAAAATAATAACTTTATATTTTCATTAGCTCCTGATTAGGAGACATGGTATTAATAGTTTAATATTATAATGGTCAAACCGATCACACCAGACCTGTTAAGGAAGGTCCACTTGCCGGCTGAGGGAAGTCTATTTTTGACATTTTACCACTGAAATAACTGGCTCGATAACCGAGCCAGTCATTTCACTGGTAATTTTTCAAAAATAGCCTTCCCTTGGCTTGCAAGTGGACATTCTAATGTTTCATGACAAATTTTGACCATTATAGTGTTAAACAAGAACTGACTAACAATCCTCACCCACTATAGAACGATAACTGAATACAGATATTTACTGGTAACATTAGGCACCTGGTATAGTTTAAGCCTTTTGCAAGAGAAGAGTATTTTTGAAAATTTATCACTCAAATGACTGACTCGGTTATCAAGCCAGTTATTCCAGTGGTAAATTATTAAAAAGACCTTCGTCTGCAGATGGATATTTCTCAAGCCCACGGGATAGGTAATTTTTTTTTTGGCGGCCATGTTAAAACTGAATTTCTCAAGATGTCATTTCAGCTTTAAATATTTTATTTTCATATCATAAATGGACTTTTACTTTTCATTCATACTTACCTCTGGAACAACCAATCTCATGTTGTTTGAACATTTAACCAGAAATCTTGCCCCAAGAAACATGGATCTATAACATACTAACTGAGTATTTCGAAAAACAGTTTAACTGAAAGGTGATGCTGCTTCAGCCAGCCACAACTTTCAATCAAATTGTTTTCAAAATATTAATTTTTACCCGTACAAAATTGAGTAAATACTATGTCTACATGTTATATACTGTTACTATTTATATCATTAGTTAATTATCCTATTATTTGTATCTTAATGCTATGCTTATGAAACTGTATTAGATTTTTATAATAAATAGCTGTATATTTGAAGCCGTTGTTTCGTATTTTGTGTACCAAAATTGTGAATTTTTGGAAAGCACTACAAAGCAAGAGAGCATTGTGTCGAGACTGAATATTTTTTTCCCATATTATTTGCTTCTTAAATGCTCCAACATACGCTCCATTGATATTTTTTATTTGGTCAAGAAAATTACAATATTTGCATATCGAATGGCCATTTCCAAGTCAGGAGAATACTATTTTAGAACATTTAACACTGGAATGACTGGCTCAGTTATGGAGCCAGTCATTCCAGTGGTAAATATTAAAAAATGACATTCTTCTGGCTTACAAATGGAGGTTACTCAAAACCACTGCAGGGGCCTGTTTTGTCCCATTTCATCATGACATGGTTAGTAAATAGCATGCTTTCGTGCTAGCTTATACAAGCTGTATCCCTTTGTTAACCTGTCGGTCAGCCGAGCTATTGATAGATCAGATCTGACGCTCAAGTATATGATGTCATAATCAATTACGTCATATGTAGGTTGATGTCGCTATGCAATGAATGACATATCTAGGCCTGTCATGAACATTGAATAGTCTGTGAAGTGTACAAATTGACATTGTATGTGTGCTATTTAATAAACACTGTTGAATATTTTGAAACTAATTCAACTGAGCACTGTTGCTGCCTTAGGTTCATTCTATTCCTTTGCTGAAAGGAAAGAATTTTCATCTCCACATTACAGTTGGACTAGTGTTTTTGATAATGGCTGCCAGGGCTGGAGTCAAGGTGTGTGTATATGATCTCGTTATCTCTTGACAGAGTAACTGACTGCTGTGTTTTGCAGATGACTTATTCCAATGGTTATATCTCTGGACCCGCTAAATATTTTGAAAACAATTTGACTAAAAGTCAAATTGTTTTCAAAATATTCAGCAAGTCAAGTTTTCGCTCAATGAAATTATTGTCTGGTTTGCAGCAGTGAGACAGTTAATAAACCTTCTGTTAGATATTTTGAAACTAATTTGACTTAGGCAGCAACGGTACCCAGTAAAATTTGTTCCAAAATATTCAACAGCTTACCTGTATAGTTTTGTGGAAATTAAAATTCAGGAAGTGCAGTGATCAATCGACCCCAACACTGGCAAAGCATGGGTGGAGCTTGGCTAGAGATGGGAGGGGAATAACTAGAGATGGCCCCTGTTTAAGACTATATGCTCGGCCTCAACGTGGTGCAGGGGTGTAACCCACTGGGTGTCAATTCAGACATTTGGAGTGCTAACCAGAGCATTATGCACAACGCAAATGAAATGACACTTGGGAGATCGAATCAAACGAAATGGTGCTCGCCCTGTGAGGATCCGCCAGGCAGGTGCAGCGCCGGGCTCCACGCCTCGAAGGAGCCCACCCTCAGCTACTGGAGGTCCCATCAACTCGTCTTGTGGAGCCAGGAGACGAGGATGGAGAGCTACTGGCCAACCGAAAGAGAAGACCAAACCCAAAGAGAACCCCAGTATCAAAATCATGCACTGGAACGCAGAAGGGGTTACCAACAAGAAATCAGAGCTCGAACAGTTCCTGTACGAAAGCAACATTGATATCTGCTGCATCCAAGAGACACACCTGCAAGAAGGAAAACCATTTAAGATCAGAGGTTACCAGATTTTCCGGTGTGATCGAAGAGGAAGAAAGAAAGGCGGGGTGATCACCTTGGTCCGAAACAGCGTGAACGCCAGCCAGATTAAAACCTTTATGGAAGAGGCAGAATATATCAAGATCAAGGTAACAACCAGCAACTCTGTGATTGACATTGTCAATTATTACTGCCCTAATGACAAGAATCTCTCACTTGACACAATCCAGTTCCCGGACTGCCACTTCCTCATTGCGGGAGACTTTAATAGCCAGTCTCAGAGCTGGGGATACAGAACACTTGATAAACGAGAAGACATTGAAGCATGGCAAGATGAAAAGCACCTTTTACTTGTCAACGATCCCACAGATCAGCCTAACTTCTACTCGCGCCGGTGGCACTCGACAACAACGCCAGACTTGGCATTTTGTACAGAAGACATTCACAGAA
Source organism: Chaetoderma sp. LZ-2023a (assembly GCA_034401795.1). Classification (NCBI taxonomy): domain Eukaryota; kingdom Metazoa; phylum Mollusca; class Caudofoveata; order Chaetodermatida; family Chaetodermatidae; genus Chaetoderma; species Chaetoderma sp. LZ-2023a. The sequence goes on from CM067365.1 coordinate 55,115,219, forward strand.
ACCTCAGTAGAGTGGTCGGATCGCAGTTATGAGGAAGCGACCACCGTCCAGTCCTCCTCTCTCTTTCTGGAAGTATTTCAACAAGTTCACCTCAACATCCAAGGTGGAACTACAAAAAGGTAAATTGGAGTCTGTTCGGCATTCGTTCCAATGAGCTTAACCAAAATATAGCAGTAGAAGGGAGAAACATCAACAATGCGGTCAAGGAATTTAATTCAAGTATCCTCAAGGCTGCCAACGAAGCGATTCCTCGAGGGTTCAGGAAAAACTACCGCCCCTACTGGACAACAGAACTGCAAGCAGCACATGATAAACTAGACAAGGCCAGAGAAGGTGCAGAGGGTAATCCCTGTCATGAAAACCACTTCACACCACAACAAAGTAAAGCAAGGTATCTAAAGACCAAGCTGGAGGGAAAAGACGGCAGGGTTTAATTTAGAGAGACACAACAAAGCTATGGAGACTGACTAAAGCACTGAATGATGAGGGTGTCGGGGGAGAGAAGATTACTCTTGAAGAAGATGGACAAACACTGTCAGGAAAGATGGCTGCAGATGCCTTTGCGAAGGCAAATATAAAAGAAAGCAACATTTCTATACCACGAATGCGTCAAAAAGAGGTTAGAAAAGAGCAAAAGGAAAGAACAGACACCAACACTCACGATGCAATGAAAGTTGACATTAGTTTAGCAGAACTGAAGAAGTCTATCCGCCAATTGAAGAAGAAGAAATCTCCCGGGCCAGATGGCATTACGAATGAAATGATCCAGCACCTTGGTAATGCATCTCTCCGCAAGTTGCTAGATATCTTTAATCTCAATTGGACCAATGGAGAGGTTCCTCAGTGCTGGAAGGAAGCCAGAATGACTCCTATTCTGAAAAAAGGGAAGAACAAGACGAGTGCTGAGCTACCGTCCTATCAGTCTTACAAGCTGCATATGCAAGACCATGGAGCGCATCGTCAACCAGCGGTTGCAGTGGTACCTGGAGTCGGAGAACACTATAGTTTCAGAGCAGGCTGGCTTCAGAAGATACAGGAGCACAGAAGATCAAACAACACATCTTGCACAGGTCATAGAGGACACTTTTCAAGCCAAGAAGGTGATGCTAGCTGCCTTTATTGATCTGCAGAAGGCATTTGACAAGGTGTGAAAGGATGGCCTCCTCGTGAAGCTCCGACGCACACGCACCAATGGACCAAGTCGTACCTACACAATCGCAGAGCTAGGGTGCTGGTGGATGGACAATCTGGACAGAATATATTGTTGAGACAAGGGGTGCCACAAGGTGGAGTATTATCACCAACTCTGTTCATGCTCTTCATTAATGACATTGTAGCAGAGCTGCCCAATGGGATCCAAGCAGCCCTCTATGCAGATGACCTCGTACTCTGGTGCACCGAGGAGTACACAAGGTGTGGAAGGATGGCCTCCTCGTGAAGCTCCGCCGCACAGTCATCGGTGGCAACATGTTCCGATGGAAAAAATGTAGCAGACAGCAGGCATCCCCCCAATTAGTAAAGGAAGGGAATTCAAAGCACTGATCCAAGCTGCAAAATTCAAATCATTCAACAACCACCCGATGAAGATCAGGCAAGCACAGCTGTCATCAGGAAGACTTAAGCGATCCAGCTTTGTGAAAGAGATAAAAGCACTTCAAAGGAAACACCAACAAATGTTGCCAGCACAAATAGAAGACCCAAACCACACCCTTGATCCTCCACCCTGGGAAAACAAACTAGAGAGCATAGCTATTCGCACCACAGTATCTCATCTCACAACCAAAGATGAACACAGTGATGTGAGCAAGAAGGCCCTGACCCTAGCCATGCTGGAAGAAATGTACCCTGAGGAGACATGGATAAGGATCTACACAGATGGATCAGCCAAAGATTCAATTAGGAGCGGAGGTGCCGGACTGCACATACAGTATCCAAACGGACAACATGAGTCAGCTGCAATACCGACAGGCAAACACTGCACAAACTACAGAGCTGAAGTCGAAGCACTGGTCCATGCAGCTAATACCATCAGCAGAACAGCAGACCCTATTGCACAGATTGTCTTTTTATCTGATGCCCGCTCCGTCCTTGAGGCTATCACCAAAGGTAAGCTGCCACAACTTGAAGAAGCACTACAAACCATCAAATGCTTTCGGATAGCATTGCAGTGGATCCCCTCACACTGTGGAGTCCAAGGAAATGAGGAAGCAGACAAGATGGCAAAGGTGGGTGCAGAAGAGAATCAGACAGACATGGTTACGCATACAGAGATGAAGACTATCATCAAGTCACTCTATAGAACACCTCAATCAGAAGATGCCTACCATCATCTCTCGAGGCCAGAGCAAGTGACCATTTTTCGTCTCAGAACTGGACATAACAGACTAAACCAACACATGTACAGGCAGTTCCACCGTACGACATCGCCCGCTTGTCCTTGTGGAGAAGCAGAACAGACCACAGAGCACATACTTCAATGTTGCAGTACGTATCAGCTGCTGAGAGAAGAGATCTGGCCTTTGTCAACCTCTTTTCTTGAAAAGCTGTATGGGCCTGTGGAAGAACTGCAGAAAACCACAGATTTCATTTTGAGAACGGCTCTCCAAGTGTGATACCAGCGATCAAAAAGAAGAAGAAGAAGAAGACTAGAGATGGGCCGGGAATAACTAGAGATGGGAGGGGCATCGCGGAAACAGGATTCCTCCATTATGTCATGTACGCTGATGTCACAATCAAAATGCATAATGAGTGACATATCTAGTTTCATCATCAACATTGGATAGACATCCTCAAGTGTACAAATTGTATGTCTTGACTATTTAATTAAGTCTGTTGAATATTAATTAATTTTTGAATACTTTGAAATTAATTTGACTAGTCAAATTAATTTCAAAACATTTAACACAACATTGAAATTGTGATTCTGGGAATTCAGGAATCAAAGGGGGGGGGGGTGAGGGGAACCAATCTATGCTAGAAAGGGGAGGGGCATAGTTAGAAATGGGAGGATAGTTAGAAATGGGAGGATAGTTAGAAATGGGAGAGGCATAATTAGAAATGGGAGGAGCATAGTTAGAAATGGGAGGATAGTTAGAAATGGAAGGGGCATAGTTCGAAATGGGAGGTGCATAGTTAGAAATGGGAGGATCATAGTTAGAAATGGGAGCAGTTAGAAATGGGAGGGGCATAGCTAGAAATGGGGGAGGCATAGTTAGAAATGGGAGGGGCATAGTTAGAAATGGGAGGAGCATAGTTAGAAATGGGCGGGGCATAGCTAGAAATAGATCCTATCTTCCCTTTGGCTTCAATATTTATAGTGAACATCTGCTTTTGAGGTCAATAGATGGTCGTCTTTAACCCTCAAATTTGTTCGAGAAAATTTAAATTTTCTTATAATAAAACATCCATTTGCAGACCAAGAACATTATTTTTGAAAATTTACCATTGGAATGACTGCCTCGGTTATCGATACATAACTTTGTTGACTGACTGGTACAAAAGTTTGTTTATCACTTGGATGTCCGGGGGTGGGGTGGGTATCCAATTCATGAATCCAGTTTATCTATCAATCATATGACGTGTCATAATCAACTACATGATGTATAGGCTGTCGTAATCAATTACATCATGTATGACAAAATTTAATCCGTCTTAAACGCTTAATAGTTCGTCCGGTTGTACAAATTGTGTCTTTACTAATTAATAAACATGCGTTTGAATACTTTGAAACTAATTTGACTGGGCGCTGTTGCTGCCATAGTCAGTCAAATAGTTTTAAAATATTCAACAACTTACCTGTATAGTTTTCTGGAAATTGAGATTCAAAGCGTGTAGGTATCAATTGATACCAACACGAGTGATGTTTGGGTGGAGCTTAGCTAGAGATGGGCGGGGCATAACTAAAACCAGAAAGGTCCATTAGTCAATACAAAATCTGGCTACAGCCCGTTTGAAAGTCAGCTGACAGGTAAATCTCTTGTGTTTAACCCTTTAACACTCATATCAGCAAAAAACATCTGCAGTGGTCTAGGAAAATGCCCATTTGCAGACCATGAGAAGACTATTTTTGAAAATTTACCACTGGAATGACTGGCTCAATAACTGAGCCAGTCAATCCAGTGGTAAATTTTCAAAAATGCTCTCTTGGTTTGCAAATGGACATTTTCTATGAGAAAGTTGAAATTTTCTTGAACAAATCCCAGGGTTCAAGGGTTAAGCGGAGTTCATACAGCTGGCAGGTTTTCTTATTCAAGGACTTTCAAGACTAAAAAAATTATTTCTCAAGGGTTTAGAACCAGCATCCCGGACAAAGTGAGGATATGACACTGGTTCAAAATTTCATACAGCTTACCTTTAGAACCTTTCAAATTAGTTTGAATTTTAGAATTTACTCGGTTCCAGATAGATTTTGCCAATCAAATTTTCTTAAATCTATTTACATCAGTACGTGAACATTTTGCAGACAGTAAAAATCACATGGTAGGAAATGTTGATTTTCAAGGGCTTTTTAAGGCGGATGGGTGAAATTCCAGTACTTTTCAAGACAAATTTCAAATTCAAGGCTTTTCTCAAGTTTGTACGAACCCTGGTTAAACCTTTACTACTGAAGCTGGAAAAAATGGCCTCTGCAGTGGACTTGAATGTTTATTTGAATGCCAAGAGAATACTATGAAAGTTCATCATTGGAATGCCTGGCCTGATAAACGGGCCAGACATTCCATTGGTAATTTAAAAAAATCTTGACTTACAAATGAACATTCATTAACCCGTAAACATTTATATCAGCCAAAAACGGCCTCGGCAGTGTTTTTGGGAAATGTCCATTTGCAGACCAAGAGAAGACTATGTTTGAAAATTTATCACTGGAATGACTGGCTCGATAACCGATTGGTCTGCTAGTAGACATTTTTAATGAGAAAAATTAAACTTCTTGAAAAAGTTTAATGGTTAAAGGGTTAAACAGAAATTATTTTTTACCATTGAAATGTTCAAGTGATATCCTCAGACTTGCGTGAAGCAGTTACAGGCCAGCTTAGATATAACATATTTACAAAACAAAATAAAATGTACTGTTGATTATTTTGAATATAATTGGATTGGAAGACTGCTGCCCTAAGGCAGTCTAATTATGTTCAAAATATTCAACAGAACATTTCTTACTAACTAACATGTTTCTGTTTTTTGGAAAATTTATATCTTATTTATGACCTGTACTGTAAGGATGATTACAGTAAATTGGTCTGTATATGAAACACAATATGGTTGCCAGACAACCATCACGATAATCCAACATACTGAAGGTGTGATACTCCTGAAATACATGATTATGATGTCATCCTACAAGTAGATTATGACATCATCCTACATGTCACGTAGTTGCTATGACATAATCATGTAGTTGATTGTCATCCTACACGTCATGTAGTTGATTATGTCATCCTACACGTCACATAGTTGACTATGATGTCATCCTACACGTAACATAGTTGATTATCTCATCCTACACGTAACATAGTTTATTATCTCATCCTACATGTCACATTGATTATGTCATCCTACATGTCACAGTTGATTATGTCATCCTACACATCATGTAGTTGATTATGTCATCCTACACGTCACGCCGTTGATTATGTCATCCTACACATCACATAGTTGATTGTCATCCTAAACATAACGTAGTTGATTATCTCATCCTATATGTCACGTTGTTGATTATGTCATCCTACACATCACATAGTTGTCATCCTACATGTCACATAGTTGATTGTCATCCTACACACCACATAGTCGATTATGACATCACCCTACACATCACCTAGTTGATTATGATGTCATCCTACACATCACATAGTTCATTGTCATCTTACATGTCACGTAGTTGGTTATGTCATCCTACACGTCACAGTTGATTGTCATCCTACATGCCACATAGTTGATTGTCATCCTACATATCATGTAGTTGATTATGACATCCTACACATCACATAGTTGATTATGTCATCCTACACATCACATAGTTGAATATGACATCATCCTACATGTCACGTAGTTGATTGTCATCCTACACATCACGTAGTTGATTATGTCATCCTACACGTCACATAGCTGATTATGTCATCCTACACATCACGCAGTTGATTGTCATCCTACACGACATGTAGTTGATTGTCATCCTACACGTCACATAGTTGATTATGACATCATCCTACATGACACATAGTTGATTGTCATCCTACATGACACGTAGTTGACTATGACGTCATCCTACACATCATGTTGATTATGTCATCCTATACGTCACGTAGTTGATTATGTCATCCTACACATCACATAGTTGATTGTCATCCTAAACGTAACGTAGTTGATTATCTCATCCTACACGTCACGAAGTTGATTATCTCATCCCACACATCACATAGGTGATTATGATGCCATCCTACACATCACGTAGTTAATTATGACATCATCCTACACGCCACATAGTCGATTATGACATCACCCTACACGTCACCTAGTTGATTATGTCATCCTACACATCACATAGTTCATTGTCATCCTACCTGTCACATAGTTGGGTATGTCATCCTACACGTCACATAGTTGATTGTCATCCTACATGCCACATAGTTGATTGTCATCCTACACATCATGTAGTTGATTAAGACATCCTACACATCACATAGTTGATTATGTCATCCTACACATCACATAGTTGAATATGACATCATCCTACATGTCACGTAGTTGATTGTCATCCTACACATTACGTAGTTGATTATGTCATCCTACACGTCACATAGCTGATTATGTCATCCTACACATCACGCAGTTGATTGTCCTCCTACACGACATGTAGTTGATTGTCATCCTACACGTCACGTAGTTGATTGTCATCCTACATCTCACATAGTTGATTATGTCATCCTACACATGTAGTTGATTATGTCATCCAACACGTCACATATTTGATTATGTCATCCTACATGACACATAGTTGATTGTCATCCTACATGACATGTAGTTGACTATGAGTCATCCTACACATCATGTAGTTGATTATGTCATCCTATACATCACGTAGTTGATTATGTCATCCTACACATCACATAGTTGATTGTCATCCTAAACGTAACGTAGTTGGTTATCTCATCCTACACGACATGTAGTTGATTGTCATCCTACATGTCATGTAGTTGATTGTCATCCTACATCTCACATAGTTGATTGTCATCTTACACATCATGTAGTTGATTATGTCATCCCACACATCATGTAGTTGATTATGTCATCCAACACGTCACATAGTTGATTATGTCATCCTACATGACACATAGTTGATTGTTATCCTACATGACACGTAGTTGATTATGACGTCATCCTACACACCATGTGGTTGATTGTCATCCTACACATTATGTAGTTGATTATGATATCAGCCTAGACATCACATAGTTCATTGTCATCCTACACGTCATGTAGTTGATTGTCGTGTTCCTACACATCACATAGTTGATTGTCATCCTACACCTCATGTAGTTGATTATGATGTCATCCTACACATCACATAGTTGATTATGACTTCGTGTGATTGATGGATAAGCTAATAAAGGTTCATTGTATGTCGTTGGTGAATTTATAAGTTACTAAACATTCAGATTCATATGTTGAAACTAATTTGACTGTGAGCTATTCCGTCTGCCGTAGTCACCAACGGCTCGCAGTCAAATTTGTTTCAAAATATAGGCACCAACAGCTCGTAGTATTATCCCGAGATTTTGTGAATCCAGGCTTCAAACTGCATACAAAAAGGACAGAGTTTACTTAGAAATGGGCAGCACATAGCTAGAAATGGGGCGGGGCATAACTAGAAATGTGTGCGCGTGCATGCATGTGTTCGTGTGAATTCCAGAAAGCCATATCTTGTTGATACACCAGTAGATATTATCATCAGGTCTACAGAATGGGTAAAAACAACCAAAAACTATATGTAGGTTTCCAGCCAATTATTTTCTTTTTTGTTTTATTTATAGTAACTACTCAGTCACATGTTAGCATGCTAAAACATTTTGCATATTTAAAATTCAATTAATATGCCCAACATTTACTAAAACCAATTATAATTATGGAGCATTCTTTTGATCTTTATGTCTAAGAGGAGGCTGCCCATTATTTCATTAGTCAATAAAAATAATTGACTAATAAAATCGTTAGAACTGGGTTTGGGTCTTCTCTTTGGAGAAGAGAAGACACAAAGGCACTCTTTAGAGCCCAATTCTCATATGAAAATAAGCCATTTTATACACCTGTTCCCAAATGAGAAGCCCTTATAGAGCTCCTTCTTCAAAAAAAGAAGCCCTTTTAACGAACCACTGAGAAACAAAGATCTAAAGAACGTCTCCAAACTTTCTGGTATAAATTTAAGTTATACATTCTGAATTAAATACAGATATACTAACAACAGTACAAATTGTACACCAATAAGCATCAACCTGGAGCTAATATAGAGATAAGGAGCATCAAGAAAATAAACCAACAAAACAATCATTTAAAATGATGAGGATGACAATATACTTCAATGGAGATGAAAAAGCTATAAAATACAATATGTACATTTCAGGCAGGCTGCACCAATTGCGATGCCAAGTTTTTAGTTTTTGTTTTTAAATAAATTTGCGTTATGCTTGCTTTATAAAATATAATATAACTGTTACCGTAGTTACTTGGTTCGTGTTTCGTTTGTTTGACTTCTTTCAAGATATTTTTGACACGATGCGCATAATTGGATAATTAATATGGCACAAATTAAAAGATGTTTAATTATTATAATTAAACACACTACTAAGTAATTAGTTAATCATTAAATGAATTCAATACAAAGTGAATGTTTTCATAGTTCAAGTGAAATTGAATCGATTTAAAAAAAAATTATGTAAATTTTTAAATTAAAAAATTCAAATAAATTTCTTTACAAATTTAATTCAATCTCACCCATAGTTAAAGGTGCATATTCACACCAGAATACCTGAAAATAAAATTCTTAAGATTGTAGACTTTTAGAGGCTTAAATCATGTGCCTAAATGTGATGAGACGAAATAAATCTCAAAATATGATGATTTCATTACATATTAATTCATATAATTTTTTAAGTTGTGAAACTGAATTAGAGACACGAAGTCCCTAATTCAAATTCACAACTAGAAAAATTATAATAATTTATACGGAATGTTATCATCATATGTTAAGATTTGTTTCGTTTCATTACATCTAGGCACATGATTTGAGCTTCTAAAAGTCTACAATCTTAAGAATTTTATTTTCAGGTATTCTGGTGTGAATATGCACCTTTAATGAGCGGATCACAGCAAAGTTGAACGCTTTAACCTCTAGACCACTTAAATGTCAATTTACTAAATTCTATTCTCTCATATTCATAACTCCTGCTCATTTTGGAAACAATGCTGCTGAAAGATGTTGCTGTCTGTGACAGCAACATCTTTCAGCAACGTTGTTTCCAAGATATCGACCACCCTTTCATTGTTTCCAAAATGTTGACCAGCCTTTTTCCCATTGCTTCTGACAAAATTAACCCTTTGATGTCAGCTTAATAAGGGTTAAATTATTATTTATTATGACATCAGTCTGTTTTTTATGCCATCACATCTTTCTTACAATATAACCATATTCCACTCAGTCATCTTATAATGAGTTGAATTATAAAATGTGTGTAAGCCCTAAAAAAGAACATTTAATGGTCAAAACTTTCAAATTTCTCATAGAAAATGTCCATTTGCAGACCAAGAGATTATTTTTTGAAAATTTACAACTGGAATGACTGGCTCGGTTATCGAGCCAGTCATTCTAGAGGTCAAATTTAAAAAAATTGCCTCAACATGCAAATGGACATTTCTCAAGGCCACTGCAATGGTCATCCCATGGTCAGTTCTGACTGGCCTGAACATTAAGAAGCGTTAAAGATATCGATACATTGTTTAAAACGATATCCTATCCACTGTACACAGACTCTTGAGGTCTAAAGCTAGGATTCCATAAGTGTGAATGCAAACGAAGAAGCATCACAATCGATCTCAAATTAAATATAATTTTGAAACTAATTTTACTGGAAGCTGATGCTGCACTAAGCAGCAAGAGCTTCCAATTAAATTAGTTTCTAAATATCAACAGAATATCTCTTATATCATAGCACACTTGCTGTATCTGGTAGTCATGGTTGACAGGTTAAAACGGGCCTGTTTCTGGTATCCGTTTATTTATGTGTAAGTACTGTGAACAAATATGCAGTCTGTATTGGATTCAGTAAACGATATGGGCGACAGATTGAAGTTAATATCTGTAGCTTCCGATCTCCTCGCGCAGCTTATCAAGTTCAGCATTGCCTTTGTAGTTATCTGGATTGATGACCATAAGCTGAAAGATAAAGCATTATAAACATGTACACGTTAAAATGTTTATCCCCACCCGTTTTCGCGAAATCGTGGGGATTATGTTTTCGCTTCTGTCTGTATGTACATGCGGTCATCACACACAGGATGTTGTTCAATAAATTTATTTTTTAGCTTGGAGTATCGTGACAAAACTTCATGGGAAGGTTGGCAATGGGGCAAGGGAAATTGCGGGCTTTGTGTGTCTTTCCATCCATCTAGCGATCTGTCTTTCTGACTGTGTCTGTCTGTCCTTGAATGCAAATTTTGGGTTTTCGTTCGATAACTACTTTTGGTTGGAGTAGCTTGATGAAACTTTATAGAAAGGCTGGCTATTGAGCTAGGAAAATGTAAGTTATTTTGTGGGTTAGTATATCCATCCATCTATCCCTCTGTCTTTCTGACTGTGTCCACCTATCTATCTGTGTGTAGCTGAGTGAGATATGATCCCTGCTGAACACTTTGAAGGATTATTTGACTGATTGCGAGTCACCCATGCCTTTCTTAAACCTTTAAGCCGCGTATTTGTTAAAAAAACCTTCAATTTTCTCAATAAGGAAAAATCAGTTACCTCTCCAGGATGTAGAAATTGTTTGAGTGTAGCTTTCGTGACCTCTAGTTTCACTTCTTCAGCACTAACTGATGGTCACTGGCAATGTCACTCTGGTCAGTTATTGTGGAGTCACGTGACAGCATGAACTGGTAGACTGCTGGTATACGGTAGCCCGTGTCTCGGTTCATGTTTGGTTGATGCTTGAAGATTTCTATGGCCTCTAACTTTCTGTTTAAATAAGTTGGTCTCAATGTTGATGACCAAGGCACTGCTGGCGGGGATGATGTGGCCAGTGGATTCTGTGTGTTCTGCCACAGCCGAGTTGATCTTTAGGTCTTACTAATTGTGATCTTAAAGTGTTGACAGGCTTGTGGTAAGTTTTGATGTGGTGTTGTCTGAAGAGTTTTCTCATAGAAAATGTCCATTTGCAGACCAAGAAGTCTATTTTTGAAAATTTACCACTGGATCATTCTAGAAGTAAATTTTCAAAAATAGTCTTCTCTTGGTATGTTACTGGACATTTCTCAAGACCACTGCAGAAGCCGTTTTTGGCCGATATGAGGGTTAATGCACTTTCAGTCATTCAATTTTTTTTTATCATATTGGATCAGTTAGTATTTTACGTGCAATTCACAATGGCTGAATCTAGCTTTAGCTATGCCCCGCCCATTTCTAGCTATGCCCCGCCCATTTCTAGCTAAGCTCCGCCCGAGCTTTGTTTGTGTTGGGATCGATCGAACCCTGCACTCCCTGACTCAATTTCCAGAAGATGTTTAGTATTATGAAACCAATTTAAAATGACCAAAGTCAAATTAGTTTCGAAATATTAACCAGAATGTTTATTAAATAGTAAGGACATACAATTCATACAACTTGACCGTCTATTAAGCATTTATGACAGACTTAGATATGCCATATTTGATTGTGACGTAGTTTACCTGTGACGCTTATGACATCATATACGTGACTGCTAGACTGGATTCCTGTATTAGTATTTAAGTCAGCCTGTCGAGCAGTTAGCCAGTCTGTCTGTGCATCAAATTGTTGACACTTCTACCAAACTGTCAATGACTCAACAAGATCACATTGATCTGTCAAAATTTTCACATTTCTCACATAAACTACTTATATCGCACCTGCTCTTGTAACCTCACCTGCCCTGAATGGCCAAGTGAGCTGATGCCATGTTGAACATCTGTTAACATTTTCTTTTAACCCTTTCATAACGTAGTCAAACAAAACAGTCCTCCGCAGTGGTCTCAAGAAATGATCGTTTGCAGATCAAGAGAGTTAGTTTTGAAAATTTACTACTGCCATGACTAGCTCGATTATTGATCCAATGATTCCAGTTCTAACTTTTCACAAATAGTCTTCCCTTGCTCTGAAAATTGACATTTCTCAAGACTACTGTAGAAGCCGTTATTGGCTGGCTTGCGGTGTTAAAGTTAAAAAAAATTGTAATGTCCGCCATTGCACGGATAGTCTCCCATAGTACCAACTTTCAGTCAAGTTATCTTCAAAATATTTAAAAATTAACCCTTGAATCCTTACAGACCAGGATTGACAAATTCTTTAGGACATATTCTGTTGACTATTTTGAAAATATTTGATGGGAGCTGTTGCTGCCTATGCCAGTATTGCAACATGTTCCAGTCCGATTAGTTTCAGAATAATCAAAAGCTGTCTGGTAACAATGGAATTTCAACTGTTTTCAATTGTCTGACTGCTGTAAGCCACCAGATAATAATTTCAATTGTCAATGACTCTGGCCCTGGTGAATATTTTGAAAACGATTTGACTTTCAGTCAAATTGTTTTCAAAACATTCAGCATATCCAGAGTTAAATTCCATGGAAAATGTAGTTTGCAGAAATTCAACAGACAGACAGTTAGAAAGTTAACTATCCAATATGGCCAGCATGATTATATTTAGCGATGTTCCATTGTTGATACAGAGATCTAATCATAATCAATTATAAATTATACCTTTCGCTGTTCTTTGCCTTTGACTTTCTCCCATGGCGCCACATTCTCTAACCTGTTCACCCTGGCAACAATACAATGATAGAAATTTATTGACAAAAGACAACAACTGACACCCTTCCCTCTTCCCATCCAATGGACCTTTCCAGTTTTAGCTATGCCCCACCCATCTCTATCTAAGCTCCACCCACACTTCGCCGTGTTGGGATTGATTGATCCCTGAATGCCTATCAATTTCCTGAAAACTATACAGGTAAGCTGTTGAATATTTTGTAACAATTTGACTTGGTGCTGTTACTTATCAGCAACACCACCCAGTCAAATTTGTTATAAAATATTCAACAGAATATTTATTAAATAGTAAAGACAATTCGCACAACAATGCATAGTCCAACTTCAATTATGCATTTGTGACGTACTTATTGATGTCATTCATTATGATGTCATTCTACACGTCGTGCAGTTGATTATGATGTCATATGATGCGTTGATAAAGTGGAAAGGTCTAATTTTAGTTTGACTGGGCGCTGTTGCTACCTACAGCTGCCATAGCCAGCAACAGTGCCCAGTCAAATTAGTTCCAAAATATTCAATAGCTTAACTGTATAGTTTTCTCAAAATTGATAATCAGAGTTCAGAGATCGATCGATCCCAACACGAATTAGGTGTGGGTGGAGCTTAGCTAGAAATGGGCGGGGCATAGCTAAAAATGGAAAGGTTAATTCTGTAGTGATAAAATGATTTATCTTATAAGAACTGGGTTATTCAGAAATCTGTCTTGCTCATGTGACCTAAGGAATAATCTGTGACTATTAGAAATTAATTGTTTTGATAAATACGTAGGCGGTGATATGGCTTACTAGTTTGGCAGTCTGACATCTGCTACGTGTGGTAGTCAAAGAGCCTGAGCCGTGGTGGAACGGCTCTTTTTATACTTTTTTAGGGAGCTGTTCGGCTCCAAACTTGCATTTGATTGGTCCAAATGACGTTGTTAATGGTGATCTCGATTCTGATTGGTTGAGACATGCCGGTTCTTGTCTTACTTGGTTTTAATGAAGTTTCTGTATAGAAGGCTATATCAGGGGAGGTGAAGGATACTAGAAGGATTCACACTTTGTGATGTTTCGCTCCTTGTTGAAGCTCCTCAGAGGACTTAAATGATGTCTACAATCACTGTTTTGATGAAACGAAGGTCACTGAGCTGTGATGTTTATTTCTAATGAGGACAGTCTAGACATTTAATGCTTTGCAATTGTTAATTAACCGTTCAACACTCCTGCTGGCCAAAATGGCTTCTGCAGTGGACTTGAGAAATGTCAATTTGCAGACCAACGGAAGACTATTTTTTGCCAATTTACAACTGGAATGGCTGGCTTGATAACAGCCAGTCATTCCAGTGGTAAATTTCCAAAAGTAATCTTCATCTGAAAATTGTCCCAGTACCGTCTGTTAGCAGGATTGATTTAATTTTTTTTTCATATGGAGTGCCACTTGGAAACATAAAACATGTCGAACATTTTTATTTAACATCACATTGTTTTCAAGCTAATTTGGTAGTCCGCCACCCACCTCAAAACATCAGCATGAAGTCGGCAATGCTTACCTAATA